>CM055898.1:54089379-54689379 GCA_029582155.1 Panopea generosa
ATATAGTGACAACCACTCACATATATACTAGTATATAATCATTAGTGGGGGAAACTATAAAACATAAAATTATTAAAAGCCAAGGCGGGTTGTTTTGCTAAAGATCTCATTCACTGCTATATAAATGTCATATAAATTATACATCTTCTGGCAAATTCAACACAATAAGAATATCTTTTTTACAAATACTATATGTTTATATTTTCTTTCACAGATGTAGATTGCAAAAAGAAAAAGAAAAAGAAAGAAGATACAAAAGTCTCATGTCTTGCACCTTCTATTAGGTCGAGAAGTTGTTCAGCTCTTCTGATAACTTGCCCTAGAAAGAAAATGCTTGTGTCAATCGATGTGACTGCTGGTAAAACAGACGGTGACTGTCACGACACTGATGTCCAATGTTTTGGTCGATCTCCCGATCTGATAGTCAGTACAAACGAGTGTTTCTGGAAAGGAGTCTGCACGATACCGTTCCCTAATATGAAGATGATTACAGTGCCTGATTTTGTCACAGTACACTCGGAATCGTGTTTCTACCAAAGGCCAGATTTTCTTAAAGTTGCTGAAGCCAGGTGCACAAAGAAAGCAGGTATCCTACACAAAACACAATTATTCAAAATATCACAATCACATAAGACATATTTTACTCAGAATGTTCCTTTTATATTATGTACTGTAACAACGGTATTTTTAAGATGGTGTTAAATGCCTTTTGTGGTGTTGCGTTTTTGTTTTGCAATTAGGATTATATGTATTTGGACACCATTTAAAATATCTATTTATGTCTGTGTTTGTAGAAAATTCAAACCGAGAAAATATTATTAAAATTATAATGTTTAAATTGTAAAATTTGTTTTCGCAATTTAATTAACAACTGACCAGAAGTGTAAACACAACCCTCCTACCGAACGAGGTCATCAAATGGACGGAATGTTAGTAGGTGATATGAAACCCAAGAATAGTACTCTTTTAAAATAATGTCACCGAATGTATAAAGCTTATATGCGACATTGAAACACATGTGATACGAAGAATGAACTCATAACCGACTCTATAAACAGGAATCTGCTATTTCCTTTTCTTGGTTTCTTTCTATAACTCTAATGTGACCTTTTATCAGATATAATAAATGTATTTCAAATATAACCGATATGACAATGGTTACCTGTTTTTCAGATATTATCGATATGACACTGGTTACCCGTATTTCAGATATAATCGATATGACACTGGTTACCTGTATTTCAGACATTACCGATATGATACTGGTTACCTGTATTTCAGATATTACCGATATGACACTGGTTACCCGTATTTATTTCAGACATTACCGATATGATACTGGTTACCTGTATTTCAGATATTACCGATATGACACTGGTTACCCGTATTTCAGATATTACCGATATGACACTGGTTACCTGTATTTCAGATATTACCGATATGACACTGGTTACCTGTATTTCAGACATTACCGATATGACACTGGTTACCTGTATTTCAGACATTACCGATATGATACTGGTTACCTGTATTTCAGATATTACCGATATGACACTGGTAACTTATGGGTTTTTTTTTCAGATATTACAGATATTTGTGATAGAAAGAAGAAAAAACAGAAACGAAGAGGCGTCATCCGAAGTCATCCTGACTATCCATGGGATTATGATAAAACTACATTTCCTGAAAATGCGACAGAACCGTGTAATTGGAAGTACACATTAAAACCAAGAAAGCACCTTGTGGTTGGGTTGAAATCAGTATACGTTTGCGATACTGACAATTTTTCAATTCGCACGAAGACGGTGAGCATGGACAATTTTACAAACAATCAACTAATCAAGTTTGATAGTAATCATGAATTTGTGGAATTTGAATTCATTGGAAGTTTGGATACTAATGGTTGTGAAGGATTCGTCATTTGTTATACAGGTCGGTGGATCATTTTAATTGTTTTCATAAGAAATTAGTTCAACCGTTTTTTATTCAAAGATTATAGAATATTATTTGAAAACTACTTTCAATGCATGTTATTTATCGTTTAAAATCCTATTTATCTAACAGAACATGTTTTCATTTTTGTTCCGTTAAAAACCTTTATAAAAATTGTGTGAATCATACTGATTCATAACTCACCTGAGGTATTGCAGGGGTACACTCATAGGCACTGCTAACTATACATTTACCTTTTTGTATTTTCTCTGAAAAGCCTGGACCGAGATATTTTGAAACGACGTGATCAAACTTAACGAAGGTAAAAATAAATGTGACATTAATTTAAGTCTTATCACGTTGTTTAAAGTATAAACTGTTTCTGTATCAAATTTATAAAATATAATGTACAATAACTGATATTTTATCATCTAAATGTTACGTTAGTTGGTATAGGCTTTTCCGAGAAAATGCCAAAAAGATAAGTGTAAAGTTAGCAGTGCCTCCAAGTGCATGCTATTAGATTTTATCCTCTTTATTTCGAAATATCATCAGATTTAGGTACTATATGACATTCTAAAACAAATTACAAACTAATTATGAGTGCTTTTCAGTTACATATTTTATCTCTCTCCTTGGTGCTATTTTTTGTTGTTCTTGTTATTTCATTGTTCTCAAAATGTTGCCTTGACATCGGTTCTAATCACGATATTGATAAATACACATGGTAACCCAAAACATCCGCACAGTACATTAGTATTACTTACACAAAACTCCGTTTGAGTGTTTAACTTTATCGGTTTCAGTATTATCATTGTATATTATAATTATGTTCTTCGATCGTGACCTTAATAATTTAAGAATATTTAACCATTAGTTTTTTCTTCTTATTCGTCGTAAAAAGATGTTTGTTACTTTATATAACACTAAACCAACTGACCTTGTGTCACGTGATCGTCGTACGTTATGTGACACTATACACCACTGACTCAACACAAAGCTGATGTAGACTTTGCTTTAAAGTTGGACTATACTGTTAAGTCAAAAGTTTTGTTCTGAGTAAATGAATATCTTTATCAAAGACGAAACTAAATGGTTATTTATTTTGAATCTGTCAAGTATGATATAAGCTTCTAATAAACAAAATATCAATGGAAAGGTGTATATTTTATATTTGCACCTTGTAGTTATGAAACTAACAACAATAATAAGAAAACCTAGTGTTGTACTATATCTCATGGTCGCTTACACATTGGTTTCTCATTATTGTATCTTGGCTTCCAAATAGTCATCTGTATATGCATTTTGATAAACACATAGCCGCAAGTTATTCAACTGAAAAGTATTTTTTGTTTTAGAGGAGAGGAAGAAGTCTTTAACGAAATTTAAAACTGCTGCAGATGTGTGTAATAAAGTGTTAAAGAAAGCAACAGTCACAGAAATCGGCCCAGGTAAGGACGTTACCATGTCTTTACTTAATGTACACTTCTTTTTTTTAGCAAAATAAATATTTACTTTATGATATATGCAAACTGCGTGTGCTCTTCAAATGAAGGGATTTACCGAGCTCGAAAAGTAGATCTGGGACCAACTCACGAATAAACACAGCGTCAATATATGTTTGTAATGAACAAAGAAACTTTATTGCTAAGTAATACTACTTATGCGTGTATTATAGATCAAAATTACACTCTGTTTGATGGGAAATCTAATGTTTGATTGATGGATTGGATTGGATTGGATTGGATTGGATTGGATTGGATTGGTTTGATTTGATTTGATTTGATTTGCTAGTCAAACAGAAATCTGACATGAAATTCAATTGTCCTTAATTTACATGTATTGTATAGTTCATGTCTACTGAAGCGAACTGGTAATATTTAAAGAACTACCCGAACAACCCGACATTATTTATATAGATAGTCTCCATATTATGTACGTTTCTGTTATTTATGATTATTTATTCACAGACACTAAGGGTTGTATTGAAAAGAAACAAGAGAATGCCGACGCTTGCTGCTACACCCACGATTGTGATGAGCATTGTTCCAAACTACCGCAAACAAAAAAGAAACAAAATTCAAAACTGACAAAAAAATGATCATAATTATTTACAATTACACACTTTGCAAATGCTAATTTAAGTTAAGGTAACATCATACTACGAAAGATGTCATTTGTATTCTGATAAAAATAATTCATTCATAACCATCTGAAAGAGAAAGCGCCTGACAGTGTTTCTGAAAACTTGGCAGATTAGTAAACAGTGATCTTGTATGCCTAGTTTCTAGCTCTGATGAAAATTGATGTTAGCAAAACGTATGGCCAAAGAATGTTCCTGAAGTAAGAATATACAAGAGAAAGACTTAGTTTTCAGAGTATATTTTCAAAGATTAACATTTGTGTAATCCATTTTTATTATGATGCTCATGTTGTATATCAGATTCATACAAAGAATAGAATGACATTTTAATTACGTCATTTTATAATAATAAAAATATTACGTTTGACGTAGATATCATTTTAACAATTAAATAGCACTAAAACGACTACGGCAGTTCATGTACCTTTTTCATGATTATTTTCATTTTAGATAATAATAAATGGTGCTTTTATTTCTTTTTAATGGCAATATCCGGAAATCTATCAAGTGTTTTTTGTATTTTAATATTGTGTCTTTATATAAAATTTATGAAACTTAGTTATCCAGGAAATAATAGTTTAATAACATTTAAGAATTAAAAATTGGCATTTCTGTCAAAATTGATTCGTTCTGTCATCAGAGGTCATTTCAAATTACACATGCTCATGATTTATGTAAAGTTTTAGATACATTCACACTATACATACGAAACGGTGTTAACAAGGTAGACTACCCAAATGTATATGCGATGATATTTACACTGCGATTGTCTCAAATTTGCATTACTACGTATTTACAAAATACATAGTATGGTACTGTTTTACCGTGGATGTACAAAATAGCATGGATTTCTGTTATAGTAGACACTATTGTTTATATATCTACTGCATAGACAAATGTGTAGTAGACACTATTGTTTATATATCTACTGTATAGACAAATGTATAGTAGACACTATTGTTTATATATCTACTGTATAGACAAATGTATAGTAGACACTATTGTTTATATATCTACTGTATAGACAAATGTATAGTAGACACTATTGTTTATATATCTACTGTATAGACAAAGGTATAGTAGACACTATTGTTTATATATCTACTGTATAGACAAATGTGTAGTAGACACTATTGTTTATATATCTACTGTATAGACAAAGGTGTAGTAGACACTATTGTTTATATATCTACTGTATAGACAAATGTGTAGTAGACACTATTGTTTATATATCTACTGTATAGACAAATGTGTAGTAGACACTATTGTTTATATATCTACTGTATAGACAAATGTATAGTAGACACTATTGTTTATATATCTACTGTATAGACAAATGTATAGTAGACACTATTGTTTATATATCTACTGTATAGACAAATGTATAGTAGACACTATTGTTTATATATCTACTGTATAGACAAAGGTATAGTAGACACTATTGTTTATATATCTACTGTATAGACAAATGTATAGTAGACACTATTGTTTATATATCTACTGTATAGACAAATGTATAGTAGACACTATTGTTTATATATCTACTGTATAGACAAATGTATAGTATGTTCTTATAGTTTATGCATGAACAATATCACTGCATTAGGAAAATGCATGCATCTGAACTACATATAAACTGATTCAGCTTCTTTCTTTTTTTCGTATATCACTATTAATTTAGCGGTTTCCTTGTAAATGTTTGTATACTATAGTTACTAAAATGAATAATGCTATCACTTTCTCCATGTCATTAAAATCATTTATTATTTTGATAACGGTTAAGTGTCTCAAATCGTCCACGGCAGAAACAATGTATCCTCCGACTCACAAAGGTTTTTCTTTAGGCCCTGTAAGATTGAGTATTTTTGTATTATTTTAATGATAGAATGAACTTTTCAGATAAAGGTTAAAACAGTCTCTTTGTTTAACTTGACCCGATTTTAGTAAAGAATATACAATTATACAAGCAGGCGATAATTATGGGAAAGACTTTTTTAGACGTATTTCTGGTAAATTCAAAGTAGTACACTCTTAAGTATTATTCTGCTTCTCAGATGTAAGAGGATAACAGAGCAAAGGATGTATTCCTCTACCATTTTATTTAAGCTACATTATCAATGAGTTATCGATGTATCTGCTCTTGATATAGGCGCATGGTGACGAAGTAGGCAGTATATTATTGTATGTAAACGACATTACAAGTTCAATCTCGATCAGTTTTTACAACTGATTTATTTTGTATGCATATGGTCAGCTACCACCATTGCGTTTTCCATAGACTTACATTATAACGTTTGACCAAATTTTCACATTTTCTAACATTGGCGGACCAAAAAGTCCTATATCATATTAAAGTACTGTCCTAGACTCAAATAAAAATGTCCCCAAAATGGGGTCAAAAGTACCACTTTTCACCACTTTTTGCCCCCTGAAGTTGGGTACCCCCACTTTCAGCATGAAAAAAAGTAAATTTCACCAATTTTACTTTCCATGCAGTTTCCTTGATAAAATGAATTAAGACAGTCACAGAAACATAATTCTAATTTTTTATTGACACAAACATAATAAACTTATATTTTATTGTGATCATTTGCCAGTTTCACATTTTCATCCAACCACAATTAAGCTTACTATAAAAATATATGCCCTGAACATCCCTATACTTTTTTCAGCCAATCAGAGAGCTCGTCTCAATGGTGGTAGCTGACCTAAAGGGGCATTTAATTTCGCTTTTTTATTATTCCACTGATGCAAATTCATAGAATGAATATTTCTGAACAAAATGATATCATTTTTATTTTTCTGCTACATAATTTGATGAAAATGTGGCCTTTTCCAGGCACAAAAAAGTATATATAATTTTACCAAATTCCCAATGACAAAACTGTACTTCAGTTCAAATTTACTTAGACACTTGACCTACAATATTTCATCTAATCATTCTTGTTTTTTTTATATAATTATGGAAACAGGTATATAAACATGTAATGATAGCTTTGCATATCAACTTTTAAGATTCCTTTGCATAAAAAATGTGTATACATGATAATTTCATACCCCACCCACTAAAATTATATGAAAAAAGGCTAAATTGACCATTTGCTCTAATTTCATAATAAATGTGTTGATATTTTTATAAAGAAGTTGTCAAATGCATTTGATCGAATAAAATTAACAACGGAATGATAAATTAAACCATTTCGTAAAATTTCATTGTCGCTTCGGTTAAAGGATTACATTTGGATTACACACTTTCCGGTAGAAAGAGAGCCTTTCGGAACATCGGTTACCAAGATAGAAGAAATGTCATATTTATTTAGTGGTTTAATATTTCTTTAATCCAGTGGAATGGGTATACATCCTTTTCTATGTCTTATATTAAAAAATATGTAAAGATGACAGAAATTATATCAAAATCAGTCAAGCATGAAAATTCATAATTTTTAGTAGTAAATCACAATTATTACCATTTCTAGGGAATTTGGGGCACAAAACCCACAATTTTCTTGCACTACAACATTCTATTTACAAATTATCCATCAAATGTTACATTTAAGTAAAAAAAAATGTCAGACAAGATAGGGCAAAATGGAAAATATTTCCAAAATTATATAACTCAAGTATTTCTTGAATGTAATATGTTTAGATTGTGAAGTGATTTAGCAACATTGAAGTGCAATAGATACAACCAGGCACCCATTATTGCAACTATTCAACTGGCTCTACTTATAACTGCACAATAAAAGAGGTTAAATGTGAAAAATTGCTATATAATATGGCATGGCATGCTGGTTCTGAGTGGATAAAAATGAAAAAAATGTCAAAAGTGGGCCATTTTCAGCTCAAAATCCAAATTCAGTACCTAAGTACACATATTTTGAGCTTGGAATTCAAAATCAGTTCTTAAACCTACTATTTCATGTGTATTTTTGTTTCCCAATGCAATTAAGATCATTTCTAGTGTTTTCAATGGTTCTTGAGTGTGCGATTTCAGCGGACAAGGCGCAAGTTATCGCGATAAACTGAACCTGGTATTTTAACCAAATTTTCCTAAAATGGCCTTATACGGTACCTTAAAATAAAATAAAACAGTATATTTTGTCAAAATTTAACATATCTATCATCATTCCGCTGTATTTCACTTAAATGCACTTAAAATTCTGAGTAGAACATTCTGTGGGCTATTTAAAGCCATATGGCCCTTATTTTTAATAAAAACCTCTAAAAAAAAAGAAAAAATGGCGAAAATTGATCAACCTGCGGATTTTTTTTTATTTTATTGCCATTTCCCTACAAGCACCCCAGTTGCACTATTTACAGAAAAAAAGAAGCTAATGCGATGAAAATTTAGAAAATGTTGTCGCGGTTGTTTAGGTCAGCTACCACCATTGCGTTTTCCATAGACTTACATTATAACGTTTGACCAAATTTTCACATTTTCTAACATTGGCGGACCAAAAAGTCCTATATCATATTAAAGTACTGTCCTAGACTCAAATAAAAATGTCCCCAAAATGGGGTCAAAAGTACCACTTTTCACCACTTTTTGCCCCCTGAAGTTGGGTACCCCCACTTTCAGCATGAAAAAAAGTAAATTTCACCAATTTTACTTTCCATGCAGTTTCCTTGATAAAATGAATTAAGACAGTCACAGAAACATAATTCTAATTTTTTATTGACACAAACATAATAAACTTATATTTTATTGTGATCATTTGCCAGTTTCACATTTTCATCCAACCACAATTAAGCTTACTATAAAAATATATGCCCTGAACATCCCTATACTTTTTTCAGCCAATCAGAGAGCTCGTCTCAATGGTGGTAGCTGACCATATGTGGAAATACTGTAGAAGTGTTTGCTTACAGCGATTACTTAATAAAAAGGATATATATCTTTGTTACTTGATAAAAAACTATATTTATTTGGGTTACTTGATATTAAAGTATACTTATTCCGGGAAAATGACAAGGATGTCCCCCTGTAGTCGGTAACAATAATTCGCACTCGCATGTGTAACACATGGCAGGCTCGAATGAATAAACACGTTTTATTCTTGGCTGTGCTTTAAACTGGGATAACATGTAAAGCTTAGATGCACATTAGTAAAAGACAATTATCTGAAGTAAGGTTAAAATACCGCAGTTTAATGAATTAAAACCGTCATATTGCACAGCACACTGTATGATGTACATGGTTATAAGGTAGTCTACTATAAATATGTTTGAATCTTCTAAAGGAAAGGAAACAATAACCTAAATAACATATTTAACCTTTCAAACAATAGTGTTAGATGATATGTCCGTATAAACATTAGGACTGTTCAGTTAATGTAGATGTTGGGTAGATCAGATCAGAATTGAATCTGACAGACATGAAGGATCGCAAGTTCCCTTTAGAGGTGATGCAAAAATGAAAACCATGCGTTATTTGACTTCTCCTTCAATGTTCAATGTAGCATAATTTAAGAACTGCCCTCTTTCAAAACGGCGTTGTACGTTCAGCCAAATGTAATAAACATGGCTCATATAATGCTGTTTCTGAAAGGATATGTGTTTTTTTATTATTTTATGTATTTTATTTAAGAGATGCACGAGACGTAAATAAAGATTAATATTAAATAAAAATAATTATTTGTTTGTAGTTAACAACTATTTATTGTTATTATTCATTTGAAAAGGACAGTTCTGGTCTCTTGTTTGGTAGGTTTTGACGTGGGACATAAAAGTTAAAATCATGCGACTCTCTTCCATATGTCTATGGTTTTGTTTGGTAAGTTTTATCGTGTAACATAAAAGTTCAAAATGCGACTCTTTTTCATATGTCTATCCTTTTGTTTGGTAAGTTTTACTTTGTAATATAATTCAACTTGTAATATAAAAGTTCAAAATGCGACTCTCGTCGATATTTCTATCCTTTTGTTCGTCAGGTTTTAAAATGTAAAGTAAAAAAGCTATATTTGATACTCTCTTCCATATGTCTATGGTTTTGTTTGGTAGGGTTTACCGTGTAACATAAACGTTTCAAATGCGACTCCATTCCGTATATCTATGGTTTTGTTCTGTAGGTTTCCGTGTAACATAAACGTTTCAAATGCGACAGTCTTCCATATGCCTATGGTTTTGTTTGGTAGGTTTTAACTTCTGACAAAATTTTCAAACGGCAACTATCTTTAAAGGTGTGTAGCTGAGGATCATTTTTCATCGTATTATCATGCTTAGCATATGCAATGAGTAGAAAACGGCAATTAGGCAAATAAATAAAATCCTTTAAAAAAAATATTGTTAAGCTTAAGAAAAATACAACAGCGGTATGCAACAGTCACATGTGTAAAAAAACTCTATTTCAAATATATACAGTGGTAAGTTTTGTAACGGTCTGCTGTTCAATACTGCGTATTGCAAAATACAAGCGTTAGATTTTACAAGTAAATTGCTAATTAAATATGGTCGCTGAACAACTTAATATGATGAATTGATAATAACTGAATTAATGATATTTTAAATATATTAATAATTGCAGAGCTCGCCGAACACAAAATTTAGCTCGAATTAGAACCATGACATTCGATTTTGAAGTTTCTAACATAAGTATAATGTTGACAGCATTTTTCAATTTGAATAGAAGCTTTGTAGAAAACCAGTGAGTTGGGAACATATCCTATCATCTTGTTAAACATTCATGAGTATGGAGTTAAATATATACATCAAAGTGAGCACATTGTATTGTGGGTTCATTTACTTTGCACGTGACATGTGTAAATGAATAATGTAATGGTTGATCTATTCTTTAAAAAAAATGGCGCATCCCCCCCCCCCCCCCCCCCCCCCCCTATATTTTTTTAAGATTCACTACATTTCTACTGAAAACCATAATTTTATCATTTTATGACCGTTCAAATTCTGTGATTCGCCTCCTAAGTTTACCCCCTGGATCCGCCTCTGTAATGTATGTTAGTTCAATAGTTCAACATTAAAAGCAGCATGTATACTGAATCCATTGCATATATTTAAATTTTTGAAATTCTGCGCTCTAAATCTAGTTTTTGTTATAAATAAAAAAAAAACAATACAATTCACACATATTTTATTACCATCTACTTTTCTTTTCTAATAAATGCAAATAGACATACAGCTGAGGAAGATTAAAAAAGAAACATATATTATGAAATAAAATGTGCATGCTGTGATATATGAACTTGTATCGGTTAAAAGATTAACCCGTTAGCCAATAAATAAATTAAGATCAAACAGTCAGATAACGGGTCGAGTACTTGATCTATTGCTTCGCGGTTTATATTCTATATATCGAGTAGATTGTTTTATCTATAACATGTACGTATCTCGCCAGTAAGAAGTTGACAGAGTCAAGGGCAAATTGTTATCGCGTTCAAATGATACAGACATGGCAACAACACGTTAAAATAAATATAATAACAACACTATCATTTAGTTTCCATTGTAATTATTTTAGTTATTATTTCTAACATTATTTTATAACAACAATATGTTAATTTGAGATAGTCACAGAAAAATATGTTTTATATTAATTGCGTTATTGTATATAAAAACCTTATTGGGTGAATTAACCATATCTATGCACATCGAAAGTATTACAAGTGCGCCTGGATAGAGTAACCCGTTTCTATAAGGTGGGGTGGGGGCATAATATCAAGTGCTGTATTATAATGTCATTATCAGAAAAGCACCAGGGTCATTCTTTTATACAATAGCACTGCCTCTCTAGATATAGCATTTACAGTTCCCACCATACATAAACCATTTGTCAATTATACTTTAAATCAGTCTGATTAAGAGTAGCTCATATACTCAACCAATGCACGCGAGGTCGTGCACAACAACTGAACCTTGGTGTCAATAATGCCGAATGAAGAAACGTTCTAGTCAATAAAAAAATATGTTGATATTTTGTTTAATATCCTTACAATGCGTAAATCATAATTTTAAATTCGAAACGGGCCTCATAGCTTAATACTGCTTTTCGAGCTTATTCACTCTATATATGTAAGAGCGCCGTCTATAATCTTCAAATACAAACAAAGTAGTTTGGTCATTTATCCGTGCCATTGTCCCAGGTTGTGCAAGATTCATGCAAAATACTAACGCATATGACAATGTGATGCTGAATTATTGTATTTATATCAAATCTATTTTAAATACTACAGTTGCTTAAGCATAAGTTTAAAACTGGATTAGTTGGCGCGGAACTATACATTAGTCAACAGTCATGTCTTGGCAACTGTTACTTATATGAACGCAGATTGGAGTTGAACGAAAATGTTGAATTCACAATATATTACTGTTGTTAAATAGCCCCCCGCCATTATCAGAAAAATAACATTTGTCACATTTTCTATCAAAGAACACGGTTTCTGGTAGTCAGGGATAAGCGCGGTTGAATGGGCTTCATTATTCCAAGGAATCAGGCACAATAACATCACTGCGTCACTATACTTTAAACAGCCGCATACAGCACAGATAACTGATGTGTGATAAAATAGATATGCCAAAGGATCCATTGGAAACACAAAACGGCCGCAGCAGTACAGAAGACTGCTGTGTGATAATAAATAATATGCCAAAGGATCCATTGGAAACACAGAACGGCCGCACGCAGCACATATGACTGCTGTGTGATAATAAATAATATGCCAAAGGATCCATTGGAAACACAAAACGGCCGCAGCAGTACAGAAGACTGCTGTGTGATAATAAATAATATGCCAAAGAATACATTGGAAACACAGAACGGCCGCACGCAGCACAAAAGACTGCTGTGTGATAATAAATAATATGCCAAAGGATCCATTGGAAACACAAAACGGCCGCAGCAGTACAGAAGACTGCTGTGTGATAATAAATAATATGCCAAAGGATCCATTGGAAACACAGAACGGCCGCACGCAGCACATATGACTGCTGTGTGATAATAAATAATATGCCAAAGGATCCATTGGAAACACAAAACGGCCGCAGCAGTACAGAAGACTGCTGTGTGATAATAAATAATATGCCAAAGAATACATTGGAAACACAGAACGGCCGCACGCAGCACAAAAGACTGCTGTGTGATAATAAATAATATGCCAAAGGATGCATTGGAAACACAAAACGGCCGCAGCAGTACAGAAGACTGCTGTGTGATAATAAATAATATGCCAAAGAATACATTGGAAACACTGATCGGCCGCACGCAGCACATATGACTGCTGTGTGATAATAAATAATATGCCAAAGGATCCATTAGAGACACAGAACGTAGTAGTAGTGACTGCAGTAATAGCAGTGATAGTGGTAGTAACAGTAGTAGTAGTAGTAGTAGTAGCAGTAGTAGTAATAGTAGAAGTAGTAGAAGTAATAGCAGTAGTAGTAATGGCAGCAGTAATAGCAGTAGTAGTAGCAGTTGTAGCAGTAGTAACAGAAGTAGTAGTAGTAGAAGTAGTAAAAACAGTAGTAGTAGTAGTAGTAGTAGTAGTAGTAGCAGTAGTAGTAGTAGTAGTAGAAGTAATAGCAGTAGTAGTAGTAGCAGTAGTAGTAGTGGCAGCAGTAAAAGTAGTAGTAGTAGCAGTAGTAGCAGTAGAAGTAGTTGTAGTAGTAGTAGTAGCAGTAGTAGTAGTAGTAGTAGTAGTAGTAGTAGTAGTAGTAGTAGTAGTAGTAGTAGTAGTATTAGTAGTAGTAGTAGTAGAAGTAATAGCAGTAGTAGAGGTAGCAGTAGTAGTAGTGGCAGCAGTAATAGCAGTAGTAGTAGCAATAGTAGCAGTAGTAACAGAAGTAGAAATAGTAGTAGTAGAAGCAGTAGTAGCAGCAGTAGTAGTAGTAGTAGTAGTAGTAGCAGTAGTAGTAATAGCAGTAGTAGAAGTGGCAGCAGTAATAGCAGTTGTAGTAGTAGCAGTAAAAGCAGTAGTAGTAGCAGTAGCAGTAATAGTAGTGGCAGCAGTAATAGCAGTAGTAGTAGTAGTAGTAGCAGTAGTTGAAGTAGCAGCAGTAATAACAGTAGCAGTAGTAGTAGTAGTAGTAGTAGTAGTAGTAGTAGTAGTAGTAGTAGTAGTAGTAGTAGTAGTAGCAGCAGTAATAGCAGTAGTAGTAGTAGAAGTTGTTGTTGTAGTAGTAGTAGCAGCAGCAGCAGTATCAGTAGTAGTAGTAGTGGTAGCAGTAGCAGTAGTAGTATTGGCAGCAGTAGTAGTAGCAGCAGACATGGTAGTATAAATATACTCTTTTCCTTTCAATGGTATGCCACCTCGTGTCACAAGTGAATCGACTAAAACGATGCATGTGTCAATAACACCAGTGTCAAGATGGACCCCGTAAATAATATGGACAAGTTAAGCTTCTCGATGGATTATCTGTCTTCCGCCAGATTGCGGCTTTATTACAGATTAAAGGGAGTAAATGGGAACGGATGTTAAGGCTGTTTACCAAAATTTTGCAATAGTTTATCTTGTAATTTGCTTACTGTTTTTTCTTTCAAACTAAAAATGCATTATTATTTTTATATTATTTTGCCATGTTGCACACACTGTATATGTTTATACAAGCCAAGGATCAAGCCTTAATAAAATTCCTTTCTGGTGTGTGTATTGCTAAATTAATTTATTAATTAACATTAATCTGATTGTACTTCGACCGCATATACCAGTAATTAGTAATATTGTTTTATGCAAAATGATGACGAGCTATAGGTTAAAGTCGAAAATAAATATATGTTCTGTTCTATAAAATGTATCTTCAAATTAGCACAGAAAACAAACATTAATTTACTGATCAGTTTATTTACAAAATAAAGGTACCGCACATTGTAATGGAATTGTTTACTAACACATCAATGATTAAACCGATATTAATTCATTTTCTGTGCCTATAAATAGGTAATATAATGTGCACACCTTTCAATTAAATGTTTTTATTATTCAATAACTTGCATTTAATTTGTAATAACGTGACAAGCGTAGCTTACACACAGATATTAAAGTATAGTCAATCAATACCTCACACAATTTGTGTTAACATTAATAACGCCGTGTTCGTCCAATACAAAATTACAGCCACTATTATTTATAATATCAATATTGCAAATCTTGAATATTTTCTTTATGTTTATTTGATACGACCGTTTTATCGCGCACTTGTGAGATAAAACAAGTACCAATTGGACACCGTGTGTTAATGTTAGATGTATTGTTTGTTATAAACTACCTTTATACGTCGGGGTGGAATACGAGATATAGATGTGTGTGTGTGTGTGTGACAAGACTACAAGCACGTTTCTGGTACAATAACTGGAATAATTAAAGCTTACGTTTTATTTTTAAAGTTAATCTTTAAAACAAATTGATATAAACTATTTGAATATATAAATGGATTTTGAAGGATAACAAAAAAAAAACTGATTAAGGACGAAATGTATGGATTATTTACGATACAAACAGTTTTATACAGTACGAGGTTTTGTTTTGATTCACTTTATTTCTGAAAGAAGAAATCATATACAAGAAAGTGTAAGGACCTTTTGAACGAAGGTGTTAGTAATTGACGTTTTGCAGTGATCTGATAATATTGTCTTTTGTAGTGTTTAGCACTTTGAAATTTGATAGCGGATGGCAAATACGATTTTGTGATTAAAGAAGATCGTAGTTACGGCTTGTCTATTGACGCCGGCTTTATGTATAATTACAAACAAAACATAAATATCAATAAAATCAACAAACATTAAGAAAATATCGGAACGAATTATTTTCAGTCTATATTGTGTCATATGGATTTTTTATTATTTAGAATAAAAGCTATGCAATATTTAACCGGATACTGCAAGAAGTGTTCAACGTGATTTAACTGTGTGAACATTATAAAGTCAATAGTGTATAATAAAAGATAGTTCATCCATACGTAATGGTTTTGAACTACGCATTTAAGCACAGTCGGGATTTTCGGTAGCTTTTCATGAATGGCTTATTTAAACCTCGGACAATAACGGGTGCGCATTTACAACGTAATGCATCTAAATACCATTTTTTCCTGTCAATTTATTGCACTTTGTGTTTAATACTTACGTAGCCAGATTTATTACCTAAAACAAACGTGTGAATATAGATTTGTGTGCGACATATTTATACGGCTGGTTTGTTATTCGGACGTTTCAGAATTTAGTGTTAAACGTGGGATAAAAATGGACCCACGGGTATTCTGTAATCAACTAGACATTAGTAGTGTATTTTCGTAGTCTTAAAGTTTGAGTTTACAATGCATGTGGGCAAATAAGAAATTAAACAGTTGGGGAATGATCAGATGCCATGGTAACATAAGCAAAACCGCTATATTTATGTATTAGTTAAAACATGGACGTCATCGGCAGGTTAGAAGCTCGCGTTCCATTGGATCTTTAGCGAAACTAGCAACAGGTGTATTAAAGATGGATGAGCCGGGGCA
Organism: Panopea generosa; assembly: GCA_029582155.1. Lineage (NCBI taxonomy): Eukaryota > Metazoa > Mollusca > Bivalvia > Adapedonta > Hiatellidae > Panopea > Panopea generosa. Next base: position 54,105,899 of record CM055898.1, read on the forward strand.
ACAAGACGACCATGCAAAGGGTCAATTTGACGTTATTTACCGAAAAAAGAAAGTAGGGAACTACCTCCTGGGAAAGATTATCGGAGAGGGGTCGTTCTCAAAGGTCCGTCAAGGGTTGCATATAATAGCTAGAGAGAAGGTAAGTTATAATTATTAAATAAACAGCAAACACGAAGTTGTTACTTTCTCCTTATATTCCATTTATATTAAATTATTCCTTATTCGCTATTATCTATACAACTAAATGTATCAGATTAGGATCAAAGTCATCAATTACGCGATATATGTTATGAAAAACTTTATTCAATACTAAAAAAAAGAAAAGGCCTATTAGTACACATGTTACTATACAATCATACATAAGATGTCAATGACGAGTTTAATACATAATACAAAGTGTACAGTAATAATTATTCCACATTTCTCAACACAAAAATGATGTCAAAAGTATCATGTAATATCACTTACACATATCTGTACTAATTTAATAACTCCTTTCGCCACCATTATCAAATATTATAATTATATTTGCACACAATCAAATATCAATTTATCATTTGTTATACCGATCAATTATCAATCTAAGTAGAATATTCAATTATTTATTATATAATGTTTCTCAAAGCTTTTATAAGTGTATGTAGCAATATGTGTTACAGTTTGTGTATGTCGTGATTGTAATAGTTCAACAAATTTCAGCATATTGGGTCTTTTTCAGTAGTATTTTCTATTATACCTTAGTCTGAAATCTTTGTACAATGGACATTCCAAAATAGAATGAAATTCACCTTCTAAAACATTACATATTTGACATCTTCTACTGGTATTATATTAGGTTTGTGCCAGCTTCCAGCTTCAAGTCTATGTGAGGACACTCTAAATCTAGTCAATGCATATATAAATATTTTATCCCAATCTCGTTCAAATAGGTTTTGAAATTAAAATTTGAAATTAATTTTAAATCGTTTGCTCTGGTAGAGTTTTGAATATTTTCATTACATTTCTGAATAAAATTATCTGTTAGTATTTATTTAAAAGTATTAAGGAACATATTAACGTCACCAACTCATCGGAACAACCAAAGATTATTAAACCCTAAGTTTTCTAATATTGATGAAACTGATGAAGCCCAACAGTTTTTAATTGGAATTTTTTCCATGTCTGCAAGCATCATGTTATAAAATTATATGGCATATTTAATTTCATCACAGTGTAACACCTTAAACAAATATAAACAAAAGGTTACCATCTATAATTCGTATTTGGAGTTCTTCCTATTTCCCCATATAATATGGTTAGTTTGTATTCTAATTTTAACTTCTAATAATTATTACAAAATTGTAGATGAACACGTTCTATAACAATATCATTTGAATGGCCCCAAACTTCACTTCCATAATTCAAAATTGATAAAATAAGTTTTTGTCAAATAGACCTAACATATGGCTGACTGATAACTCAGTGATTTTATAGACATATGATTTTAATTCAAAAATAGTTTTAAGTGCTTGTCCTGTCCAGGTCTCGTTAGTTTCAGAGAAAGACCCACCTGTAGCAAAAACTATACCTGAATATGCTTATTTATTCACAATTTCGAATTCTGTGCCATCATATTCAAAATGTAAACCACTACGACCGTGACCACCTGTTTTGAATATCATAACTTGTGTATGAAAGTCTGCTTAACATCCTTTACTGTAAATCACCGATGTTATACTTTACTGTAAAACACCGTTGTTATACTTTACTGTAAAACACCGATGTTATACTTTACTGTAAAACACCGTTGTTATATTTTACTGTAAATCACCGATGTTATACTTTACTGTAAATCACTGATGTTATACTTTACTGTAAAACACCGATGTTATACTCTATTGTAAATCACCGATGTTATACTTTACTGTAAAACACCGATGTTATACTTTACTGTAAAACACCGATGTTATACTTTACTGTAAAACACCGATGTTATTCTTTACTGTAAATCACCGATGTTATACTTTACTGTAAAACACCGATGTTATACTTTACTGTATGTAATTCACCGATGTTATACTTTACTTGATAACGCGCAAATGTGTATTTCCACTTTATTCCGCCTGCGTGCAGATTTATTTTGTAATCGATTTTGTTTTTTATCTAATTATCCTTTCTTTCGCATTAGTGACGGGCGTCAACCGTGTACTCATTCAATAGTATTCAATCAGATATACTTAACGGTATCATCATAAAGCTTAAAATATATTACTTTTACAGCTTTATTTATAATGTACTATTATGCATTTCGACTCTAAATCATTCTTCGTGAACATTTTTTTGATTTTGTAAGCGTTTTTTTTCTGTCTCGCACGTGAACATGAAACCCGAAATCTGTTATCCTGTATAATCTCGCATCTGAACGTGAAACCCGAGATCTGTTATTTGAAATTCTTACAATATATATAATGTGAACCGATCTTAGTCAGTTGTTTGGATATGATAAGTAAAATAATTAAAACAAAATTCTACGTTTGCTAATCTAACTCTTTGCATTAAACAGAAGAGGTAAAAAGGAGAGAATAAAAGATATTAATCGACATTTTGCATTTCCCCTTTTTGTACAAAATCGCTAAATGCATGTGGTTAATTTAAATTCAGTAAAAATAGAATATATTAACTATGAATAAAACTTATATAATCAAATTTCTTAGAAGCAAAGAACTGTTAAAAAATTCATTGGTAATTTGAGAACCCAAATCCAATGTTATTATTTCGGTTCATAATGCTGACGAAAATGATATCAAGCGATCATATTTCATTCATCATTACAAAGGTCATTCACAATTTTGTAAATGAGGGACGGTTTGTCATTATTGCGCGTAATGTTTTGTTGGTTTCCTTGCAGAGGCAAGCCACAAACGTTTCAGAAACGGCCTTATTTCACGCTCATTTGTTGATAATAATAACCGAACTATGGATGCATAGTTGATGCAACATTCAAATCAAACGTATTGAACACACTTCGCCGATGGCGTCATGTACTAACGTTAGTGCTATGTTAATGTTGGCACAAACAGTAAAAATGTGTAAAACATTACATCAAGAGAAGTATGTATAACATCGCAACTTTATTAGATGTGGTAATTATGTTGCTTTAAAATACTAAAATCACATATTTTGTGAAACTAATACCACTGGCGTGAGAATTGACACGAGTACATGTTGTTACTTACGGTTGAATGAAGTGGTGTGTTGAAGCCAGCAATCATTGTGGATTTAGGGGGAAAGGATTATTATAATATCAATAATTATTCTTTATTTAATGAGATAACCCTTTTGGACATGTCAATCTTTCATGCATCGTCGAACACCCACGGGTAATCCAGTGATACATGGAGGGTATAGGAGTTGTCAACCAGGGTTATCCGACGATGTCTTTCATGAGGGATTCGGGTTAGAATTTGGTTATAGAATGATTATTAACATTCAAGCCATCGTTTTAGGATCTAAAATTAGTTGATGAGCAAAACAAGTATCCACCTAAAAAAGTAGATCCGTGCTACAAATAAGATCTGTCTATTCTGATTGCGTTTATTTGGTATGCCAGAAGGTTTGTTACTTGCGGAAGAGCGGTTGTTCTACTCAGACTCTTGTCTATGGAGATGAGGTATTCCTCCACCAATACAATTGGTTGCCCCGTATAACCTGTAATATGTCTATGGAGATGAGGTATTCCTCCACCAATTCAACTGGTTGCCCCGTATTACCTGTAATATGTTCAATAAGGCGTGATTGTTTCCATTCCTAAAAATAATGGTATGCTTTTATTATACTGTATGTCTATTTTAATGAAAAACACAACGGTATGAATTTCAGGTTGCCGTCAAAATTGTTTCAAAGAAAGCTGTTTTACTAAGAGATTTCGTCAAACGCAGTGTGCGACGCGAAGCGGTGATTTTGCAAAGACTCGAACATCCAAACATTATACGCCTATACGAGATAATGGAAACAGAGAACAGCTACTATCTAGTCATGGAAAATGCAGAATCTGGGGAGTTCATCAAATATTTATCCGATAAGTAAGTTGTCTTTACTGGTATGAATACACACACACACAAGAGCGGAACATATCGCCATGGTGTATAGTATGTTGCAGGTACTATGTTTAACGTTACTAAGGACGAGTTATCTATAACAGAATATATATATACCAGTATGTTTTCGTGATGCTGTTCATGACAGAGGTTATCTATAACAGAATATATAGCTTCAAGTTTCAAATTTATTAGCAACTCGGCAAGACATTTGCCTTTGGCCATTTACAACAATTACAGAAATATGGCAAAGACAACAATATACAGTTAAATACATTGCAAATAAATATGTGATGAAAGGAGAATATAAATTAAGAAACAGTCAAAGTTTCAAGGGTAGTTTTTCTAATGATTAATGCTTCTTTTATGAATTTTGAAAGTTTAAACAACATATTTTTATTGAATGTTGACATGAATATATTGAATGTGTGTACTGAAGGCCATGATATATACCCTAAATATGTTTTCCTAATATCCGTATACCTTGTACAACATAAAATGAAATGATTCTCAGATTCAATTACATTTTGATTACATAATTTACATAAACGGTTTTCTCTATCGATTCCATTAAATCTACCAAATTCAATTTCTAATGAGTGTGAACTTAACCTAAGACATGAAAATTGTATATCAATGCATCATTATCTATTTTATCAATATAATTTTCGTAACAAAAAGAGGTCTTGAATTTTGAATAATAATCAAGTTTAGACATATTATGTATACTTGCACTCCATTCTTGGATGAATTGGTCACGTTACCGTCCCTTTAATAATGGCAAATAGTTAATATAATAATCGAAGTAACTTAGTACATTTGGGAACCCTAAGTGCTCAATTATTGAATTCATGCTATTAGCCCAGCAGCTACCATTTATATTGTCACATTGATCTATATACATAGTATGTAAAGGCGAGTTAACATTTTTTATAATTTTTAACCAGAACTTTATTGAACTCTCTTTACTAATAATTGATAATGGTAGTCTCCCTAATTCGCCATAGACGGCCATGCATATATACTAGTATGTTTTCGTGATGATGTTCATGACAATGACAAATGCTAGGCACTGTCGTTACTAAGGAGAGACGTTATCTATAACAGAATATATATACCAGTATGTTTTCGTGATGTTGTTCATGACAATGACATATGCTATGCTCTGTCGTTACTAAGGAGAGAGGTTATCTATAACAGAATATATATACCAGTATGTTTTCGTGATGTTGTTCATGACAATGACATATGCTATGCTCTGTCGTTACTAAGGAGAGAGGTTATCTATAACAGAATATATATACCAGTATGTTTTCGTGATGTTGTTCATGACAATGACATATGCTATGCTCTGTCGTTACTAAGGAGAGAGGTTATCTATAACAGAATATATATACCAGTATTTTTCCGTGATGTTGTTCATGACAATGACATACGCTAGGCTCTGTCGTTACTAAGGATAGAGGTTATATATAACAGAATATATATACCAGTATTTTTCCGTGATGTTGTTCATGACAATGACATATGCTAGGCTCTGTCGAGCATTATATCAAATTTGCAATTGAGTTTAATAAATGTAGATAATACTTCACCATGACAAATCAACATCAGTTAGATGTTTAGGTCAAGTCGAGTAGCCCGGCATGTGACGTACATGTACGAGAGCCGAGTTGTATGGGCAACATCGAGCAATTAATCGGAACTAGCTAATAACAAACATATCAATTATGAGATATATTTATGTTTTTGTTCATTCCGCAATTTATAATGCTAATAATGATTACGCATATAGTCATGCTTTGTGAATCAGTTTGCATGCTATAGCATATATATCACATATAGGTCATAGTGCGCATGGTTAGATGGGAAAACTACTGACTCAAACTCTTTGTTATAATCATCATTTGTGGAGTTAAGACGATATGTAATTCTTTTGTCATATTAAGTAATCTGGTATTTCTTGATACGAAGTTCGCTATCTCACTGACTCAAGTTGCGGTGCATACATTAGTCAAGAAACATCAATGCACCAAAATTACACAACATATGGATAATAAAGCTTAAATTTACAGCCATCGATTTTGTTTCCAAATAGATAATGTTGTCAATATTTTATATATAGATACGGTTAGCCTAATTTTCAGTTAGAATCATGTCACAATTCTTTCTCGATATTGACAACTGGCTTTAGGCGATTCAATTGTGATAAGAGTTATTACTCGTGCCTTGTGGATATAACAGTTAGGTTATAGTTAGATATATACAATAATTATGCTCATAAATGTATGTAAGACATAAACAATTGTATTTCACTTAAAACATCGATATATGTCATCGCAAACTATTCTAACTTTTCCACTTTGTCGAGTTCCAAATCAATAAGTTTCTCGAAAAAATCTGCGGTTAATACTCCAATTTGCTACTGATAACACGAAGGCCTAAATATTAGTGACGTTTTCTTCCAAAACGATTCAAACTATTTTTAAAATTATTGATTAATGTTATGTGGCAGTATTTTAAATGTTCTTAATTCGAATGTGTGTAATCATAATTACATTTGTAGATGTTTGTATGTTTTTTACATGATACTTTAGAAACAATTACACATTTTTGTAAAATATCTAAACTTGTATATAAATAAAATATCAATAAAGATAGCATTCGAACCAGACAAAATGGGTTCAGCAATGGTAATATATTCTATACTATGCACGCAGTAACAAGGGAAACAATACGTGTTTACTTTATTTCAGGAAGACGTTAGACGAAACTGAATGTCAAAAATATATCCGCCAGATGGCTTCTGCACTCGACCACATGCATATGTCAAACATAGCACACAGGTGCGTTGTGTTTTTTGTCTTTATGTATCTATAACACACTCAAACTATAATGCGTTAATAGGTATAATTAGCACATCTACTTGGAAACAGGAAGTGAATTAGTGGTGGTCACAAGTAACTAGTGTATTATTTAAAACTGTAGTATCCTTAGTCCATGTTCATTTTGATATTTGAATGTTGGAATGTCGTGAAAGCATTGACATGATAACTGTGATATTTACAAACAAAGAAAAGTAAGACCAAAATATGGGGGTATATATGCTTTTGGAAGACTATTTTTAAGACTTCTTACCATCGTTGTTTCGACTTTTCACCATCGTATTTTCGTTGTTTTGACTTTAATTGAAATAATGAATATACCACAATATCTCACGCAACCACCTCACCCCCAGAGGGACACTGTACTTAATCATATATTTTTTAATGATATTTGCACTCCACTCATCTTTAATTTTGTTTTTACTATGAATGCACACAATATAACGTACATTCACTATAGAAATAACAATGAAAAGCAATAGCGGGTTTACACATATACATATAATAACCCCCGCCTCCACCCATCCACTAGGCTTTACACTTAACACCATTTGACTCTATAAAAAAAATAAACAACAACAACAGTGCTTCTAGTATACACAATTCATTTGTTATAAGTATAATTTTAAGATAAAAAAAATACAGTGGTTCTAGCATACGGAACTAATTTGTAATAAATATGTAGAATATACATATTATCAGACTTCTTTATAATGCATAGTCAAACATCGATATGTGGCGAATGTACATTCCGTTATTGACTAATGTATTCTAAAGTCCACATTGTGGGTTACCTATTCTCACCTTTATATGGAAACATACGTCTACTAGTAAATAACGTATGTATACAGGACAGTGTTTATGTATACAGGACAGTGTTTATGTATACAGGACAGTAACTTATGCATACAGGGCAGTATTTATGTATACAGGGCAGTGATTATGTATACAGGACAGTGTTTATGTATACAAGGCAGTGATAATGTAAACAGGGCAGTGATTATGTATACAGAACAGTGTTTATGTATACAGGACAGTGTTTATGTATACAGGACAGTAACTTATGTATACAGGACAGTAACTTATGTATATAGGACAGTAACTTATGTATACAGGGCAGTGATTATGTATACAGGGCAGTGATTATGTATACAGGACAGTGTTTATGTATATAGGACAGTAACTTATGTATACAGGACTGTGTTCATGTATACAGGACAGTAACTTATGTATACAGGACAGTAACTTATGTGAACAGGACAGTGTTTATGTATACAGGACATTGTTTATGTATGCAGGACAGTAATTTATGTATACAGGACAGTGTTTATGTATACAAGACAGTGTTGAACAGTGTTTATGTATACAGGACAGTGTTTATGTATACAGGACAGTGTTGGACAGTGTTTATGTATACAGGACAGTGTTGGACAGTGTTAATGTATACAGGGCAGTGTTTATGTATACAGTACAGTGTTGGACAGTGTTTATGTATACAGGACAATAACTTATGTATGTATGACAGTAACTTATGTATACAGGACAGTGTTTATGTATACAGGACAGTGTTGGACAGTGTTTATGTATACAAGACAGTAACTGATGTATGCAGGACAGTAACTTATGTATACAGGACAGTAACTTATATATACAGGACAGTGTTTATGTATACAGGACAGTAACTTATGTATACAGGACAGTGTTTATGTATGCAGGACAGTAACTTATGTATACAGGACAGTGTTTATGTATGCAGGACAGTAACTTATGTATATAGGACAGTAACTTATGTATGCATGACAGTAACTTATGTATACAGGACAGTGTTTATGTATACAGGACAGTAACGTATGTATACAGGACAGTGTTTATATATACAGGACAGTAACTTATGTATATAGGACAGTAACTTATGTATACAGGACAGTGTTTATGTATACAGTAGAGTAACTTATGTATACAGGACAGTAACTTATGTATACAGGACAGTAACTTATGTATACAGGGCAGTGATTATGTATACAGGGCAGTGATTATGTATACAGGACAGTGTTAATGTATACAAGACAGTAACTTATGTATGCAGGACAGTAACTTATGTATACAGGACAGTAACTTATGTATACAGGGCAGTGTTTATGTAAACAGGACAGTAACTTATGTGTACAGGACAGTGTTTATGTATATAGGACAGTAACTTATGTATGCAGGACAGTAACTTATGAATGCTGGTCAGTAACTTATGTATACAGCACAGTAACTAATGTATACAGGACAGTAACTTATGTATACAGGACACTGTTCATGTATGCAGGACAGTAACTTATGTATGCAGGACAGTAACTTATGTATACAGGACAGTGTTTATGTATACAGGACAGTGTTGGACAGAAACTTATGCATACAGGGCAGTGTTTATTTAAACAGGACAGTAACTTATGTATACAGGACAGTAACTTAAGTATGCAGGACAGTGTTTATGTATACAGGACAGACACTTATGCATACAGGGCAGTGTTTATGTAAACAGGACAGTAACTTATGTATACAGGACAGTTACTTATGAATACAGGACAGTGTTTATGTATACAGGACAGAAACTTATGTATGCAGGACAGTGTTTATGTATACAAGACAGAAACTTATGTATACAGGGCAGTGTTTATGTAAACAGGACAGTAACTTATGTATACAGGACAGTTATTTATGTATACAGGACAGTGTTTATGTATGCACGACAGTAACTTGTGTATACAGGACAGTGTTTATGTATGCAGGACAGTAACTTTTGTATACAGGACAGTGTTTATGTATATTATGTATACAGGACAGTGTTTATGTATACAGGACATTGTTTATGTATACAGGACAGTAATTTATGTATACAGGACAGTAACTTATGTATACAGGACAGTGTTTATGTATACAGGACAGTGTTTATGTATGCACGACAGTAACTTGTGTATACAGGACAGTGTTTATGTATGCACGACAGTAACTTGTGTATACAGGACAGTGTTTATGTATACAGGACAGTGTTTATGTATACAGGACAGTGTTTATGTATACAGGACAGTAACTTGTGTATACATGACAGTGTTTATGTATATTATGTATACAGGACAGTGTTTATGTATACAGGACATTGTTTATGTATACAGGACAGTGTTTATGTATACAGGACAGTGTTTATATATGCAGGTCAGTAATTTATGTATACAGGACAGTGTTTTTGTATACAGGACAGTGTTTATGTATACAGGACAGTAACTTATGTATACAGGACAGTGTTTATGTATACAGGACAGTGTTTATGTATGCACGACAGTAACTTGTGTATACAGGACAGTGTTTATGTATGCACGACAGTAACTTGTGTATACAGGACAGTGTTTATGTATGCAGGACAGTAACTTATGTATACAGGACAGTGTTTATGTATACAGGACAGTAACTTATGTATACAGGACAGTAACTTATGTATAGAGGACAGTGTTTATGTATACAGCACAGTGTTTATGTATACAGGACAGTGTTTATGTATGCAGTAAAGTAACTTATGTATACAGGACAGTGTTTATGTATACAGCACAGTGTTTATGTATACAGGACAGTGTTTATGTATATAGGACAGTAACTTATGTATACAGGACAGTAACTTATGTATATAGGATAGTGTTAATGTATGCAGGACAATAACTTATGTATATATGACAGTGTTTATGTATACAGGACAGTAACTTTTGTATACAGGACAGTGTTTATATATGCAGGTCAGTAACTTTTGTATACAGGACAGTGTTTATATATACAGGATAGTGTTTATGTATACAGGACAGTAACTTATGTATACAGGACAGTGTTTATGTATACAGGGCAGTGTTTATGTAAACAGGACAGTGTTTATTTTACTAATTGTTTTGTAGGCGTTGTGTATTTCCCCTTACGTAATACTATGTATGAAACAAACGACACATAACCCTAGTAGCTATAATCGCATGCACACACGGTATGTATTCAAATATGAATACACGATCAAGCAAAATAGTATATAACGACATTGATCAGACGAATTAATTTTAAATATACAACTTGGTGATAGATTTTTTTGTATTTGGTAGAAAACCAAATCTGATTATCCACTCCGACCATATAAAATGAAAGATAAACATCTACATTAAGGCCGTTACACTTGTGTATTCAATAGTCATTTAGACGCTTGATTTGTTCAAGTATGATCAAACGTTAACATTCCTAAAGTTTAAACCGTTTAACTAAATGCAGTATTTAAAATCATTTGAATATAAGAAATGTCTGCAAATTATATTCCAATAGAGTTCATATTCAATTAAGTTAAAAGTAGGCACGATATGTATGCATTCAATTTATGTTGTTACGGTATCATTTTGTTGATAACTGACATCTTAGGGTGACAAATATATTCAAAGCTGAACAAAATTTACATTTTGGTTTTCTATTTTTCATTCCAGAGACCTTAAATTAGAAAACTTGCTTCTAGACAGGGATCACAACATAAAGATTATTGGTAAGAAGTTTGCTTAGTTACACCATAACCACTACCACAACCAAATAGTTAGAAAACGTGAAATCATTATTCACACGTAATATATACATGTATATAAATGTAATTTATGTGCATTGATATTTTTAAATACATGAAATTATTGTTTTATAGTCACTGTAAACACTGCTCAAATCGGGACACCATATGTAGGAATCTAAGAATATAGTATATCAATGTCTTGTATGTCTGTGTCTTAAAATCTAGCTAAATGTGTTCCCAGTTATTAAACTCATTAAAAGTATATGTATCACATTTAGCACATTGTATTTTATATAGTTTTAACAACATTTTACAAAACAGTTAACCTGGTTTAATTTGTAATCGGCAGGAGAATTTGCACTGTGTTTCAGATCTCGGACTGAGTAATTTATCAATTCTCGTACACTGCGTTTAAGATCTTGGACTGAGTAATTTATTTTATCAATTCTCGTACACTGCGTTTCAGATCTCGGACTGAGTAATTTATTTTATCAATTCTCGTACACTGTGTTTCAGATCTCGGACTGAGTAATGTGTTTTATGGCGACACCAGCTTAAATACCCAGTGCGGATCCCCGGTATATGCCGCCCCAGAAATATTCTGCAACAAGAAATATGGACCTGCTGTCGACATATGGAGCATGTACGAAAATAATCATTTTATAATCGCAGTTTATGTCCTTTCGTGTATCTTAGTTTATAAATAAAAATAACAAATAAACAAGAGATTATAGGGGACATCTCGCTCGAATGTAACAAGCCTGTCCCATAAAGGGCTCTTTTCATAAAAAAAAACACTTCCATTAGTATATAATCAGTAGTTACTGAGATAGCAATTGTATATCTTACCGTAGGTATGAATCACATGGATGGGGTAATACTTTTGCATGATCAATATTTAGGAAGATATGGGTATACTCATGAGTTTCAACTTTAATTAAAAATCTGTTTGATGCCTTGTGGCAGGAACAATAGCTCTCCTTTGTTTTGAATAGTTTAGCTAGAAACGAATACAAACCAAGAAGCCTTCAATCATTAATGAGGTGAAAGTTCATTGCAATGGTATTGTAAATATTATATTATTGACAAAACATCGGGCAACAAAAGTGTTTCTTAACTGTATTTTGAGTTATGTCCATATTAAATTTAAAAAAAAAAAGAAGATTATTTTATTCTTATAACATTTTGATTATATCAAGTATAACCTAAATTCTATTTCAATGATTGTGTTTCAGGGGCGTGTGCATGTACGCCATGTTAACGGGTAGATTACCGTTTATTGCTGATCCTCCAAGTAACCTGACCTTGCTTCATACGCTCATCCTGAAAGGTCCTCACATACCGCATACGTTATCGGAAGGTTAGTAGAATATTCCTGTAGGTCCTCACATACTGCATACGTTATCGGAAGGTCAGTAGAACACTCCTGTAGGCCCTCACGTACCGCATACGTTATCGGAAGGTCAGTAGAATATACATGTAGGTTTTCACATACCGTATACGTTATCGGAAGGTCAGTAGAAAACACATGTAGGTTCTCATATACCACATATGTTATCGGAAGGTCAGTAGAATACACATGTAGGTTCTCACATACCGCAAACGTTATCGGAAGGCCAGTAGAATACTCCTGTATGTCCTCACATACCGCATACGTTATTGGAAGGTCAGTAGAATATACATGTAGGTTTTCACATACCGTATACTTTATCGGAAGGTCAGTAGAATACACATGTAGATTTCTTATATACCACATATGTTATCGGAAGGTCAGTAGAATACACATGTAGGTTCTCACATACCGCATACGTTATCGGAAGGTCAGTAGAATACTCCTGTATGTCCTCACATACCGCGTACGTTATCGGAAGGTCAGTAGAACACTCCTGTAGGTCCTCACGTACAGCATACGTTATTGGAAGGTCAGTAGAATACACATGTAGGTTCTCACATACCGCATATGTTATTGGAAGGTCAGTAGAATACACATGTTGGTCCTCATATACCGCATACGTTATCGTAAGGTCAGTAGAACACACATCTAGGTCCTCACATACCGTATACGTTATCGGAAGGTCAATAGAATACACATGTTGGTCCTCATATACCGTATACGTTATCGGAAGGTCAGTAGAATACACATGTAGGTTATCACATACCGCATACGTTATCGAAAGGTCAGTAGAATACCCATGTTGGTCCTCACATAGTGCATACGTTATCAGAAGGTCAGTAGAACACTCCTGTATGTCCTCACATACCGCATACGTTATCGGAAGGTTAGTAGAATACCCATGTAGATTCTCACATACTGCATACGTTATCGGAAGGTCAGTAGAATACTCCTGAATGTCCTCACATACCGCATATATTATCGGAAGGTCAGTAGAATATCCATGTAGGTCCTCACATACCGCATACGTTATCGGAAGGTTAGAAGAATACCCATGTAGGTCCTTACATACTGCATACGTTATCGGAAGGTCAGTAGAATACTCCTGAATGTCCTCACATACCGCATATATTATCGGAAGGTCAGTAGAATATCCATGTAGGTCCTCACATACCGCATACGTTATCGGAAGGTTAGAAGAATACCCATGTAGGTCCTTACATACTGCATACGTTATCGGAAGGTCAGTAGAATACTCCTGTACGTCCTCGAATACCGCATACGCTATCGGAAGGTTAGTAGAATACCCATGTAAGTTCTCACATACCGCATACGTTATCGGAAGGTCAGTAGAATACACATGTAGGTTATCACATACCGCATACGTTATCGGAAGGTCAGTAGAATACCCATGTAGGTCCTCACATACCGCATACGTTATCGGAAGGTCAGTAGAATACCTATGTTGGTCCTCACATACCGCATACGTTATTGAAAGGTCAGTAGAATACACATGTAGGTCCTCACATACCGCATACGTTATCGGAAGGTTAGTAAAATATCCATGTAGGTTTTCACATACCGCATACGTTATCGGAAGGTCAGTAGAATACACATGTAGGTCCTGACATATCGCATACGTTATCGGAAGGTTAGTAAAATATCCATGTAGGTTTTCACATACCGCATACGTTATCGGAAGGTCAGTAGAATACACATGTAGGTCCTGACATATCGCATACGTTATCGGAAGGTTAGTAGAATAACCATATATGTCCTCACATACTGCATACGTTATCGGAAGGTCAGTAGAATACACATGTAGGTTCTCACATACCGCATACGTTACCGGAAGGTCAGTAGAATACACATGTAGGTTCTCACATACCGCATACGTTATCGAAAGGTTAGTAGAATACCCATGTAGGTTATCACATACAGCATACGTTATCGGAAGGTCAATAGAATACACATGTAGGTCCTCACATACCTCATACATTATTGAAAGGTCAGTAGAATACACATGTAGGTTATCATATACAGCATACGTTATCGGAAGGTCAGTAGAATACACATATAGATCCTCATATACCTCATACATTATCGGAATGTCAGTAAAATACACATGTAGATCCTCATATACCTCATACATTATTGGAAGGTCAGTAGAATACACATGTAGATAGTCATATACCTCATACATTATTGGAAGGTCAGTAGAATACACATGTAGATAGTCATATACCTCATACATTATTGGAAGGTCAGTAGAATACACATGTTGGTTATCACATACAGCATACGTTATCGGAAGGTCAGTAGAATACAGGTCAGTAGAATACACTAGTAGGTTCTCATATACCGCATACGTTATCGGAAGGTCAGTAGAATATACATGTAGGTTCTCACATACTGCATACGTTATCGGAATTCAGTAGAATACACATGTAGTTTCTCACATACCGCATACGTTATCGGAAAGTCAGTAGAATACACATGTAGATCCTCACATACCGCATACGTTATCGGAAGGTCAGTAGAATACACATGTAGATCTTCAAATACCGCATACGTTATCGGAAGGTCAGTAGAATACACATCTAGGTCCTCATATACCGCATACGTTATCGGAAGGTCAGTAGAATACACATGTAGATCCTCACATACTGCATACGTTATCGGAAGGTCAGTAGAATACACATGTAGGTCCTCACATACTGCATACGTTATCGGAAGGTCAGTAGAATACCCATGTAGGTCCTCACATACCGCATACGTTATCGGAAGATCAGTAGAATACGCATGTAGGTCCTCACATACCGCATACGTTATCGGAAGGTCAGTAGAATACACATGTAGGTCCTCACATACCGCATACGTTATCGGAAGGTCAGTATAATACACATGCATGTCCTCACATACCTCATACGTTATCGGAAGGTCAGTAGAATACACATACAGGTCCCCACATACCGCATACGTTATCGGAAGGTCAGTAGAATACACATGCAGGTCCCCACTTACCACATACGTTATCGGAAGGTCAGTAGAATACACATGTAGGTCCTCACATACCGCATACGTTATCGGATGGTCAGAAGAATACACATGTAGGTCCTCACATACTGCATACGTTATCGGAAGGTCAGTAGAATAGACATGTAGTCTTTCGGATACGGCGTGAAATATGTTTTAAATGACATCTAAGATCTTCGGAAACTGAATAATCTTAGACGCCGTCTCAATATCACTTACTATTTAGTGATAATGTCTTGGGTTCGAGTCCAGCTCGGTTCAAATCTTTATGTGAGAAGATTTGCCAGTTATTTTCGGAAGGAGGACGGTGGTTCTAGTCGGATTCAGGTTACTGAGTATTAGATCATTCCCAATCAATAACATTGGCTGCCATATATAACCAGTAATGAGTTTAAAATGGCGTTAAACACCATTTATAAGTTTAACTTTAACGCAATGCCATCAATCAATGGACTAACTACTTGACAAAATTTGTAATCTTGGATTTCTCACACCAATAGCTTGTATTATTACTACCTCGATCAATGTACAATCTTACCAGCTTAGGTGTAAAAGAGAAAACTATTGTATACTCAATACACCTAATTATGACGAAATCGCAATAGAGCCATTTTACAAAAGTTCATCCAATTTCCCGACCAAAACAGCATGTTAAAAATTTGCAGGTTTATATAGCAGATAAAAATGACACGCATTAAATTTTTAACAACTTCAATTTCGTTATCTGAACGTTATCTCAAAATACCATATATTTTAGTACATGTTACAAGATACAAACTTTTATTTAAAGTTAGCAAGAATTATAACACACAGGTTCTCACGTAAATCACGTGACAAAGTTACAATTGTAAGTCATTGCAAACATGTATAACAACAACAAGCTAACCATGGACATTCGCATAAAATAATATAAAAATAGATGTAAAAGAAGAGAGAGAAAACAAACGCTATTGTGCACACTTAAGAAATGTCCTTAAAATCTATATCACCTCAAATCAGATTTGTTGTGAACTTATTAACATTATCTTCTCAGATGCAGTAAAACAACCATAAACAATGTTAATGACTGAGCACATAGCTGCAATAAAATGCATAGAGACTAAAACTAAAAACATGCTAAGGTAAGCACATGGACGAATTGCATGTAGCTATAACTATGAAATAATTTAAACATAAAGCATACATATGTTTCAGAGATAAAACAATATGTACCTATATTTGATTGTAATGCATATGCAATTCGATCACCAAGCAAAACACCCTAGATTAAAGTCCACATTAGAGCATGATAAAATAACGAGGCAAGTTTTAATGAAAAGATACAATTTGCATAAAACAACTGAGAACAACAAGCAAGCATTTTGACAACAAAATTCATAGACGTGCATGTTGTTTGTGAGCAAATAATAAACACATATATAATGATTTGTCACTTTTGCGCTTGATATTGTCTAAACATACATTACATTTTAGAATTTGGGAGTTACATTAAAATCTTCCAAAAGTGGAAACGTCTAGAAAAAAAAAATCAGCAGTCATCCTTTTTTTAAACCGAAAAGCATTGTTCCATGTAGAATTTGTGATAATTCAACACCTTAACACTCTGACAGTCGTGAAATATATATTTCAATGTGTAAATATATATGTATAATTATGTTTCAGATCACATAAATCCAATTCTTATATTTTAAAAGTAAAAAACAAGTATTAATGACAATTATCATTTAAATTCTAAAATCTTCCAAAATCAAGTGGTTCAAGAAACAAAACATACCTTCTTGTGCTTTGACTTTCAGCCATCTTGGTTTCGGCTCGTCATAGGGAGAATCTGAACCGAGAATGGTTCATAACAGTAATGCACGTATATATATACATGCTAAACTATAACAGCAGATTCCACACGTTGTGTACAATATCAAAATTACGCCGTTTAAAAAGAGAAATGATACATGGTGAAAATGACAGACAACAGTAGAGCTCTTTGCTTTTACATACCCTCTTATGTGATTGGTCGATTCAGATCAGCTGAACACGTTTTGTATACGCTATATCCAATTATTGATTGGCCGCTAGAACCTTTTAATGCATGATGTTTTTAACATTTACATCAACATCATGACACGAGACGGGGTTTTGTTTCGTGTGGATTTTAAAATAAAATAAAAGAGTCGGAATAGTGCTTAAAGAACGCTGTTTTTATTCGACATATACATTGATAAAGAAACGCTGCAAACATTTAAAACTATAACTTGGTATGCAAGGGTAGTATGTTATTTAAAACACACTGTTACAACGGTATATTGTCGATTTGCTGTACTCCTTAATTAACGTAATGAGTGTTTGTGTTCTTTGCAGATTGCAAGACTCTCCTGTCTCGTATGCTAACTGTGGAAGTATTCCTAAGGATAAAACTTGACGAAGTACTTAGTCACCCCTGGTTGCTGGAGAATCACGATACACCGCTAATAACCAGGCAGCCAGCTATAGGAAAAGTATATCCGCAGATTCCTAAAACTTCCATCGTTAACTATATGACAACGGTGTTTAATTTTCTAGAGGATGATGTTTTCTATTCAGTGATTGAACGTAAAATGAATGCTGTGGCGGCAACGTATCATTTATTACAAAAACGCTTTGATGCAGGCTTAAACTTGGTTGGGTTCTCGCTGAACGGAAATCCGTTAAAAGCACATGGTACAATTTTGCCCAACACAAGGAAAAATATCGATGTCAGTCAAAACTGGACAAATCGTGTTGAACTTCCGGCTCTGAACCAAGAACACACCAGTGTTAGCGAGTCTGCAAGCATGGCCCCACGTTCAACATACAGAAGTTACTTGCAGTTGTTAAAAGATTCTAAAATCAGAAGTGCTCAAAATATACGTTCTAGTAACAGTCTCAATCGACAAAAGGAATTAACTTTAAGAAGACATAAAACTAGAAGTGATATAGCAAAGCATACAAAAACAAAGGAGGAAACGGGATTTATGCCAGATTTCATACTGACATATACACAAAATGACCACTTTTCTCAAAGTAAAAAAATTGAAAAGTTTGAATGGGAACAAACGTTTATTATAAGTAAGTCTGGACCAAAACAAAATGAATCAGCAGATGGATTTCGCCATGGTTATTCTCACAGTAAGGAGAGTGAGAAAAAAGCAGATGACTGTGATGGTCGAAGGAGTGCAGACATAGAAAATGAGTTACATGCCCCTCCTACAACACCAGCCACGCTCTTTATTGCTCCACGCAACAACAGTGCGAGTACATCTGGGAAGAGAGAAAATGACGATAAGGTAGAAAATTGTGAATCGGATGACGCTCGGTCGATATCGGTAGGTGATCCTTGCAATGAAGAGTCATGGTGTACATTCAACAAACAGAGATCAAAGCTCGCAAGAGGTGTCACTTTGGTGAAAAAAAATAAAAACATTTCATACCAATACGGCATTCCCTTCACAAAACCGAAGACACTTATTCCTAGAGAAGCAAGGTCATACTTTGAAGAAATCGAAAATACAAAAGTTATCGGACAAGGTATGTCTAATCGGAAGTTGTTTTCGATAATAACAAAATGTGTCAAATACACCTCATGTGTATATGGTGTATATGCTATGTGTACTGGTGAGGCGTTTTTGGAAGAAAAGCGTAGCGAGTGCCTTATATAGGGATCGTGCGTCCAAAGTACACTTTTATTCTATAGCTTTTGTTATTCTGTTGACCACGATTTCATTTCCCCCGACCGATGAAATAGTTCTAAAAGTTTCAAAGTGCAATTGCCACAGCAGAGAACGTAGATATCCAACTTTTATAAATGTATATAAATACATTATTTTGGCCGCCATTTATTTTTGGTAAATTGAAATTGTGGTCTCAATATCACGATTTCAGATTGGTGATCGATTCCGAATTATCTATATAAATAAAAGGATCGCTGGAATACTTTAAAAGGTTAATATACTGGCTTTGTTTATTCAAACTATCGATTTGAACACGCGCAAAAGCCAGTGTTTGTGCGTTCCTTTTTAGTCATTCGTGAAAATCAGTCATTTTTATTGACGTTTACGCTTTTATACGAATGTGTTTATTTTTCTTTTTTTATACATGTGCTATAAAATCAGAACTTCTAGTATACCTGCCATATTTGAAGTAGTATCTATAACGACGAAAAACATACAAATATTAGATTTTTAAATACCACTTTGTTTCTGTCTGTCCACCACAGGATGTTTGGTATATTATAGAATAAATTGCATCTGTCTTTCTAATCTTTTGTTTATATGGTTTTATGCTCGTAGCTACATTATATGGAATACCTTTGTTACAACTAACATAACAACTATGATAAAGTGTTTGATAGGTCATTCATGAATGTGTTGGTTTATTATACCAAAGACATACAGTACAATAAAAAAAAGAATCAAAACTGTATGCAATTATGTCATCACAAACTAAAAATTAGAAATATCCATAGATCTGGTTACATTTAAAAAAAGTATTTTCATTATTATTACAAAATTTTCTTTCTATCTGTCTTTAGGTTGGTAAAACCGTATATCATATTCTGACAAGAAATTAAAGTAAGACTGCATAATCGGCAAAAGTGTGAACGAGTGAGAGCCTCTCTCAGGCCGTTCAGGTCTTTATGATAAAATGCAATTCATTTAAATATAATATATACTACATGTCATACCATAGGGATTCCCATATAAAGTTACATTGGCAGAGATAAATAACATAAGACATAACACTAAGACATTAATTAAAAAATGATTAACAATTTTCTTTTATTCAGGTCGCAGGCTTGTTGAAAGATCAAAAACAACTGTTGGTAAAATTGAAGAGCTGCACAGCATATGGAGTAGGAAAACAAAAACTGCTAGCAGCCAAAGAGAATTTCCTGATTTAGTTCATTCTGCTAGCACAGTAGGTCGACCGCCAACACAAGAACTTGCATATCGGACGGTGGATGCAAACGGCGTTCTGCAGTTCCCAAATGTAGTTCAACAGCCACAGCTGTTTGACGCACGGCCTCCATCGCCACCAAAACAAACTGTTGTTGACGGTGTTACAGACATCATCAAGGTTCAAATAACCAGTTCAGCCAAATATTGACCAAATCGTAAACTGCACGAGATGGTAAACTGACTCCTAAAGGGCCAGTGCAATGTCTGTGACACTTAACATTTGAATATTAATATATATATAAGTATATACATATATAATTGCAAAATAAAACTGCATAGGATGCTTCAACATAATTATAAAATTCGCTTGGTATTGAGTTCTCCGAAATGTATGGGCAGGTAAAGAACATAATATATAAATACTAATGACAGTGATGATATCGAATAGTTCTTTCATGTATGTTATATGTACTCGCTTATAATGTATACATAACTGCAGTGGACAAAAATAAATGTAAGTGGACGAATATCCATGTAGGGTCCAAATAACTAACCATTGGTAAGGTTGTATGAGGTGCAAATACTAGTATATAATACATAAAGTATACAGATGCAAGTAGTAACTTTTAGACACTTTTGCTGTATCCGAGATAAGAAGTACAACTAATAACATTATATAAAGTATGTACTTTCTTACAATGTATATATAAGATATATAAGATATATGTTACTTCGTGTAAACGACTCTCCCAGCAGCGTTCAAATCACTAGCTGTTGTTAATGTGAATGTTATGTCACAGTCATCTAGGAACTCACATTTCTTTAAATTGCCATATCTTGATTCTTTTGTTATAGAAAATGGTCTAACTTGGCCATGTATGATATATTGATGCAGTTCAAGTGTAGAAGTAATTACAAGCTTGCATATTTTGTAAAATGTGTGTTTTGAATGACAAAACAACACAAACTTTCAGTATTGATTATCATTATTATAATTATAAATATTAAATGATTTCTCAAACGTGTAATAGTACCCTATACATAATGGTTACTGCCAAGGAAGCTTATTTTTATTAAATAAATATTTTAAATGCATAATTTTCTTGTTTATGACATGACCAAATTCATTTTGTTCTAACATTCGGAGTTGATTTCATGTGCCAAGGAATTAGAGCTTCTATAGTTTCTTACATGTGCTAAAATAGAATTAAAACCGTTCAAAAACAAGCTAGACCAATTTATAAATATACATATAAACCGACTGATAGAAAGCTACAAGCATCTGTAACAATCTCTGTTTAGTATGGACATAAAGTATCTATCTATATATATATCTTAAATAAATAAATATATATATATATATATATATGCTACATGACCTTACAAATCAACTCTTGTGTTCTCAGTAGGTAAGTATTAGATCATTGTAAATTCGTTGCTAGATCATCATTGAAATTTTCCTTAAAAAGGTTTTTAATGAAAATAAAAAGGGTCGGGACAGCATGAAAATTGTAGAACGGGTGGGGATGATTATTAAGCACTTAACTCATTATGGCCTAACACGTGTCCTGGTATTTAAGTAGATGAACTACCTAGGCTCGTGCAATTTCTCTGTTACTATTTCAAATTTCAAATGAATATCTGCATGCCTTTATTCCATTATTGTTAATGAATTAAAAATATTCTTAAATGGTTTATTTATCATCGCAATCTGCTGTTTCAAACAGTGAGATTATCACATATATTTAATACTAGTATACTTGTTCAAATTGTCATTAAATATTATATTAACTACGTGAAAACAAACTGAGGAACACAAGCATGCCAGTCGTAAGAATATCTTTTTTTTTTGGTGATTGGATATCTTTCAATCAAACACCAAAACACTTGATTTGTTATGACTATTTGTATTACTTGTAGTATTGAAATATGAAATTGATAGAAAATGTTAATCAAATATAACTGCGGCGACGCCGGAATGATTGCAATAGCTCTCGTCGAAAAAATGTTTGTACCTTCTTTTGTAACGTAGACTGATATCAGTATTACTGAGTTTGAAAAATACCTCAGCACCATTTTCAAAAGGCCTACCACGTCTACTGTTTTGAACTCAGAATATATCATAAATAATACAGTTGTCGTCAAATCCTTTTCGTACACCCTTATCGCCTGTCTCAGTAGCAATCCTCCGCTATTGTGTCGTACGTGTGTGAAATAGTTACCCGTGAATGACCGGATGCGGGTGTCTACTGCGCACAATGTTTTCGAAATTACGAAATAAAGTGTTAACAAGGAAGGACTGAGAGGGGCGAGTTCACTGGGCCCCTACCCCGCAACAACAGAAGAAGACTAAGATAAGTTATACAAAGTTTTGTACATAAATAATATCTAGTTTGTGTATAATTTGGTACCTGTGTCGTATTTAGACCGGTATGCAGATAGTGTTTAATGGTAGAAGTGTAAGTCAGTTATCAACCTCGGTGACCATTCACTTGAACTACCTGTGCCCATGCGTGAAACACACTCGACCGTTACACGAAACGCACTCGATCGTTACGTGAAACACACTCGACCGTTACACGAAACGCACGAGCCCATGCAGTTGAAATGAATGATCACCCACCTCCTACACGGTTGGTAACTATTATATATATGCTAAAAGAGATTGTGACTGGTGTCTGTGTAGATTGCAGTTGGTAACAATTTCAATTCTAGTTTAAACTTAACATGTAAAACTGTCGGAGGAGTCCACAAGATTGTTGGTTCAACGTATGACGTAAAATCTAAGTCAAAAGAACAAAGGATCATAAATCAATGAATGACATAATCGGAACGCTAATATCCCAGGCACAAATGAACGTGCTCCACAGTGTGTTTCATTTGTATCGGATTAAAACAGTGTGGGAGGAGTTGCGCCCGCAATGCTTTGTATGACATAAAATCTAAGTTAAAATAACAAAGGGATATGACTCCATAAAAATAATTTAATCGGAACTCTAATATCATAGGCACATATTCAGACCGTGATCTTCTGTAACAGCAAGTTTTATTTTTATCGAGTTAAAAATGTGTAATTAGATACATCTGCAATGTTGTTGGTCCAAAATATGCTACTGAATCTAAGTTAAAAGATCGAGAGCCATAACGCAATCACAAATAACTTAATCAGAATGCCAATACCACAGGCACATATTCAGACCATGTACAGTACTTGCTGCACATCGTTATATGGCAGAGATGCATGTCGATTATAAGTATGTTCGTTGAATTCATCACAAACGTGCGACAAGGACCCTTGGAGTAAGGCTCAAGTAGTTGTCTTTAAATTACTATCTTATTAGTTATATTTATAATGTTACTTATTACACGCGCTTTGCAATTTTATAGCTTACAAAACGCAGGCTTGATTGGCGGAAGCGTACAATGTGCATGTCGATTTTTTGTATAAAATGAACAGGCTTTGTTTACATGCATCTTTTTTTTTCAGTTTATAATACAGCATACATTATATATGTACAAATGTTGCTTTGTTCAGGGGATCAGGGGATGTATGTTGCTCGAACAGTCTAAAACCACTTGGTATAGACTGGGTCCAAGATCGCTTGATACGGACTTCGTAATTGTTTAAGCTCTATTATACTAATAGTATATTTGGAATATTATTTGCAAATATCTGACCGTAGTCAACAGACTGTGAATTTGTCTGCATAATGTAATAATAATAATGCATTATATGATGTATGTAAGTGCAAATGTCGGCTTTTAACGGGAAACGTATATCGTTTGCTATTGTATATAGAGCAGTGTAAAGCCGCTTGGCACAGACTTGATTTCAGTGCCGCTGGGTACGGAATGTGTATTTGTATAAGTAATGAACATAATACAAATAATAAATATGTATTATAAATGTTGTGTTTACTGTTGTGAATTTTTGACAGGTACAGTGCACATGCATTGGTATTGTAATACTAATGATACAGTTTGTAAAATAAATGATTTATTTTCGTTTGAGTAAAACGAATTAGAAAATAAATGTATTTATTATGGGTTTAAAGCAAATGAATACATGTACGTGTAATGTTCAGTCAAGGGTATATAGCACGAGCCAATTCGTGCGATACAGTCGGTATATAACTGGTACATGTGTAAGCCCTATCCATTCGAGGAAATTGCATTTGCCGAATAGTTACGATGTTTACACTTATTTTCATAAGATCCCCCAACCCCAACCTAAAAGAGGTCAAAGTAAAGTACAAAAAAGAAAACATGGTGTTTATGTGGTAGTTTAAACTGTATATACAGATAAATGTGGTCGACTTTGGTGTTATGAAGTAACAGATAGATTTACTGTAAAAAAATGTATAACGGCAATGCAGGTGACAATCTTTTACAGTGTCGTGTTCTCTTTTATTCCCTGAGTTTGCTTTGAAAAGCGAATTAGAAAATAATGTTTATGTTGTAACTGAGGTGAAAGATTTATACCACTTTATTTCCCTTTGTCCTTGCTACAGTGATATAAGGAAGAAATATATAAACACACATTTTTCCAAAGACATTCCACGTACAAGATAAATTACAAAAATAATTTAATCGGATTTGTTCAATGTTAAACTTTCTTTGAAATTAATAAAACATTGAAATTTAAATGTATAGTTGGCAATAAAAGAAATAATATCTTCTTGACAAACTTTGGATTGAAACGTGTTTCTTTTATTTAGTATTTATTTTTAAATTTAAAAGATAAAAAAAAAATTGAACATATATCAAATACTAATGACATATGACGGCACTAATGATGCATTTATTAACGATATAGTTTATGTGATATTATATGTTGTAAATATGTTATCATGACGATGTATGTATGTACAAATTTGAAATAAAATATCTGTTCTGTTCCAGTTGTTCTTAAAATAATTAGAACATACAAACGTGGCAGTTTCTACGAATACGTATATTTGATAGTTTGCAAAATTAACTATTATGTATTCATTTAATTATTCATGAATTGATATACTGCAATAACCACTTTTTAACACTTATTAATATAGTTTCAAACACAAATACAAACAAATATTATACTTTTTAAAAAAAATATTTGAATATTGGCTATATTTATCGCCATAACGCTGTTATATATTACAATTTTGAAATCATCCACATATATAAAAGTTTAACACAGGAATGATGCCTTCATAAATAAATAAAGGTTTAACAGGATTGATGCCTTCATAAATAGATAAACGTTTAACACATGCATGTTGCTTTCATAAATATATAAAAGTTTAACACATGCATAATGCTTTCATAAATAGATAAAAGTTTAACACATGCATGATGCTTACATAAATAGATAAAAGTTTAACACAGGAATGATGCCTTCATAAATAGATAAACGTTTAACACATGCATGTTGCTTTCATAAATATATAAAAGTTTAACACATGCATAATGCTTTCATAAATAGATAAAAGTTTAACACATGCATGATGCTTACATAAATAGATAAAAGTTTAACACAGGAATGATGCCTTCATAAATAGATAAATGTTTAACACAGGAATGATGCCTTCAAAAATAAATAAAGGTTTAACAGGATTGATGCCTTCAAAAATAGATAAAAGTTTAACACAGGTATGGTGCCTTCATAAATAGATAAAAGTTTAACACAGGTATGGTGCCTTCAACAGATAAAATTTAACACAGGAATGATGCCTTCATAAATAGATAAATGTTTAACACAAGAATGATGCTTTCATAAATATATAAAAGTTTAACACAGGAATGATGCCTTCATAAATAGATAAATGTTTAACACAGGAATGATGCCTTCAAAAATAAATAAAGGTTTAACAGGAATGATGCCTTCATAAATAGATAAACGTTTAACACATGCATGATGCTTTCATAAATAGATAAAAGTTTAACACATGCATGATGCTTACATAAATAGATAAAAGTTTAACACAGGAATGATGCCTTCATAAATAGATAAATGTTTAACACAGGAATGATGCCTTCAAAAATAAATAAAGGTTTAACAGGATTGATGCCTTCAAAAATAGATAAAAGTTTAACACAGGAATGGTGCCTTCATAAATAGATAAAAGTTTAACACAGGAATGATGCCTTCATAAATAAATAAATGTTTAACACATGCATAATGCTTTCATAAATAGATAAACGTTTAACACATGCATGACGCTTACATAAATAGATAAAAGTTTAACACATGCATGATGCTTACATAAATAGATAAAAGTTTAACACAGGAATGATGCTTTCAAAAATAGATAAACGTTTAACACATGCATGACGCTTACATAAATAGATAAAAGTTTAACACATGCATGATGCTTACATAAATAGATAAAAGTTTAACACAGGAATGATGCCTTCATAAATAGATAATGTTTAACACAGAAATGATGCCTTCATAAAAAGATAAAAGTTTAACACAGGAATGATTGCTTCATAAATAGATAAAAGTTTAACACAGAAATGATGTCTTCAATAAATAGATAAATGTTTAACACAGAAATGATACCTTCATAAATAGATAAAAGTTTAACACAAAAATGATGCCTTCATAATAGATAAAAGTTTAACACAGAAATGATGCTTTCATAAAAAGGTAAAAGTTTAACACAGGTATGATGCCTTCATAAATAGATAAAAGTTTAACACAAAAATGATGCCCTCATAAATAGATAAAAGTTTAACACAAGAATGATTCCTTCATAAATAGGTAAAAGTTTAACACAAAAATGATGCCCTCATAAATAGATAAAAGTTTAACACAAAAATGATGCTTTCATAAAAAGGTAAAAGTTTAACACAGGTATGATGCCTTCATAAATAGATAAAAGTTTAACACAAAAATGATGCCCTCATAAATAGATAAAAGTTTAACACAAGAATGATTCCTTCATAATAGATAAAAGTTTAACACAAGAATGATTCCTTCATAAATAGATAAAAGTTTAACACAAAAATGATGCTTTCATAAAAAGGTAAAAGTTTAACACAGGTATGATGCCTTCATAAATAGATAAAAGTTTAATACAAAAATGATGCCCTCATAAATAGATAAAAGTTTAACACAGCTATGATGAAACCATTTTTACTATGTGTAAATCTGTATATCGGATCAAATTGAAATCAAAATGAAATCACGTGACTCATTTAATTTGTTACAAAATATGTTGCAATTTTAAGTAATCCATTTTAGTATAACCTATGCACGTAGTCCAAGTTAGGAAATGCCTTTTCAGTTTATTATTTTGGCAGTACGGGGTGAGTGAGTATAATACAGGCATGATATATTGGGGGAAGGGGGAATGTGTTAAGCCAATGTCAAAAGGTTGAAACATTTTGATAAATTCCCTTTAATGTCATGCCATAAAATTTATATTTGCACTGTCCTATAACAAGTTTATTCATTTGTAGTCCATTTGTAAAAAAAAAATTAGAAATTATAGAATTGTTTCATCAACATGACATGGAAATATTTGATGTGCTAACTCCAAACTTATCTCAAAGGTCAAGGTCACATTTTCAGCCTGTTTACACCACTTTCAGTCTGTTTCATATTTCATATCATTCATATATAGATTTTAAAAAAAAACATACAAATTATCAACATGACATGATGACATGTCACACATAACATCTGTATTTTAAAGGTCAAGGTCACAATCGACCCCTGTTTGACACATGATGTTACAGTGACAATGCCTCATTAACTGCTGAACTGATGTGATATCATGACAATAACTAAAGAGGCAAGTATTGCACACAGTTTAATTATACAACCTGATTCAGAGTTGAACTGATTTGACATTTTAAAAGTTACAATAAAAAAATAGCTAGTATTGGTCATAGACTAACAGGCATATTGCAACAATAAATAAAGTGTGATATAATGTGATGATGACTAGAGAAAGGAGCATGATTCAGAGTTGGTGATTATAGCCACAATAAACAATGACATGTTGTGACAATAAATAAAGAGCAAGTTTTGTACACAATTTAAATATGAAACCTTATTCCATGTTTGACACAGTAGAGGGTAACTGATGTATTGTACTCAAAAATAAATAAAAAAAGAAACATCACAGTCTTGGTATAGATAACATACACAGTATTTTTCATCTTTAAACACCTACTTACATATTGTTATTTCACAGACAATTTGGGGGGCATGTGACACTTACTAGTGACATTTCTTTTCCATGTGTAAGCATAATTTCTAGTTATTATATTGTTTTATTAGTAGCTCAGTATACATAGTTAATAAACATGGTGCTAGGAGTTTCTGTGATGAGTGGAAGTTAATTAAAAATAATATTTTGAGACATTTTGCTTGATTACACAAGCTCTTACAAAGTCTGAGTAAGTTGATTTTCCCTTCCAATAAGTCCTTGATTTAGGACACAAACTTAACTGTTAAATAATGAAATAAATAACAAGCAAATCTTTGTGTATTGTTCGTAAGGTTTTATCTGACACTCATTAATCTTCGCCAGTAATGTTAGGGCATTTAACTCTTTACTCCATAGATACGTGTTTTCCTGCACCAATCACAGAAGGCCTTTGAAAACAGTGCAAGGAGAGTTCAGATCTCCTGTAACGAGCAATCTGAACACTTCCTGCACTGTTTTCCACTGTCAGTTAATATAAACATAATTCTCCCAATAATTCAAAAACCTTCTATATTAGAGGTGTCCAAAGGCATCTTTATGAAGTAAAGGGTTAAGCACAAGTTCTCCGTACAGCTATTCGTGAGTGTGATATTAGGTCGATTTAATAAGGTGAAGTGGGATGTGGTAATCGTCTCCATCCATCTGTGAGTGGGTGCATGTGTCCATCTGTAACATTTTTGGCAGAAGCATAACTCTAAAGCTATTAAAGCAATTTTGTTGAATCTTCACACAATGGCAGAGGACATTGAGAGGAAGAGCTGTGTACAAGAACCATAATTCTATCTTACTTATTTTTTTAATTATCTCCCTTTATTAAATTTACTTGTCCCTTTATTAGCTCGCTGAGATGAAGTCCAAGGAGAGCTATTGCCATGACCCCTGCATCACCGTCGTCTGTAGATACCCAGATTAAAGTTTTGCGCTTAAGTAAAATATATCTATGCAACCACTCATTGAATATGAATGAAACATCCCATGTGGAACTCACAGAGACAAGAAACATAACTCTGGGTTGCATTTTGGCACAGTTATGGCTCTTTATGGACTTTTTCAAGTTAAAGTTTTTTATCACTTGAGATATCTATGCAACAACTCATTTGATATGAATGAAACTTTGCATGTGTGTTCACCATCATCAATGAAACATTCATAGACAAGAACCATAACTGTGGGTTCCATTTTGGCAAAGTAATGGCCCTTTTTGGACTTAGACACCCAGGTTTAACTTTTGTGTTTAAGTTTAAGATATCTATGCAACCACTCATTGGATGTGATTGAAACTTCACATGTGTGTTCACTTTTACTAATGGAACACACAGAGACAAGAACCATATCTCTGGATTGCATTTCAGCAGAGTTATGGTCCTTTTTCAACTTAATTTTTCAGGTTAAAGTTTTTTTTCAGGTACCATATCTATGCAACCACTCATTAGATATGAATGAATTTACGCATGTGTATTCACCATTACCAATGGAACACACAGAGACAAGAACCATGACTTGGGATTGCATTTTGGCACAGTTATGGCCCTTTTGGACTTAATTTTTTTGTCTGTAGACACCCAGGTTAGACTTTTATGTTTAGCTGCATTTAAGTTTTGGTGTTTGCCTCCAATCTCAATCTTTGCATAGGTGGTGAGTTTTGTCCCATCGGCGAGCTTTGTTGTCTTCTGACAACTCTTGTTATATTTTATTATGCATGTCTGGAACATTACTCATAAAAAGGGTTCAAGAGATTTAGTTGATATTTCACACAATTATAGAGGACATAGAGAGAAAGTGCAGTGTGCAAGAACCATAACTCTTTCTTCTGTCTTTACAAAATTATTCCTTTTTTTATTATATTTTATTATGCAAGTCCGGAAAATGACTCAAAAAATGTTTAAGGGATTAAGTTGATATTTCACACAATGATAGAGGACATTGATAGGAAGTGCAGTGTGCAGGAAGCATTACTCTTTCTTTTGTCTTCACAGAATTATTCCCCTTTGTTATTTTCCCTTGTTTGGAGCATACCTCGAAAAGTTTTGAAGTGAATGCTTTGAAACTGCATACAATGGTAGAGAACATTGACAGGAAGTGGACAGTACAACAACTTGCTTCCTGTTAAATCTGGTTTATAATAAAGGATTTATTTGAAGTCATCCTACGATGACATTGGAGCTCTGGCATTAGTTGCTGTGTCACTTAAACTGCAGCTGTAAAAAAAATCTCAATTTCAGCATGACCATAGTCCTTAATAGATACAATGCATCTCATTATCATTAACAAATATAATATGAATGGTTTTCTAATTCAAATCCACCAAAAAGTGACAAAATTGATGTTTAAATTCAAGTGGTAAACTGAATTAAACAAAATTCCCATTCTAAAAATAAACATTTCATAAATACTGCTGACAGCATTGGACACAGCATCATATGAACTCTTTTTTAAGATGAAACAATTTTTACTACGTGTAATCCTGTATAATGGATCAAATTGAAGTAAAAATAAAAATCATGTGACTCATTTAATATGTCGCAAAATAATGTGGCAATTTTAAGCGGGAAATCTATAAGTCTAATCAATGCTCATAGTCCAGATTAGGAAATCCTAAGCAAAATCATTTGACAGTTTCAATGTAAATAAATTCACATATCAGTGCAGTAGTCAGATGAAATCAAGGTAGCTATATCTGAGCTGAGGGGGTCCGAGGGCATGCCCAGCCCCCTCCTGCTGGAACATGTAGGCCCTTAAACACATTTCCTGTGCTTTTTCTGGATTTTTTTTCAGATAAATTTGACCAAATGTTTCTCTCTTTTTTTTTTATGTGTTTTTTGTGTTTTAATAAAAATATACAGCCTCAAAAAGAGTACAATAAGTCATGTCAAATGATCGAATAAGAAAAAAGAGAGTGACAGTCACTATCAGGTCTGGCTACTACTGAGTTTATTTAAGTTCGTGAAGATCTTCTATTTTTTTCTTACAATGAGTCTATGCACAAATCATGCTTTATTGCAGACAAGAACCATAACTCTGGATTGCATTTTGGCACAGTCAGGCCCTTTTTGGTCTTAGACACCCAGGTTAAACTTTTTCGTTTAAGTTTTAGATATCTATACAACCACTCATTTGATATGAATGAAACTTTGCATGTGTATTCACCATCATCCATGGAACACAATGAGACAAGAACCATAACTCTGGATTGCATTTTGGCACAGTTATGGCCCTTTTTGGACTTAATTTTTCAGGTTAAAGTTTTTTATCAGGTAAGATATCTATTCAACCACTCATCGGATATGAATGAAACTTCCCATGTGTGTAAAACATCATCAATAGAACTCACAGAGACAAGAAACATAACTCTTGGTTGCATTTTGGCAGAGTTATCGCCCTTTTTTGTATTAATTTTTCAGGTTAAAGTTTTTTATCAGGTAAGATATCTATGCAACCACTCATTGGATATGAATGAAACTTCCCATGTGTGTTCACCATCATTGATGGAACACACACAGACAAGAACCATAACTGGGGGTTGCATTTTGGCAAAGTTATGGCAATTCATCTGTAGACACCCAGGTTAAACTTTTGCATTAAGTTGCGTTTAAGTTTTGGTGTTTGCCTCCAATCTCATTCTTTGCATGGGTGGTGAGTTTTATCCCATTGTCGAGCTTTGTTGTTTTCTGTTAATATCAGATTTGTGGCAAGTTTAAATAGGTACCATTTGGTCAATGAGTATTATATAGGCATGATATATTGGGATAATATGTTTTAAGCCAATTTTAAAAATTTGAAAAATTCTTTTAATATGGTTATCAGGCACATACATGTACAAAAAGTAATTGAACCCCCATACCCTCCACCCTCAAAACACACAAAATGGAGTTTACCCCACCTTCCCTTCATAATATTTCAAGAAATTACATATCAGTCCTTGCTTAATTGAACAACACTTTTTTCATATTGACTGCTGGCTTAGCAAAGTAAACTCAAGCCTACTTATTAATCATGGTGATTTATTTTACAGAAGTAAGCACACATGAGTACACCAGTAAGCACACTGGAGTGCAGCAGTAATTACACTGGAGTGCAGAAGTAAGCACACTGGAGTGCAGCAGTAAGCATACTGGAGTGCAGAAGTAAGCACCCTGGAGTGCAGCAGTAAGCACACTGGAGTGCAGCAGTAAGCACCCTGGAGTGCAGCAGTAAGAACACTCAAGTGCAGAAGTAAGCACACTGGAGTGCAGCAGTAAGCACACTGGAGTGCAGAAGTAAGCACCCTGGAGTGCAGCAGTAAGCACACTCGAGTGCAGCAGTAAGCACCCTGGAGTGCAGCAGTAAGAACACTTGAGTGCAGAAGTAAGCACACTGGAGTGCAGCAGTAAGCATACTGGAGTGCAGCATTAAGCACGCTGGAGTGCAGCGGTTAGCACGCTGGAGTGCAGAGGTAAGCATGCTGGAGTGCGGCAGTAAGCACGCTGGAGTGTGAAAGTAAGCACGCTAGAGTGCAGAAGTAAGCACACTGGAATGCGGCAGTAAGCACACTAGAGTGCAGAAGTAAGCACACTGGAATGCGGCAGTAAGCACACTGGAGAACAGAAGTAAGCACACCGGAGTGCAGCAGTAAGCACAATAGAGTGCAGAAGTAAGCACGCTGGAGTGCAGAAGTAAGCACACTGGAGTGCAGCAGTAAGCACAATCAGGTGCAGAAGTAAGCACCCTGGAGTGCAGTAGTAAGCACACGAGAGTGCAGAAGTAAGCACACTTGAGTGTGGCAGTAAGCACACTGGAGTGCAGCAGTAAGCACACCGGAATGCAGCAGTAAGACAATCAGGTGCAGAAGTAAGCACACTTGAGTGCAGCAGTAAGCACATCGGAGTGCAGCAGTATGCACAATCAGGTTCAGAAGTAAGCACACTGGGGTGCAGCAGTAAGCACATTGGAGTGCAGTAGTAAGCACAATCAGGTGCAGAAGTAAGCACACCGGAGTGCAGCAGTAAGACAATCAGGTGCAGAAGAAAGCACACCGGAGTGCAGAATTAAGCACACTGGAGTGCAGCAGTAAGCACACCAGAGTGCAGATGTAAGCACAATCAAGTGCAGAAGTAAGGACACTGGAGTGCAGCAGTAAGACAATCAGGTGCAGAAGTAAACACAATCAGGTGCAGCAGTAAGCATGCTGGAGTGCAGCAGTAAGCACACCAGCGTGCAGCAGTAAGACAATCAGGTGCAGAAGTAAGCACACTGGAGTGCAGCAGTAAGACAATCAGGTGCAGAATTAAGCACAATCAGGTGCAGCAGGAAGCACACCGGAGTGCAGCAGTAAGCACACCAGAGTGCAGCAGTAAGCAAAATCAGGTGCAGAAGTAAGCACACTCGAGTGCAGCAGTAAGACAATCAGGTGCAGAAATAATCATGCTCGAGTGCAGCAGTAAGACAATCAGGTGCAGAAGTAAGCACACTTGAGTGCAGAAGTAAGCACACTGGAGTGCAGCAGTAAGCACAATCAGGTGCAGTAGTAAGCACACTGGAGTGCGGAAGTAAGCACACTGGAGTGCAGAAGTAAGCACACTGGAGTGCAGCAGTAAGCACAATCAGGTGCAGTAGTAAGCACATTGGAGTTTGGAAGTAAGCACACTCGAGTGTGGCAGTAAGCACACTGAAGTGCAGCAGTAAGCACACCGGAGTGCAGCAGTAAGACAATCAGGAGCAGAAGTAAGCACGCTTGAGTGCAGCAGTAAGCATGTTTGAGTGCAGCAGTAAGCACACCAGAGTGCAGCAGTAAGCACAATCAGGTTCAGAAGTAAGCACACTGGAGTGCAGTAGTAAGCACACGAGAGTGCAGAAGTAAGCACACTCGAGTGTGGCAGTAAGCACACTGGAGTGCAGCAGTAAGCACACCGGAATGCAGCAGTAAGACAATCAGGTGCAGAAGTAAGCACACTTGAGTGCAGCAGTAAGCACATCGGAGTGCAGCAGTATGCACAATCAGGTTCAGAAGTAAGCACACTGGAGTGCAGTAGTAAGCACACTGGAGTGCGGAAGTAAGCACACTCAAGTGTGGCAGTAAGCACACTGGAATGCAGCAGTAAGCACAATCAGGTTCAGAAGTAAGCACACTGGAGTGCAGTAGTAAGCACACTGGAGTGCGGAAGTAAGCACACTGGAGTGCAGTAGTAAGCACACTCTAGTGCAGAAGTAAGCACACTCGAGTGCAGCAGTAAGCACACTGGAGTGCAGCAGTAAGCACACTGGAGTGCAGTAGTAAGCACACTTGAGTGTGGAAGTAAGCACACTGGAGTGTGGAAGTAAGCACACTCGAGTGTGGCAGTAAGCACACTCGAGTGCAGCAGTAAGCACACTGGAGTGCAGCAGTAAGCACACGGGTGTGCGGCAGTAAACACACTGGAGTGCGGCAGTGAGCACAATCGGGTGCGGCAGTAAGCACACAGGAGTGCAGCAGTAAGCACAATCAGGTGCAGAAGTAAGCACACTTGAGTGTGAAAGCAAGCACACTGGAGGGCAGAAGTAAGCAGACTGAAGTGCAGAAGTTAGCAGACTGGAGTGCCAAAGTAAGCACACTGGAGTGCCGAAGCAAGCACACTGGAGTGCAGCAGTAAGCACACTGGAGTGCAGAAGTAAGCACATTCAAGTGCAGCAGTAAGCACACTAGAGTGCAGACGTAAGCACACTGGAGTGCATTAGTGAGCACACTCGACTGCAGCAGTAAGCACACTGGAGTGCAGCAGTAAGCTCAATCGGGTGCAGCAGTAAGCACACCAAAGTGCAGCAGTAAGCGCACTCAAGTGCAGCAGTAAGCACACTGGAGTGCAGGAGTAAGCTCAATCGGGTGCAGCAGTAAGCACACCAGAGTGCAGCAGTAAGCGCACTCAAGTGCAGCAGTAAGCACACTGGAGTGCAGGAGTAAGGACACTGGAGTGCAGCAGTAAGATCACACGAGTGCAGAAGTAAGCACACTGGAGTGCAACAGTAAGAACACTTGAGTGCAGAAGAGAGCACACTGAAGTGCAGATGTAAGCACATTTGAATGCAGTGGTAAGCACACTTAAGTGCAGAAGTAAGCAGACTCGAGTGCAGCAGTAAGCACACTTGAGTGCAGCAGTAAGCACACTTGAGTGCAGAAGTAAGCAGACTCGAGTGCAGCAGTAAGCACACTTGAGTGCAGCAGTAAGCACACTTTAGTGCAGCAGTAAGCACACTTGAGTGCAGCAGTATAAGAACACTTGAATGTAGAAATAAGCAATCTGGTGTGCAGAAGTAAGCACTCTTGAGTGCAGCAGTATAAGCACACAAGCACACTTGAGTGCAGCAGTAAGCACTCTTGAGTGCAGCAGTAAGCACACTTGAGTGCAGAAGGAAGCACACTCGAGTGCAGCAGTAAGCATACTCAAGTCCATAGTAAACGTACTTGAGTGCAGCAGTAAGCACTCTTGAGTGCAGCACTATAAGCGTACTGGAGTGCAGAAGTAAACACACTTGAGTGCAGATCTCATGATCTTTTTAAGAAGGTTCTTACTTGTTTTTACTGAGTAGCTTATAGTGAGAGTTGC
This sequence comes from Panopea generosa, assembly GCA_029582155.1. Classification (NCBI taxonomy): domain Eukaryota; kingdom Metazoa; phylum Mollusca; class Bivalvia; order Adapedonta; family Hiatellidae; genus Panopea; species Panopea generosa. The sequence goes on from CM055898.1 coordinate 54,142,523, forward strand.
TGTAATGAGTTCTGTCAGATGCTTTATGACAGATCAGGCCAGCCACTCGGTCCCATCTCTACCACGCTGGAGTGTCAGGATGCAGACACATGGTACCAAGTACAAGATTATCAATTACATAATCTGCATCTTAATTTCAATAGCCAGGTCCAGTTAGCTCAGTCAGTAGTGCGCCTGACTAACAATCCAGGGGTAGTGAGTTTGAATCCCCGCCCAGTAGCAGTTGCTGTGATGACTGATATACAACATTGCATCTCATTGTTATTTGTCCCTCGCCACTGATTCTAAAGGGAAATTTATTAAAGCTGCCTTGTGTCCTATTAAAGGATGTTTATAAAGATTTTTTTCACATTTTAAGTATTGACAAAAAAAAGTTATTTTTTCCTCCAATATATCATGCCTATATTATATGCTCACTGAGTTTTTATAGCCATAATAATAATATTATCTATTCAAAAAATGTATTGAAATGGGATTTCCTAAAACATATTTCTCTCTGCATGGATTTTTTTATTATGTTGATTGAATCATAAGGAAGTTTGTGATACGGTATCTATTTTTAGAATGGTGATTTATGTTCAGTTGAACCAATCACTCCGATTTAGATATTGCTTTTGTCATGTTTTTGCAGATTTGAAATTCAAATTCATATTTTTAATTTATATTAATGATATCCTTCATTTAAAAATATATTTTTTTAGAACTTTTTTTTTTGTCATTTGTAGAAATTATTTCCTTACACACTGCCTTTAACGTAATTTGTTGAGGGATGCAAAAAAATTGTGAATGTGAAATACTGCTGTCTACAATTTATGTTCATAGAATTATTGACACCTAAGGCTTATAGTTTTTGACATCCTCGGGACATATAATTATAATTTTAATTCATTGAATATTTAGCATAATTTTTTTTTTCCTGTCGAGGGCTAACAGACGTTCAGTTAACCTAACCACTGTTTCCTGAAATGTTAACCAGTACTCTCGCACACCCCATCGGCACAAGTAACTGATAATTTTCCCACTTGAATCGGCGGTGAGACACAAATGATAATGAGACACAATGTCATATAACAATCATCACAGAGACTGTTGCCGGGCGGAGATTCTAACTCACGACCTCTTGATTGATAGTCAAACATGCTACCGACTGAGATAATCAAGCTTGGCATATAATTTTAAGGGAGTGCAATACATTTTTTCAACTGTAGGCTAGGGAGAGGAGTATGTCATTTTTAATGTTAGACAATAATGAAAAAGATCTATGTTTTAATTTGGTGTTTCAATATTTTTGAATGAATGCCATTGCTCTGGCAGATTTAGAGAGAAAAGGATCTTGAATCAACTCTTGAGACCCTCTAAAATGTAAGGTTACTGCATATTTTGTGATTTCTTTGAACCCAAAATCCGTAACTTTTTATAAAAAAAGATATTTATATTGTAACAAACTGTGTTTTTAATATTTTTTATGAAAGAATGTGACCCTCCCTCTTGTTGATTTAATAAAAAAAAATAAATGCATTGCCCTACAAAGTTGCATATATAAAGAATTTTATATGTATTTGTTGTTTATATTTTTTTCAATTATGACAAATGAGTATGCAGTTTACATAGGTCACACAGTGGCAGGGGTCAAACCAAACTTGGACACTGTGAGTGAGGTACCAAATGGGGAAAGATCAATTCTAACACCTTTTGACATTTAATACTCTATTGAGAAGTGTTCACTAATGTACATGCACATGATTGTGTATACACAGGTGATAGAACCCTTCCATTGTTATCTAAGGCTAGTTATAAATGTGTGAACATTCAAACTGCTAAGATTGGATTTATGGTAGGCTACATTTTTTGGTATGTATAATAATAATAATAATGATATTTATATTAAAGAGGAAATACTGTATATGTGTTTCATATACATAAATATTTACTTTCTTTTGTAGGTTAATATGAATATATTAATCAACTAATTGCCATCACCAAAAAAAATAGGAATAGTATGCATTCCAGCTATTTTAGGATGTGTGTGCCAGGTTGCCCCTGCCCCCAACATACCTATCCCCTGAATCTTCCCATGAATTTTTTGCTGATATTTTATATCTTGTGTTAATTCAGGAGCTTCACATATTACAAAGGATCGAAGAATGAGACAATCCAATGATGAAAGGATTTGAAACATTACCAATTGAAACTGAGGTAAGAGTGTTCTGGGTTCATTCTGATTATTCTTCTTTTTTACAGTCTGTATCTAGCATTTTATACAATTTTACCTGTTCATTCTTTTGATTACTCCCTCTGGAAATAAAAAGTGAATTTGCAGAGCCTTTTTTTTGGAAATTGGGAGGAGCCCTGCCAAGCCTTTGAGATTGGGAAAAAAAACAGTGCAATTGAGGGCAAAAATAATTATCAGATATTACAATAATACTTCATATCCAGTTTTTATCCATGTAAGAAACAACTTTTTTTTCATTTTGGGATTTTTTTGCCTCAATTGGAAAAAAACATGATTTTTTAGCTCTCTGGGACAAAGTCTAAGGGGAGCTATTGCAATAACCCGGATGGTGTCAACGGCATCGTCTGTAGACTCCTTGGTTAAACTTTTGAGTTTAAGTTTACGATATCTATGCAACCACTCATTGGATATGAATAAAACTTCCCATGTGTGTTCACCATCATCAATGGAACACACACAGACAAGAACCATAACTTGGATTGCATTTTGGCAGAGTTATGGCCTTTTTTGGACTTAGACACCCAGGTTAAACTTTTGCGTTTAGTTGCATTTAAGTTTAAGATATCTATACAACCATTCATTGGATATTAATGAAACTTCGCATGTGTGATCACCATCATCAATGGAACACACACAGTCAAGAACCATAACTAGGGGTTGCATTTTGGCAGAGTTATGGCTCTTTTGGACTTAACTTTCGTCTGTAGACACTCAGATTAAACTTTTGCATTTGAGTTGCGTTTAAGTTTTGGTGTTTGCCTCCAATCTCAATATTTGCATGGGTGGTGAGTTTTATCCCATCGGTGAGCATTGCTGTCTTCTGGCAACTCATGATTAATTTTGAAGCCACAGAATTTCGGCCTTTGTTTAATAAAGTAAAAAAGCCCTGATCTGGAATAATTTTCATTGTTATTGACATTACATAACGTCATAGAACTTATTTGTATTCATTATATAGTTAAGTTATAGAATATTTTATCATGTTGCCCCTGGTCTAAGTTCAGTCGGTAGTGCATCTGACTATTTGTCTATGGGTCGTGAACTTGAATCCCTGCCCGGCCACTGTCTCTGTGATAATTGATATATGACCTTGCATCTCATTGTCATTTGTCTCTCACTGCTGCTTCAAGTGGGAGATGCCAGTTATTTAGGGATACGGGTGTGCTTTTGTACTGGATAACCTTCCAGTATCCCAGGATTTAGAGTGGTTAGATTAAATGATTATCTGTTAGCCTTTTATGGCATAAAAAGGATGCTAAAACTTAATATGTCATATTAATATTTCAGGTCTTTAAGCAAACTTTATGAGAATGATAAATATACAAACATGGGAAGAAAAGTAAGGTCAACGATAACATAATACTGGTAGTTTTTAGCAGAAAGATCTCAAAAGGTAAGAATGTTCCAGGCTCATTCTGCTTTTTTTTTCTTACTTATGTGTCTTTATCCAATATTATTATTTTTATAGATTTACAATGCTATTAATTTTATTCTTTTGGGTGTTTGCCCCTCTATAATTGCATTAAGATTGAGCCTGGATGACCTCTGTTGTTAGTAGATAATTATATGTCATGAAATTTAATTTCATCATTACATTTTGTCTTTGTTTTGGCTAATCCAAACAACAAGGACTGAATCGAGAATATTTTCATATATTTACCCCTAACTGCTTTAGTATCCCTGATAATTTCCATCCTTATATAAATGAAATATTCCTGAAAACTGGGTTAAACACCGTCCAGTACAGGTCATCCCACTGTATCATGATAATTTAAATGTATCTTTATTGTCATTTCCTGTAATAGAGTTACTAATCCTTTAAATATCATCCTGCGGGCTATCATGTAGGTCTACCTAAGGAAAAAGTTGTACGTTTGGGAGACTTCATAATCAACTGATTTTATTGTTATTGCCAGTAAAAGAAACCTTTGAAGGAAGTAAATCATGATTTTTCAAATTTTATAATTGGCTTAAGACATTTATTTATGTTTTTGTAGATTTGATATACCAAACTATTCGGATTTTATTTGTTTGTGATAATACTAAAATGGTATCCATTTTAATCATAAGTTTATTTTTTAAAACATTTGTAGTGTTTTTTCCCCTGAAATACTACCTTTAAATATGGTTAATCATGTTGTTCGACCACAGAAAATGTCTCTCTTTGAAGCATAAAATTACAATAATGTTAATTTATTGGTCACTGAAATTAGTAGACCTACTGTTCTCTGAAAACTTATTAAATAAAAATCTACAAATCTTGTATTTCCTTGGTAGACAAATGATAACCCGCATCATATTATCATTGTGCTCCCTGTAATGTGGTCTTTTTCTGATAGCCAACTAGCGGTAACCATGGCAACAACAAAAGGTAAGGTTTATTTGGCTCCACTGGTATATGTTTATTTGATTAAAAAATATGGAATTAAGTTACACAATACACGTTCCAAATACTGTCCAATTTAAAAAACAACACAAGAACAACAGATTGGATCATTTTGTTGTCAAATTCAGTGTGTGTTAATTACGAAAAAAATAGAGAATTCAGTTATATCAAATTCTTATTTTTTTAAGATTTCAATGAAATTTAAATAAACATATACTAGAAACATAGCTTACCATTGTCTGTTTTACAATATTGCAGTCTGTTATTTCCTGGCTTTGTCCCTTTAATGGATTTTTGGACTTTTTCACAACAGTTACTATTATGATAAGAACATTTTGTACTTGTCTAAACCATTTTATATGTAAAGCAAAAACAAGGAATAATGAGATATATAAATGGTAGAATGATGTGCATATATATTAAGTCCACCCTGTTCTTGAGAGGGAGGGTCTGGGGGCATGTCCAGGAGATAATTTATAACAATGTATTTGCAAGAATATGTTCGCAAAGGTAGCTATGCCTCTATTGAAGAAATGTGATACAAGTTGTAAAATGTACCTGATGTTGCATAGAAGTTTATACCTAGTACTAGCTGCTCTTGTAAGATTATGTGGCAGTACAATGTGTTCATGATGTTGTATGAGATTGGTACAGTAACAGAATATTTGTATAGTAGAATAGTATATGTAAAAGATGTTGTATGGGGTTTGTACAGTAATGGAGTATGTAAAACATATTGTATGGGGTTAATGTACAGTAATGGAGTATGTAAAAGATGATGTATAGGGTTTGTACAGTAGTGGAGTATGTAAAACATATTTAATGGGGTTTGTACAGTAATGGAGTATGTAAAACATATTGTTTGGGGTTAATGTACAGTAATGGAGTATGTAAAACATATTGTATGGGGTTTGTACAGTAATAGAGTATGTAAAACATATTGTATGGGGTTAATGTACAGTAATGGAGTATGTAAAACATATTGTATGGGGTAAATGTACAGTAATGGAGTATGTAAAACATATTGTTTGGGGTTATTGTACAGTAATGGAGTATGTAAAACATATTGTATGGGGTTAATGTACAGTAATGGAGTATGTAAAACATATTGTTTGGGGTTAATGTACAGTAATGGAGTATGTAAAACATATTGTTTGGGATTAATGTCCAGTAATGGAGTATGTAAAACATATTGTTTGGGGTTAATGTACAGTAATGGAGTATGTAAAACATATTGTATGGGGTTTGTACAGTAATTGAGTATGTAAAACATATTGTTTGGGGTTAATGTACAGTAATGGAGTATGTAAAACATATTGTATGGGGTTAATGTACAGTAATGGAGTATGTAAAACATATTGTTTGGGGTTTGCACAGTAATGGAGTATGTAAAACATATTGTTTGGGGTTAATGTACAGTAATGGAGTATGTAAAACATATTGCTTGGGGTTAATGTACAGTAATGGAGTATGTAAAACATATTGTTTGGAGTTAATGTACAGTAATGGAGTATGTAAAACATATTGTTTGAGGTTAATGTACAGTAATGGAGTATGTAAAACATATTGTATGGGGTTAATGTACAGTAATGGAGTATGTAAAAGATATTGTATGGGGTTTGTACAGTGATGGAGTATGTAAAACATATTGTTTGGGGTTAATGTACAGTAATGGAGTATGTAAAACATATTGTTTGGGGTTAATGTACAGTAATGGAGTATGTAAAACATATTGTATGGGGCTAATGTACAGTAATGGAGTATGTAAAACATATTGTATGGGGTTAATGTACAGTAATGGAGTATGTAAAAGATAGTGTATGGGGTTTGTACAGTGATGGAGTATGTAAAACATATTGTATGGGGTTAATGTACAGTAATGGAGTATGTAAAACATATTGTTTGGGGTTAATGTACAGTAATGGAGTATGTAAAACATATTGTATGGGGTTTGTACAGTAATGGAGTATGTAAAACATATTGTTTGGGGTTAATGTACAGTAATGGAGTATGTAAAACATATTGTATGGGGTTAATGTACAGTAATGGAGTATGTAAAACATATTGTATGGGGTTAATGTACAGTAATGGAGTATGTAAAACATATTGTTTGGGGTTAATGTACAGTAATGGAGTATGTAAAACATATTGTATGGGGTTAATGTACAGTAATGGAGTATGTAAAACATATTGTATGGGGTTAATGTACAGTAATGGAGTATGTAAAACATATTGTATGGGATTAATGTACAGTAATGGAGTATGTAAAACATATTGTTTGGGGTTAATGTACAGTAATGGAGTATGTAAAACATATTGTTTGGGGTTAATGTACAGTAATGGAGTATGTAAAACATATTGTATGGGGTTAATGTACAGTAATGGAGTATGTAAAACATATTGTTTGGGGTTAATGTACAGTAATGGAGTATGTAAAACATATTGTTTGGGGTTAATGTACAGTAATGGAGTATGTAAAACATATTGTTTGGAGTTAATGTACAGTAATGGAGTATGTAAAACATATTGTTTGGGGTTAATGTACAGTAATGGAGTATGTAAAACATATTGTTTGGGGTTAATGTACAGTAATGGAGTATGTAAAACATATTGTATGGGGTTAATGTACAGTAATGGAGTATGTAAAACATATTGTTTGGGGTTAATGTACAGTAATGGAGTATGTAAAACATATTGTATGGGGTTTGTACAGTGATGGAGTATGTAAAAGATGATGTATGGGGTTTGCACAGTAATGGAGTATGTAAAACATATTGTATGGGGTTTGCACAGTAATGGAGTATGTAAAACATATTGTATAGGGTAACTGTACAGTAATGGAGTATGTAAAAGATATTGTATGGGGTATTGTACAGTGATGGAGTATGTAAAAGATGATGTATGGGGTTTGCACAGTAATGGAGTATGTAAAACATATTGTATGGGGTTTGCACAGTAATGGAGTATGTAAAACATATTGTATGGGGTTTGCACAGTAATGGAGTATGTAAAAGATGATTAATGGAGTTTGTACAGTAATGGAGTATGTAAAACATATTGTATGGGGTTTGTACAGTAATGGAGTATGTAAAAGATGATGTATGGAGTTTGTACAGTAATGGAGTATGTAAAACATATTGTATGGGGTAACTGTACAGTAATGGAGTATGTAAAAGATGATGTAAGGAGTTTGTACAGTAATGGAGTATGTAAAAGATGATGTATGGAGTTTATACAGTAATGGAGTATGTAAAAGATGATGTATTGAGTTTGTACAGTAATTGAGTATGTAAAACATATTGTATGGGGTTTGTACAGTAATGGAGTATGTAAAACATATTGTATGGGGTTTGTACAGTAATGGAGTATGTAAAAGATGATGTATGGAGTTTGTACAGTAATGGAGTATGTAAAAGATGATGTATGGAGTTTGTACAGTAATGGAGTATGTAAAACATGTTTTATTGGGTTTGTACAGTAATGGAGTATGTAAAAATATTTTATGGGGTACAATAATGGAGTATGTAAAATATGTTTTATGAGTTTGGAAATCGGTACATGATTTGATATTGGTGTCTACAGTCATGCAGTGTACATGATGTTGTGAAGGGCAGGTATATAGCAGTATAGTGTTTATAATTCAGTGTGTACATAACGTTATTGGATTTAATATGCTGTAATAGGCCTGGTATTGAGCACATTTAAAACTTTACATAGATTTACATGAATCATCCTTTCATTTTACATGGAAAAAAATACGACATGGATGAATTAAAATCAGTAAAATTTAAGATATTAAGAAGGGATACCTTGAGTTCTTTATTATCGAAAATAACAACCAGACCCAAAAACAGAACTGGATATGATATACTGTTGGTTATATTTTATGGATAACAGAGTTTTGTATTGGTTATAAACATATTGATCTTAAAAATGAGAAATATCATACTGTTGACTTATGTCACTTTTAAACATAATACAGCCACCACCATAACACAAGCATATATAATCCATATATAGAACAATTTTGAACAAATAGAACTATTTATACAGGCTACTGTGGTCACTTAATCAATAAGAAAATACATGTCCAACTGGAGACATATATACCATAGCAGCCAAAGGTCACATTCATGTCAAAGTTCAGCTTAAATATGATAAATATATAGAACAACTTTGAAACAAATAGAATATATATGTAACTGAAAATAAAGTACACAAGGGGAGATTATTTTTTCATTATTCAAGAAAGAGTTATGGATTTCTCTTCACTTCTGTAACTCACGTTACTCACATACATCTAAAGGACAAATAGACATCAAGATTTGTATCGGTTTTAAAATTGAAAAAATAAATATGAAATAGCAAACAAGTATTTCTTAACAGGAATAATAATATACAATTTTTTACAACTTTTAAATTATATTCAAAATAAGTACTTTCACTACACATTCAGAGGATCGTGTTTGAAATTGCATGAAAAGAAAAAGAAACACAGGCCCAGTTTTGATAGCATGTTGAAGCAATTTAAACCATTTCTCCTGTATAAGATTTTGGTAATAAATCACAATACAATAAATTCATTACTTTAACAATTCTTGGTAAAATAGTGTAGGAGCTCATGCATATTCATGGAGTTAATCCAGTTAATATGAGAATTATGTTCAGGTGATTGTTATATTGAAAATAAGAACATTTGACTTTAAGCAGCAGGAGACCAGCATTGTAAGGACAAAGTGATCACAGCATCAATTAAAGGCAGTTCAAATAGGATTATTTTAGTTAATTATAGCAACTAAATATAAAGAAAATCAATATATGAAATACTCTAAAACGGTAAAGAAAGTTACATTTCTTGACACATTAGTAATGATGGTATGTGTGTAATATTTTATAATATGTATTCTTCTTTATTCAAGGATTTAGAAATTAAAGCATTTTTTCAGATGAAAATACCATTTTTTGTGATAAGCAAAGACAACGTTGAATTTCCATTTAACATAGTAATGATTCTAAAGAGGAGGTAAATAAAGTTAAACATTTTGGACATTTCAGTAGAATCTCTTCCATCTTCTGTTTCAGAGGTTCTGTGTGCCCATTAACTCTTTCTGCTCCTAATTCCACACAATTATACTGTGATACTATCAGTGCCAAATATTTTGTTGGCGATTGTGATTTATAACAGTGTTACTTACTGTTGAAAGAAAACTATTTGAGATATTTGAATGAAACTTTGCAGGTCTTTTGTTTATATTATCTTCTTTCAGAATATATCTATATCAAAGAATATTTTTCTATCATTTTGGCAATTTTCTGACAGATTGACCTGTTGAACAGGTAAAACTCATGGAAAAAATAAGATCAGGTGAATAAAATGAAGCATTAAACTGATATTGCTCAGTTTGTTTTGAGAGCTCATTTCATCACTGCTCATGCAGGACAAAAAAAGTGTCTCAAAAGTATCAAATTTGGCATTTTTATTCAATTTATTTTCAATTATCTTGCAAACTAATATCTAACTGCTGACAACAGGTATTATCATGTGTTATCTCCCTTTGATTGTTGTTAAATCTGGTTTATAATAAGGAACATATTCAAAGTTGCCATATGGCGTCATCAGCACTCTGGCATATATGATATAGTCGCCGTGCGTCGACATTGGCACTTTAGCATATATTATATAGATGCTGTGTGGCGATATTGATGCAGCGCCATTGGCATTGATTGAGTTGATAACAAAAACAATGGCATCAAAGGATAAGAGGGACATGTAAACCATTTCAGGTCTACTGGCGGAAGATTTGATTCGTTTATGGGATATATTTTAGTGTTTGGGTTCCTAGCACTCCTGTCATGCTCTTCTCAAATTGACATGGCCAGCCGGCACCCAGGGCTCTGTCTTGCCTGATGTCCAATGTTTATTATGCATGCTTATCAATGCATGCATTTTACAAGTATTCACTTGGACTTCTATCCCCTCCCCACAATCCAACTTTACTTCTATCAAAATTAACTCTTTGATCCTGCATAACTTTATTATTGTCATCAACTTATATTTTATGTTTTTAGACATATTTTATTGTATTTGTTGTTTATTTCATTGTAATTCATGTCAAATATTATATAACTATATTCACATATTTTTAATATAATATTATTTTGATGGACAGACATATATAAAGATTAATTTACTGTTGCACCTTATCTGATTAACTACACTATTGCTATATAAGGACGTGATATCTGGGCAATATCAGGTCTTTAAAAAGACAAATATCAGAAAGAGTTGCAATGCTGAATGGATCTAATGTGCATGTCTGTTCACCAAAAAGCCTCTTATATTTCATTTTCTATGTATTGTATTGTATTTTATTATATTGTTTTGTTATTGTATTGTATTGTATTGTATTGTATTGTATTGTATTGTATTGTATTGTATTGTATTGTATTGTATTGTATTGTATTGTATTTCTATTTGTATTGTATTGTATTGTATTTCTATTTGTATTTCTATTTGTTTTGTATTGATCATCATAGATGCATTTCTGTTCACCAATAACCTTCTGTATTATATTGCATTGTATAATGTACTGTATTGCATTGTATTGTATTACAACCTCCTGCATGTACGATCTAACCTTATAAACTTCCATTTTAACTCTTCAACCTGTAATATCCCCATATCCATTTACTATCTCTCTCCTCGAATCCCACACACAGCCACAGTCTCCGTGATGATTGATATACGACATTGTGTCTCATTATCATTCGTCTCTCAACGCTGATTCAAGTGGGAAAGTTATCACTTTCTTGCGGAGATGGAAAGTGCTCGAGTACTGGTAAACCTTACAGGATCCAAGAAAACAGTGGTTAGGTTAACTGATCTTCTGTTAGCCCTGGTTGACATAATATTCAGTAAATCAACCAACCTCTCTCTCTCCGTATGATGTGTGCTTGTGTTTGGGCTCTATGTATGATGTTTGTTTGTGTGTGAGCTCTCTCTCTTTCTCTCTCTTTAGCTCTCTCTCTCTCTCTCTCTCTCTCTGATATTTTTTTTTGTGTTATTGAGAGCTCTCTGTATGATGTGTGTTTGTGTCTGAGAGCTCTCTGAATAATCTCTGTATGATGTGTTTGTGTGATCTCTCTCTCTCTTTCTCTCTCTCTCTCTCTCTCTCTCTCTCTCTCTCTCTCTCTCTCTCTCTCTGTAATATGTGTTTGTGTCTGAAAGCTCTCTCTCTGATGCATTTGCGTGTGAGAGAGCTGTGTGTGTGTAGTGTGTGTTTGTGTAAGTGAGAGTTCAGTGTGTGTGTGTGCACGATGTATGGACACTATTTGTGTGTATGTGTGTGTTAGAGAGAGAGAGAGAGTGAGAGAGAGAGAGAGAGAGAGAGAGAGAGGCATTGAAACATAGGGACGGAAGGAGCATTCCGCAAGAGAATGTATGGACAGTGCTACTGGGGGGCATGAGTTATTGGTAACGATCAAAGAGATGAACATTTCAGGGAAAAGTTGCTACGACACTCTTGACACTGAAATATGATCTCATAAACTAATCTTGTCTCGGTTGGTAGACATTGTGAAGTAATGGTTTGTCCTTCCCTTTGTATTACCGTGTTTATGTTATTGTTATGTTTTGAAAGTTGGACACCTAAAGGGATATATTCAATTTCAAATTTGTTTACAGGTCTTGAGGCAGTGCCTTTGGACCACTTCAGATCATGTAGGGCCTCTCAAATTTGCGTACAATAAATAAAACTTAATTGTGATAATACTTGATACCAAATATTATAAACGGATTAAAAATTCATTAAGCATAGAAACACTCAAGAAGCAACTGGAAAAATCATTTTGTGAAAAATAATAATATAACGTAACTTAAAAAATGGTCAGATTTTGCAAGTATTTTTATGAAAAACCTTTGTATTACCTGCACTACTTTTTAGCTCGCCGGGATGAATGTCCAGAAGAGCTATTGCCTTGACCCCAGTGGCGGCTTCGGCGTCGTCTGTAGACACCCAGGTTAAACTTTTGCGTTTAGTTGCGTTTAAGTTTTGGTGTTTGCCTCCAATCTCATTCTTTGCATTGGTGGTGAGTTTTATCCCATAGGTTTGTTGTCTTCTGACAACTGTTGTTCTTCATTGGATTGACAAATGGACTGACAATGACAATACACATAATAAAAGTGTATACATGAATGAACTATTCATATTTCTACATTAACAGTCTGAACATGAATTAATCAAGTGGAGAGATGATACCTCTTTCTTCTATTTTTGTACCATGATAAATATAGAAAAATCAGCCCCTTTTAGAAAAATCTCTCAATCTTTCAATCATGTAGTTTATCAAACTTTCACATCTCAATGTCATGTTCTTGACAAATTCACTCAATATTTGCAATATTTGTGTTAAATGTGTGACAGGATGGTCCCGCCCATGGCACCACCGATAGGGCGACTAAGCGGGTCACCTTAAGGTGGTTGTGGAAAAAAGACAATGTCATTCATGTAACAGAACTATACATGTCTCCATAGAACGTAGGTGCTCAAGATATAGGAAAGTAAATTATACCAAAATTACCGTAAGTTGAAAAGGAGCTATAACTCTTGTTAAATTTGACCAACATTGTTAAATAACTTGACCTGTGGTTTATAACTAAAAATAAAAACTACATAAAGATCTTCAAAAGTTATTGATTGGAAACCATTAGTTCACAGAAAATTATGTATAAAAAAGGGCCATGACTCATGCAAAGTTTAACTGATAATTATTATACAGTTATACATGAAACATAAATAAAAAACATTAACCTTTTCAGAAGTTACTGATCTGATACCAGTTTGACCTTGGACAAACAGACTGAAGAAGGAATGACAGGGTTAACACTATTTTTTTGTGGTCATGGCAACAACAGGACTATTAAAGTTAGCATATTTAGACTTAAGTCTAATGAAAATCCATGATATACCTCTTAACATTAACTGAATGCAAATCTAAAATATGATTTTACTTGTACTTAAGCAAGTGTCTGTTGGTCATACCTAAAATATAAACTAAGAAATACTTGTCAAACTGGAGATAAAAAGTCATTATTGCCACAACAGCATCAAGATATTAAATATCTTTAAAACAGACTGAATAATAATAATATTGATAATAATAATATCTTTATTATTTTAAGAAGGTAACATTTTTGTAAGATCATATAACAGTATAAAACTTATCTACCATATGGCTAATCTAATCAACATGAAAACTATACAAACATGGAACAAATGTTGAGCTCATTTGAACAATTGAAAAAGAAAACTATATACATTTTATAATAGAGCAAACGCCTGTTAAAGATTCGTAAATTAAGGTGTTAAATAAATATATTCTATAATTAGTTTTAAATGCATGTAAAGATGATGATGATAAACATAGTTGTATGGGAATAGAATTCCAAACATCGCGGCCTACGTAATGTAAAATGAATATTATGAAACTTTAGTTTTTGGTTGAATGTGTACAATATCATTACATAGTTTAGCTACTCTCAATTAAAAAAAAAAGGTATTGAATAAAAACACCTGGTCTTAGGTTGGATAAATGAATATAGACTAGCGAAATAGCCAAGATTTACAGAAGAACTATATTACTTGTATTTAAGATTACAGTAGCATGGCTGACAAATGTTAGGATTTAAAGATTGTTGGCCAATTCAAAAACTTGATGAACAAAGTTTGTTTGATAAAATTTACTTTTCAAATAACTTATGGAGTATTAACTAACAATTATAAAAGCATCAGATGTGCCAATAGCTGTAGGCTAATAGCACAACATTGTGAAAATGGCAGTTATCCTCAAACAGAATTGGGTATACTATAAGTATCACTGGTTATATTGTTTGTCAAATAGAAAGTTGCAAAAGTTAAAATAAATTATGAATATATTTAAATATTGCTTTAATTTGATATATATTCGCTCTATTAATAAGTACACTATTTCACCAAGGGTTGTCACCTGGTAGAAAAACTTATTACAATGGAGTTAGGTATTGAATGTAATTACAAAAAATTGCTTTTTCTCTTTTAATAACGGAAATATGTATTTAGTTTGTTTAATTCATCAATTTAAAACAACAGTTTTTAAAGATAAAATTATGTCAAATGCTTTACTAGCAAAATGCCTCACAGTTTTGGCTTGTATACTTAAGTTCTGCAGATACAAAGGTTCTAGAACCAAAGTGATTTGTCTTTTAAATATGCAAATTGATTCTGGAATCTTTTAATTAAAAATATATATAAAAAAATACAAAAAAAAATTAACAGATTTATACAAGTCGATTCAGTTGTGGAATATTTACATCAACAAAACTCCATTTATTTAATTAATTAATTTAGACACATTACAATTAGGTTTCTTTTTATTTATAACACTTCAGACCAAAATTGTTGGGGGTGTCTATGCGAGTGGAATATGGTATTATATATAATATGGAATTCTTTGAAATAAAAGAAATGAAGAGATATCTCCAATTCAACCCTATTAGTTTACCTCTGTTTCGGTTATTTCATAATTATCAACACAAGTCTGTTCATTCATTTTACTTATGACTAGCTGTTGAAACTTTCTTCCTCTAATGAGTTTGACTGTAAACTAAGACATACCAACAGCCTTCAAAGCTGATCACTGGAGCAAGAGGTGACAGGTTTGATCCTTAGAGTCAACCGGATGACTTAAAGAAACATTTAATAATGGTCCTAGGAAATTGAAAATAGAGTTGAATAACAGTGATCAAAGTTATTAAAAATGAAAACATTAACATTAATGAATAGTATGAATCAGATAATGAAATTATGAATAATAATGCTTATTATTGCATTATTTAGAATAATGAATAGTATGAATAATAATGAATGTCATGGGAATAATAATGAATAATATGAATAATGAATAAGTCAGTACTGATTCTTAGGAAATGAGACATGAGGAAATTAGCTAGAAAAATGATAATGAAGTGCTAAAATGAAAACAGTAGCATTAAATATAATCAGCAGAAGTATTTAGTGAATAAATAAATAAAATGAATAAATGATAATAGTAAATAACATAACTAATATGAATACCAAAAATTGAATAAGGATATAATAATAAATAATGAGAATAATTGTTTTCATTCAAATATATGACTGGTTCTAGCATCTTAGTATGGGTATTTTTAATTAAAATATATAAAATAAAAAGTCAACTTTGTTATGGTAGGTACTTCAACAAAACTCCATCAGTATATCTCTGACCTAGTTGTCAGCACGTCTGACCATCAATTCAGGAGTCACAAGATGTAATCCCTGCATGGCTACAGTTTCTGTGATGATTGATATACAACATTGTGTTTCGCATTGTCATTCTTCTCATAGCTGATTCAAATAAGAAAATTATAACTTACATGCAAAGATGTGTGCAGAATCCCAAGGAAGAGTAGTTAGGTTAACTGATTGTCTGTTAGCACTCGATGGCATAAAAATGCTGCTAAATATTAAAGCCAACAAACAAACTGACCTATAGATATAGAAGTTGTAGAATATCAGTTTAAGATAAAACTAAAAGTAGGCTACCCAATATTCAAAAAAAGTACTTGACGCTACACATTCGGAGGATCGTGTGTGAAATTGCATGAAAAGAAAAAGAAACACAGGCTCAGTTTTGATAGCTTGTTGAAGCAATTAAACCATTTCTCCTGTATAAGATTTTGGTAATAAATCACAGTACAATAAATTCATTACTCTAACAATTCTTGGTAAAATAGTATAGGAGCTCATGCATATTCATGAAGTTAATCAAGTTGATATGAGAGTTATGTTCAGGTGATTGTTATATTCAAAATAAGAACATTTGACAATAAGCAGCAGGAGACCAGCATTGTAAGGACAAAGTGATCACAGCATCAATTAAAGGCAATTCATATAGGATAATATTAGTTAATTATAGCAACTTAATATAAAGAAAATCAATATATGAAATACTCTAAAACGGTGAAGAAAATAACATTTCCTGACACATTAGTAATGATGGTATGTGTGTAATATTTTATAATATGTATTCTTTATTCAAGGGTTTAGAAATGAAAGCATTTTTTTCAGGAAAATACCATTTTTTTTATTTATTTTTTTTTTGGCTGAATATCTTTTATTCCATGTAAGACATAATACAATGTTATACAAAAACTGTTCATGTATCAATACAAGCATTTTTCGTGATAAGCAAAGACAACGTTGAATTTCCATTAAGGATAGTAATGATTCTAAAGAGGAGGTAAATAAAGTTAAACATTTTGGACATTTCAGTAGAATCTCTTCCATCTTGTATTTCAGAGGTTCTGTGTGCCATTAACTCTTTCGGCTCCTAATTCCACACAATACTGTGATACTATCAGTGCCAAATATTTTAGTGGCGATTGTGATTTATAACAGTCAGTTACCTACTGTTGAAAGAAAACTATATGAGATATCAAAATGAAACTTTGCAGGTCTTTTGTTTATTTTATCTTCTTTCAGAATATATCAAAGAATGTTTTTCTATCATTTTGGCAATTTTCTGACTGATTGACCTGTTGATCAGGTTCGTTTCATCACTGATCATGCATGCCAAAAAATGTCTCAAAAGTATCAAATTTGGCATTTTTATTCAATTTATTTTCAATTATCTCGCAAACTAATATCTAACTGCTGACAACAGGTAATTATCATGTGTTATCTCCCTTTGATTGTTGTTAAATCAGGTTTATAATAAGGAACATATTCAAAGTTGCTGTACGGCGACATCAGCACTCTGGCATAGATGATATTGTCGCCGTGCGTCGACATTGGCACTCTAGCATATATTATACCCTTAGACGCTGTGTGGCGATATTGATGCAGTGCCATTGGCATTGATTGAGTTAATAACAAAAACAATGGCATCAAAGGATAAGAGGGACATGTAAACCATTTCAGGTCTACTCGCTGAAGATTAGATTGGTTTATGGGACATGTATCAGTGTTTAGGTCCCAAGCACTCCTGTCATGCTCTTCTCAAATTGACATGGCCAGCCGGCACCCAGGGCTCTGTCTTGCCTGATGTCCAATGTTTATTATGCATGCTTATCAATGCATGCATTTTACAAGTATTCACTTGGACTTCTATCCCCTCCCCACAATCCAACTCTGCTTCTATCAAAATTAACTCTTTGATCCTGCATAACTTTATTATTGTCATCAACTTATATTTTATGTTTTTAGGCATATTTTATTGTATTTGTTGTTTATTTCCTTGTTATTCATGTCAAATATTATATAACTATATTCACATATTTTTAATATAATATTATTTTGATGGACAGACATATATAAAGATTAATTTACTGTTGCACCTTATCTGATTTACTACACTATTACTAAATAAGGACGTGATATCTGGGCAATATCAGGTCTTTAAAAAGACAAATATCAGAAAAAGTTGCAATGCTGAATAGATCTAAAGTGCATGTCTGTTCACCAAAAAGCCTGTATTTGTATTTGTATTTGTATTTATATTTGTATTTGTATTGTATTGTATTGTATTGTATTGTATTGTATTGTATTGTATTGTATTGTATTGTATTGTATTGTATTGTATTGTAATGTATTGTATTGTATTTCTATATCTATTTCTATTTCTATTTCTATTTCTATTTCTATTTTATTGTATTGATCATCATATATGCATTTCTGTTCACCAATAACCTTCTGTATTATATTGCATTGTATAATGTACTGTATTGCATTGTATTGTATTACAACCTCCTGTATGTACGATCTAACCTTATAAACTTCATTTAAACTCTTCAACCTGTAATATCCCCATATCCATTTACTATCTCTCTCCTCGAATCCCACGCACAGCCACAGTCTCCGTGATGATTGATATACGACATTGTGTCTCATTATCATTCATCTCTCACCGCTGATTCAAGTGGGAAAGTTATCAGTTACTTGCGGAGATGGAATGTGCTCGAGTACTGGTAAACCTTACAGGATCCAAGAAAACAGTGGTTAGGTTAACTGATCTTCTGTTAGCCCTGGTTGACATAATATTCAGTAAATCAACCAACCTCTCTCTCTCTGTATGATGTTTGCTTCAACAGTGTTTGGGCTCTCTGTATGATGTGTGCTTCAACAGTGTTTGGGCTCTCTGTATGATGTGTGCTTCAACAGTGTTTGGGCTCTCTGTATGATGTGTGCTTGTATTGGGCTCTCTTTGTACGATGTTTGTTTGTGTGTGAGCTCTGTCTCTTTCTCTCTTTCTCTCTCTTTAGCTCTCTCTCTCTCTCTCTCTCTCTCTCTCTCTCTCTCTCTCTCTCTGATGTGTATTTTTTTGTGTTATTGAGAGCTCTCTGTATGATGTGTGTTTGTGAGCTCTCTATCTCTGTATGATGTGTTTGTGTGTTCTCTCTCTCTCTCTCTCTCTCTCTCTCTCTCTCTCTCTCTCTGTATGATGTGTTTGTGTCTGAAAGTTATCTCTCTGATGTGTTTGCGTGTGAGAGTTCTCTGTGTGTGTGTGTGTGTGTGTGTGTGTGTGTGTGTGTGAGTGTGTGTGTGTGTGTGTGTGTGTGTGATGTGTTTATGTATGATGTATGGACACTATTTGTGTGTGTGTGTGTGTGTGTGTGTGTGTGTGTGTGTGTGTGTGTGAGAGAGAGAGAGAGAGAGAGAGAGAGAGAGAGAGAGAGAGAGGCATTGAAACATAGGGACGGAAGGAGCATTCCGCAAGAGAATGTACGGACAGTGCTACTGGGGGGCATGAGTTATTGGTAACGATCAAAGAGATGAACATTTCAGGGAAAAGTTGCTATGAGACACTTGACACTGAAATATGATCCCATAAACTAATCTTGTCTCGGTTGGTAGACAAGTAATGGTTTGTCCTTCCCTTTGTATTGCCATGTTTAAGTTATTGTTATGTTTTGAAAGTTGGACACCTAAAGGAATATATTAATTTTCAAATTTGTTTACAGATCTTGAGGCAGTGCCTTTGGACCACTTCAGGTCATGAAGGGCCTCTCAAATTTGCGTACAATAAATAAAACTTAATTGTGAAAATACTTGATACCAAATATTACAAATGGATTAAAAATCCATTAAGCATAGAAACACTTAAGAAGCAACTGGAAAAATCATTTTGTGAAAAATAATAATATAGCTGAACTTAAAAATAAAAAATGGTCAGATTTTGCAAGTATTTTAATGAAAAACCTTAAAAAATATTACCTGCACTACTTTTTAGCTCGCCAGGATGAATGTCCAGGAGAGCTATTGTCTTGACCCCAGCGGCGGCTTCGGCGTCGTCTGCAGACACCCAGGTTAAACTTTTGCGTTTAGTTGCATTTAAGTTTTGGTGTTTGCCTCTAATCTCATTCTTTGCATTGGTGGTGAGTTTTATCCCATAACTTTGTTGTCTTCTGACAACTGTTGTTCTTCATTTGACTAACAAATGGACTGACAATGCACATACTTAATAGTATAGTTTAAAGTATAGACATGTATGAACTATTCATATTTCTACATTAACAGTCTGAACATGAATTAATCGAGTGGAGAAATGATACCTCTTTCTTCTATTTTTGTACCATGATAAATATAGAAAAATCAGCTCCTTTTACAAAAATCTCTCAATCTTTCAATCATGTAGTTTATCAAACTTTCACATCTCAATGTCATGTTCTTGACAAATTCACTCCATATTTGCAATATTTGTGTTAAATGTGTGAAAAAAGACAATGTCATTCATGTAACAGAACTATACATGTCTCCATAGGACATAGGTGCTCAAGATTTAGGATAGTAAATTATACCAAAATTACCGTAAGTTGAAAAGGGGCTATAACTCTTGTTAAATTGGACCAACACTGTTAAATAACTTGACCTGTGGTTTATAACTAAAAATAAAAACTACAACAAGCTCTTCAAAAGTTATTGATTGGAAACAATTAATTCATTGAAAATTAAGTTGAAAAAAGGGCCATGACTTGTGTAAAATTTTACTGATAATTATACAGTTATACATGAAACATAAAAATAAAAAATCATTGACCTTTTCAGAAGTTACTGATCTGATACCGATTTGACCTTGGACAAACAGACTGAAGAAAGAATGACAGGGATAACACTATTTTTTTTTGGTCATTTTGTCTTCAAGATGCACCTACAACAGTGTATCAGATTTAATCCACTGATAAGCTTATCACAAGAATTTTCAAGTGTCCAACAGGTTTTTTGGTTGCAAACATTTAAAAAATTCACTTATTACAAGAAAATATTCATGACGTACATCACTATTATAGACTACTTTACAGTATATTTCAAAAAATCAATTATAAGTTTCTCTGGAACTGAAGGAGAATAACTGTCAAGATGAAATTAAAAAGGTACCTAAACCATTAAATGCAAAATGTAAGACAAACAGTGGGACAATTTTCTTGTAATACAGTTCTAAGTTTTGGGACTTTGCCCTTTGATCTTGTTTAATAATCCCAAACACTTCCTAGACATTTCAATTCATTATAACTTCATTATATACAGACATCAACTTGCATGGAAAACTTTTAACACTGAATTTTCTATGTATAAAATACACTCTATGTATAAAATACACAGTGCTGCACTCTTCTATTTTTAGCTAGCTGGAGCACTGAATATAGTACACATATAAAAACTCACTGATTTTCACTACTATTGACAAGAAACATAGCTTAACACGTGACATATTGAAACAAGCTTGAATTTATAAAGTCTTTCAACATGTCCAAATTACTAACTTACTTTTGTTTTCATCCTTTACAACATTATTCATTTCTTTGACACCAATCAGTTCCTCCTTTTCACCAGTCAGTTTTTCCTTTTCTTTTACACCGGTCAGTTCCTCCATGGTCAGTTCCTTCTTTTCTTCAACACCCCACAGTTCCTCCATTTCTTCAACACAAGTCAGTTCCTCCATTTCTTCAACACCAATCAGTTCCTCCTTTTCTTCAACACCAGTCAGTTCCTACATTTCTTTGACACCTGTCAGTTCCTCCTTTTTTATGACACCAGTCAGTTCCTCATTTTCTTTCACACTGGTCACTTCTTCCATTTCTTTGACACCAGTGAGTTCCTCATTTTCTTTAACACAAGTAAGCATCTCGTTTCTTGGACACCAGTCAGTTCCTCATTTTCTTTGATACCAGTCAGTTCCTCCATTTCTTGGACACCAGTCAGTTCCTCCATTTCTTCGATACCGGTCAGTTGCTCCATTTCTTCAGCACTGGTCAGTTCCTCCTTTTCTTCAACAAGGATCAGTTCCTCCTTTTCTACAACAAGGATAAGTTCCTCCTTTTTATTGACACCAGTCAGTTCCTCATTTTCTTGATACCAATCATTTCCTCAATTTCTTGGACACGGGTTAGTTCCTCCATTTCTTGGACACCAGTCAATTCCTCATTTTCTCTGACACCCCACAGTTCCTCATTTTCTTCAATACCAGTCAGTTCCTCCATTTCTTCAACACTGGTTAGTTCCTCCATTTATTGTACACTGGTCAGTTCCTCAATTTCTTGGACACCGGTCAGTTCCTCATTTTTTTTTTCAACACCAGTCAGTTCCTCCATTTTTTAACCAACCGGTCAGTTTGTCTATTTCTTCGACACCGGTCAGTTCCTCCTTTTCTTCGACAAGGATCAGTTCCTCCTTTTCTTTGACACTGGTCAGTACCTCTTTTTCCGACACCGATAAGTTCCTCCTTTTCTTTGGCACCATTCAGTTCCTCCTTTTCTCCAACAACAGTCTGTTCCTCCTTTTCTCTGACACCAGTCAGTACCTCTTTTTCTCTGACAACGATCAGTTCCTCCTTTTCTTTGACTCCAATCAATTCCTCATTTTCTCTGACACCCCACAGTTCCTCATTTTCTCTGATACCAGTCAGTTCCTCCATTTCTTCAACACTGGTCAGTTCCTCCATTTCTTGTACACCAGTCAGTTCCTCCATTTCTTAGACACTGGCCAGTTCCTCATTTTTTTTCAACACCAGTCAGTTCCTCCATTTTTTTGATACCGGTCAGTTGCTCCATTTCTTCGACACCGGTAAGTTGCTCCTTTTCTTCGACAAGGATCAGTTCCTCCTTTACTTTGACACCGGTCAGTTCCTCATTTTCTTTGACACCAGTCAGTTCCTCCATTTCTTGTACACCGGTCAGTTCCTCCTTTTCTCCGACAATAGTCTGTTCCTCCTTTTCTCTGACACCAGTCAGTACCTCTTTTTCTTTGACAACAATCAGTTCCTCATTTTCTTTGACACTGGTCAGTTCCTCATTATCTTTGACACCGGTAAGTTCCTCATTATCTTTGACACCGGTCATTTCCTCCTTTTCTTTGACACCGTTCAGTTCCTCCTTTTCTCCTACATCGGTCGGTTCCTCCTTTTCTCCGACAATAGTCAGTACCTCTTTTTCTCTTACAACGATCAGTTCCTCATTTTCTTTGACACTGGTCAGTTCCTCATTATCTTTGACACCGGTAAGTTCCTCATTATCTTTGACACCAGTCATTTCCTCCTTTTCTTTGACACCGGTCAGTTCCTCCTATCTTTGACACCGTTCAGTTCCTCCTTTTCTCCTACATCGGTCGGTTCCTCCTTTTCTCCGACACCGGTTAGAATCTCCTTTTCTCCGACACCGGTCAGTTCTGATTTAGATAATTTATAACTATTGATACTTAAACCTCAATGAATAGCAAACTTGTTAATTGGCTGGCAATTGTTCTTATATCTTTCCTTTTCAATCACATACTGCAGGTTCAATTAAGATTCATCCAATTGGCACTAAATGGCACTAAATGAAATATACATATCAGCATTGCAGGCTTTCACTGGCATGTGACATAACACGATGGGTGTCTGTGTTGCTGAGTTTCATGAAGCACAATGTGTATATTTTCATAGTTTAATCTTTTGTCATTTTACATAATATATTGACATAAATCAAACTACCAGTAATCAAAGTTTAATGAAGCCACTTTCACACCCAATTTTAGAAACAAACTGAAAAAAAATAAAATGATATTGTTCAAAAGCAATTATGGGGGGGGGGGGGGGGGGGGAATCAGTACATATAATCATGTACTCTTGTAACATAGTGATAATGAAACTATTTATAAAAAAAAATTTAAAACCAGAAAAAAAACGTTTTTGTATGTTGAGTGAACCCACATTCTAACCCAAATCAAGAAAGATACTGCAAGATTTTTTTTCAAACTCATTTAAGTCATCTTCCAGCGCATGGATCATAATAAAACATTCAGCACCCATAATGCAATGCGTATCATTGATTACAAAGCAGAATTTATTTTAAACATTAACAAAACGAGAAAAAAAATTATTCACACTAATTTTCAACCATGCTGAATAATGGATGGGGAAATTGTTTATTTCACCATTTGTGATTATTGTTGAGAATCAGCATTCAAAAGCACTCGACTGATTTGGTATACTAAAATATAAAAATTTATAAAACAATTATATGTGAAGTATAGACCTGAACGATTTTATAAAACAATTATATGTGAAGTATAGACCTCAACGATTTATTTTTCCTACGATGATGCTTAATTTGGTCACATGGTTCTCAGGATGTGTCTGCGTTTATAGATAGCTACTAAAAATATAGCTGCATAAAGAAGGACCTGTTTGTCTTTGTTATTAGTCACTGGTCCTAATAATTAATGGAAAAAGGATGTCTTCTATTAAATCCCATTCTTCCCATGCACAGGTAATGTGTCCAATAAACCTTAGCTGATCTACATGTAATGTCAGTAGTGAGTATAACAGTGAATTTGCAGGTATATTGCTGGCCTGTACGCCTGTTTCTATTTCTATGGTTGACTGGTGAAAGGCTTTGGCTTTTGTATGTAAGTTTTAACTCCCTAAGCATAAGGATCACACACAAATAAATTATAATTATGAACAAACAGCTCCATCGACCTAGCTCTTTTTTTTTATGAAATCTGAAATCTTAAACTTCAACTAAACCTATACAGTAATAGTATCACATGGCCTCATATAATTTCTTAACATTAACTATATAACCAAGTCTTTTAAATAATAGTCTGCAGTTAAAGACAATATATGATAAGAAACAGTCAATTGCAATATTGATTAAACAGAACACATAATTATTATTTTAGAGTCATTATTTTATGCATTTGATCCCATTGATGTATTAATTGTGTTTTATATCAAATCTCCTTTAAAGAACCAACACTTAATAACACTGTACAGAATTATTGTATCATTTCTGTTTTTTATCTATTAACAAATTCTGATTAATCGACTGCTGACTCTTTCCGAAGTTACAAGTCACTGGAGTAACAGTATACATGAATCAGTAATTGTTTGAAAGAGTGAATAATATATTGATGGTATGATAAACATATGCCTTTTCATATGCTGGTAATAACAATGTATTGGTGATTACAATTTAGCTAACAAAAACATACTTATACGGTTAGTAAAAATGAGTTGCTCATTGTCCCAAACTGGGAATGAAATAATAACAGATCCTGGTATCAGAATGTATAAGACTGAAAGTTCACTGTATATTAATTGAGTACAGATAATTTGCATACTTTTATTCAGAATCTGTTGCTTTTGTTACATTGGTTGTACAAGGAAGGCATAATCTAGACAGTTTTTATTAAGGCTGTATAAATTTTAAGCCACACAATGGTGTGCAATATGGTCCGGTCGACTTTGATGCTTAAAGTGCATCAATATTTGTTTTTGTTTTAACCTGGTATGGATTTCTAGAATTTTACCTTGTAATGTATTTTTGGTTTTTATTTCTGGGTTTAAACCTGTTATGGTCAATTCTGGTTTTTATGTTAAACTCCATTAAGAAAAGCATTTTATTTGTATATAGTATTGTGAATATTTATCAGAGAAGACAATATTAGCCATATACTGCCACTGTAAATCCATTCATATATAGCAGTACTATTTTATATGCAAAATGGTGCTAGCACCATAGTATGGACATTTAAAAAAGATGAACAAGTCAATTCTGTGATAGTTACTAAGTCAGAAACTGTGTATCTTAATGAATAAAGTGGAGGGGCAGCATTGTAGTGAATAGAGTGTTGGCTGCTGAAGCCAGAGGTTGTGGGTTTGATACACCTGGTTGGCTGCTCTACAGCACTGTCTCAGGATCACATGTATTTACTACTTCTGCCCTGGGGTTCAGATCCAGTTTGGATCAAAGATTTTCCCTAAGCCAGTTTGTTATTTGAGGGCCTCATGGTAGATATAGTTGTTCCAATGAGGTCTTGTGTCCTTATTTTTATAATTATATTACAGTGGTTCTGTTCAGGCATGTGTATGCATCTTCTTTTCTCAATAAAACTGGATGTTGTGTAATATATGCCAGTATGCGTATAAGGTCTTCCCTGGCATTAAAACTGGAGGTTGTGTAATATATGCTAGTATGCATATAAGGTCTTTCCTGGCAATAAAACTGGAGGTTGTGTAATATATGCCAGTATGAGTATAAGGTCTTCCCTGGAAATGAAACTGGATGTAGTGTAATATATGCCAGTATTTATATAAGGTCTTTACTGGTAATAAAACTGGATGTCGTGTAATATATGTCAGTATGCATATAAGATCGTTACTGGCAATAAAACTGGAGGTAGTGTAATATATGCCAGTATGCGTATAAGGTCTTCCCTGGCAATAAAACTGGAGGTAGTGTTATATATGCCAGTATGCATATAAGGTCTTCCTTGGCAATGAAACTGGATGTAGTGTAATATATGCCAGTATGCGTATAAGGTCTTTCCTGGCACTGAAACTGGATGTAGTGTTATATATGCCAGTATGTGTATAAGGTCATCCCTGGCAATGAAACTGGGTTTAGTGTTATATATGCAAATATGCATATAAGATCTTTCCTGGCAATGAAACTGGGTTTAGTGTTATATATGCCAGTATGCATATAAGGTCATCTCTGGCAATGAAACTGGGTTTAGTGTTATATATGCAAATATGCATATAAGGTCTTTCCTGGCAATGAAACTGGATGTAGTGTAATACATGCCAGTATGTGTAAAAGGTCTTCCCTGGCAATGAAACTGGATGTAGTGTAATACATGCCAGTGTGCATATAAGGTCTTCCCTGGCAACGAAACTTGATGTTGTGTTATATATGCCAGTATGTGTTTAAGGTCTTCACTGGCAATGAAACTGGTGGTTGTGTAATATATGCTATTATGCGTATAAGGTCTTCCCTGGCAATGAAACTGGATGTAGTGTAATATATGCCAGTATGCGTATAAGGTCTTCCCTGGCAATGAAACTAGATGTAGTGTAATATATGCCAGTTTGTGTATAAGGTCTTTCCTGGCAATGAAACTGGATGTAGTGTAACATATGCCAGTATGCGTATAAGGTCTTCCCTGGCAATGAAATTTGATGTACTGTAATATATACAAGTATGCATATAAAGTCGTCCCTGGCAATGAAGCTGGGTTTAGTGTAATATATGCCAGTATGCATATAAGGTCTTTACTGGCAATGAAGCTGGGTTTAGTGTCATATATGCATGTATGCATATAAGGTCTTCCCTTGCAATAAAACAGGGTTTATTGTGTTGGAAATGGTGTACGCTAGTTCTTATATAATATATGCATCTGAGGATGTCTTTCAATAATAAAACGGAATACCATGTGAGGTCTTAGAATGTGCTCTAAATGGTAATAAACACATTGAATCAGTCAGCATCCAAATGCTTTATTTGAATTGTCATTTAGTCTTCAGGATTATTTGTACCTTTTAAATTACATAATTTCTCTAAAATGTGCCATTATTCACCATATGTATGAAGCATGTAAACATGGCCCTTCACCTCAAACTGCTACCTGTGATGGGATAGATACCAATTAAAAACTGTTTGCATTATCTCAAATAAACAAAACACATAAAATGAAAAAAATTTACCTGTATTTGACTTGACTGAACAAGATACAGCATCTTATGAAACTGTTTTTATACCATTGAGGGATAACAGATGATCAGTTACATAGCTGCTCTTTCCTGGGATCTTGAAAGGCTTAAGCATACCAATCTTATTAAGTAACTGATATTTATCCGACTTGAACCAGCAATCAAATGCTGTATGCAATTATCATGGAGGTTGTGGCAGGGCAGGGATTCAAACTCTTGACTCCTTGTTTGATAGTGCTATTAATTGAGCTAACCAGATCAGAATTTTTTTTATTTTAGTTCACTTAATATATGATTTATTTTATTGTACCTGAAAAGGCTGTTACATCAATCAGTCATTTTATATTTTATATAATTTCCATTTTGCACTCTTGACATAACACCCCCATGTTATAAACAGTTTGATGGGGCTCATAACGGTGAAGGTCACAAATATGCCAAGTTACCTGTTGATTCAGATATTGAATAAAATCTGAAAAAGTAGTAGAAAATTTTTAAACCTTATGGTTTTTTATTTCACAAGTTCCGTGGCAAAATATCATAACATAATGCAAATAAAAACACAGGATAATGTAACACTTCTTGTCATAAGAAACTTATATTGAAATTTTGTGAAATGTTTAAATGCAGTGTTATAAACTTTAGAAACTGCATTTGTCTCTTGATATTTGATTTAAAGGTATTATCAGGAAATATGCTATAAATGTTTTAAATCAAAGCATTGAAGTACTGGTGGGAGCGGAGCATATAAGATGTATAATGTTTTTTGTAATAGATTGATTAATTGAATATTAAGCATCATTTTTATGCCATCGAGGGCTAATGAAAGATCAGTTGACCTAACCACTGTTTCCTGTACTCCAGCACACCCCATCTCTGCAAGTAACTGATAAATTTCCCACTTGATTCAGCAGCGAGAGATGAATGATAATGAGACACAATGTTGTATATCAATCATCACGGGGACTGTTGCCAGGCGGGGATTCCAACTCATGACCCTTGGATTGATAGTCAGATGCGTAACCGACTGAGCTAATTGGGCCTGGCTTTTTAGATCACTGGGACGAATGTCCAGGAGAGCTATTTCGCCATGACCCTGTTGTCAGCTTGGTCTGTAGACACCCAGGTTAAACTTTGACATTTAGTTGGGTTTAAGTTTTGGTGTTTGACTCTAATCTCAATCTTTGCATGGGTGGTGAGTTTTATCCCACAGGCCAGCTTTGTTGTCTTCTGACAACTCATGTTGTAATAGACATTCAGCTCAGTTTGCAGACATTGAAGTAGAATAATCCCAATTACCATCGATTCTAATACAGGTTACAAAATCTACATGTTCTGTGCTAAAGGTTGACCCTATTTTCAAATAAGTCGGAAAAGGTAACTGAATGTGTAGCCTTTGAAAGTGTATTTGTCTGCTATATAGTAGGAATGTTATAACTCATAAAATTTGGCAAATGTCCAACTGCAACATATTTGTTCAACTCAATGATATGAGATTTGTACATACAACTTAAGTTCCTGATATTTTCAGAAATGTCAAGCTTTCTATC
The DNA here is from genome assembly GCA_029582155.1 of Panopea generosa. NCBI lineage: Eukaryota > Metazoa > Mollusca > Bivalvia > Adapedonta > Hiatellidae > Panopea > Panopea generosa. The sequence continues at coordinate 54,171,717 of CM055898.1, forward strand.
ATATATGTAGAATTAAAGTTTTCTGAACCTATCACATTCAAATTCTACTTTGATTGGATTTATTTACTATTTTCTCTAAAACAACAGTGAAACATTTTGTTAAAAACACGAACAGTAGAAATGTGTCTGTCGACATAAATAGTTCTTTCTAAAACTTATATTTTCCATTGCCCTAAAACGCCTCTAATAAACAGGACCGCAGTAGCGAAAGTTGTTAAGGTGCCGATTTTTATACACATCTGGGTATTTGCATAAAATTGCTGAGGAAACAATGGCATACATGCTTTAACTTTAAGTTCCAATTATTGTGAATATATGAAATATTTACCAAAAACTTAGCACTGACATTATACATAACTTGATCAATCTCGAATTTTTTTCAGGAATGTAAGTTGGCAACCTTTAGTCTATTTTAAAACATTTGGGAAAACTGGCCAGTCACTTGATGGCCTTTTGCGTATCTCTATTTTGTTTAAAATGATAGAAAATAGTCGAAATCAGATTCCCAAAATAGGGACTTATATAAGTCCTTGCCAAAATATCCTGCTCTTGCATGTTCACAAAGTGATATATACTCTGTACCATTAATTGGTATTGCTTTATGGCACTGAATTGATAATTTTACTTGACAGTATTTTGAGCACTGCCACACTGGAGTATCATGCCGCAGACACATGGTATAATACCCCACCCAGTCATATTAAACTGATACCAGGCCAACCAGACCTGGAACTATCTTCTAAATGCTGAGCGTTAAGCGAAGAAGCTTCTTGTACCATTTTTGAAGTCTTTGGTATGACCCTACCAGGGATCTAACCCATGACCTTGTGCATGCGAGATGGACACTCTACCACCAGACCACCACTGTGGTTATCATAAATAAAGAATATCTGAATGGTTTGGTATATTGAATCAACCAAAAAGTGACAAGATATTTAAATCAGAGTTGTGAATACCCATTCTAAAAATAGAGCTCTTCAGCTCTTAAATACTGCTTGACGGTCTTCACATCAACATTCTAAGATGAAACAAATTTTACATGTAAACCAGTATGATGGGTCAAATTGAAATCAAAATAAAATTATGTTACTCATTTGATACGTCACAAAATATGTTGCAATTGTAAGTAGGGCATCTATTTTAGTCTAACCTGGGGGCGTAGCAAAGTTGAGAAATCCCTTTTCAATATATTAATTTTAGTATGTTTTAAAATAGATATAATTATGGCAACACAAGAGTGAATGAAGATATATAGGCATGACATATTGGGGAAAATTTGTTTTAGCCAATTTTCAAATTTTGAAAAATCTCTATCTTAACTTCCTTTAAAGTCCGTGGGTAAAGGTCAATCATGCTGTTTATTCACGAAACAGCAGTGATTATGCTGGAAGGTCAAAGGTACCGCTATAAATTTATATTATAATGTAGTGTATAATGAAACTGTATTTTGTCTTTAATGCAGAATTTCAGGTCACAGGGTTTAAGGTCAAGGTCACTGTTTTTATTTTCTGAAAGAGGTTAAGCAAATGAGAGCAAAAATTTTGTTTGAAGGTCAATCTACTATACTAACTCTAGAGAACCATAATGTTAACTCGGAATAAAGGATTAAAACACTTTTTATCATTTCATGTTTTGAGGTAAATTTAATATTGATTAAATTATCAATAGTTAATATGTTGAATTATTATCTATTGTACTGTTGTACTGATTTGATTATGGTTTATGAATATAATTTTTTTATTTTTTTAATAGAAAAAAATCAACAGTTGTAAGTACACAACTATATAGGAAACACAAACTAATATTCTGTAAAGATGATGAACCTTGATGTCCCAGAAATTCCAAGACCATAATTATTATTTATGTGTTTAAAAAGAAATGTTGATGTTTTAAAAAAAAAAAAAAAAAAAAAAAGACCAAAAAAAAAGACCAAAAAAAAGAAGAAAAAAAAGAAAAGAAATAAAAAAAAAGATATGTTTTGTAAAGTAAAATGATATTGTAAATCCTCTACCAGTTAACCCTCCATTATCAATAAATATTTTCACTCCAGCCGGTCTACTGTAAATATTGTAGACCAATCTCTAATTTAGAATTTTTAAAAAAATAACCCTGACAATAAAAATGGCTGACTGATAACCATTTTTATTTTAGTTTTTCTTTCATCTGATCAAATATGGCTGCCTGGAGGCCATTTTGTTTTCATTGATGAAGCAATTACAGTAGTATATATAGTTCACAAAGTCTCCTCCATATTTCCTTGGAGCAATGAGACGGAAAAGTAAAATGAAACATGATTTACTGGGAGCCATATTTGTTTTCTTTATTGACAAATGATTGTGCTCAGATACAAATCAAATTCAGTAAGTTATTTTGGTCAGTATGCTGAACTAGAGAATCTCTGTGGCCATTAAGTGGTCTAATGTAGTGTCTGAGGTTTAGGGTTTGAGCCCAGCTTGGACCAAACCATTTAATGTGAGAACTTATGGTGTTTCTACTCAGACTTGCCATGAGTGTTCGTAACCTTCTCAGTAAAGCTTGATGCCATGTATATGGATATATCTTGCTGTATGTTGAAAATGTCATTAAAGTAATTTGTTCCTCTGCCAATCTTAACCATTTTCCATGTGTACTTTTTGCAAGTAGTTTTATAAACTGGTTGGGGATATGTGTTGTTATGTTACATTGTAATATTTTTGTACCATGTTTGTTGATGTATTGACTTGACCTGGGCTCAAGAAACTCCATAATGTTGTATGTATAATCAATTTTATTCTGTCACTTCCAATTATGAAAATCAGTCATGTATTAAGATATGGAAGCAATTTCTTTAGCCCTTGTCTTGTCTGTTTTCATCTTAAATGTGTTAAAAGGTAAAAATTGTATTCTAGCTTGATATGTTAATCTGCAAATGTCCGCATATAATGTTTTAATTTGTTACAAATACAAATAAAACACATACACACACACAAATTATAGAGATCAAATTAAGTTCATGTGAAGACTTTGATTGACAGCTAGACTTTATTCGATCCCAGACAAGTGGTACAGTGGTAGAGCGGCGAACCCATGATCAGAGGTTCTTGGGTTCGATCCTCCGCCACGGCTATGTGTGGTGTCCTTGAGCAAAGCACTTTTCCGCATATGCTTAGTACTGGTTCTAACCAGGAAGACTTCGAACGTGATTTGCCTAAATTGTAAGAACTTGTTTCACAATCGAAGTAAAATAAATAAGTTTAAACTAAACAAGTGGACAATATGAAATAGATACTGAAAATAATAGTTAATAACCATTGAAAGAATATGTTGTGATACCGATACAAGGAAGTGATCTCATACAGGAAAGAGATCTCATACAAGGAAATGATCGCTATACAAGAAAATGATCTCATACAAGGAAGTGATCTCATACAAGGAAATGATCACCATACAAGAAAGTGATCTCATACAAGGAAGTGATCTCATACAAGGAAATGATCACCATACAAGAAAGTGATCTCATACTAGAAATTGATATCATACAAGAAAGTGATACTCATAAAAGAATGCAATTGCCATACAAGAAAATGATCACATACAAGAAAGTGATCTCATACTAAAAAATGATCTCATACAAGAAAGTGATACCTATACAAGAATGCCATTGTCATATAAGAAAATGATCACATACAAGAAAGAGATCGCCATGCAAGAAAGTGATCTCATACAAGAAAATGATCACCATACAAGAAATTTATACCCAATTAGAACAAAAATGTGATCAACATATAAAAATGTGATATACCTACAAAATATCAGGCCAGCAAACAAAGTGGTCTACAGTACATACAACGTAAAGAGAAAGTGATTTACATACAAAGAATGTCACCCAAACAAGAGGAAGTACTAATGGATTCTCAACCATTGCTGATGATTGAAGACACAAAGTGGATACAAAGGTATGTATTATGGTATTCTGTTTAAATCAACTGGTTGAAGGATTTTAAACATTTGTAAGGCTACACATGGGTCCAGAATCTTATCTATTGGTGTACATAAACTTGACATCAATGTTGACTCAGGAAGAACTGTGGAGCGTGTGGTCAATGGTAGAGCATCGTGAGTTCTATCCTCCACTACGGCTATGTCTGGCATCCTTAAACAAGACACTTTATCCGTGTATGCTTAACAACTGGTAAATTACCCAGGAGGACTTCGAGGGTGATTTGTCTAAGTTGTAAAAACTTGTTTCACAATCAATGTAAAATAGATTCTTATCTACTTGATACCAGTATTGACTTATATGAGGAAATATAGAATGCTTCCACTGTTTCAGTAAACAGGATCATCACAACTTTTTCTCAGAATTTTTGCAGGTTGTAATTTTTTATACCCCATTTCCATTGGTAGCTGTAATGAACAAATAGGTGTAGGGAAATATATAAAAATAAAGTTTTCTCTAAAATTGTAACTTCATCTGCTATGCAAGTTTATTTAAACATAGTTTTCAAAATTTGATGGAATTGTCTCTGATAACACACTGATAAACTACTTTCAACTCTTAGATTTTCACTACAACATTGTTTCATATTTTTTCAGGTTGACAATTTCCATCACAGTCCAGGGAAAAATATGACAACAGCTTATAACAAAAAGGTAAGAGCATAACATTCATCACCTAATTATGTAAATAACTTGGTGTTAGACAGACAACCATTATTTATGAAATGTCTAACAACATTCTTGGAAAAGTATCTACAGTTAAACTCCTTTAAACATTGTTGGGCAACTCTACTTTTGCGAGTGATCAATGAAATCAATTGTATGCTTCTGTAATTAATTGATAAGTTTTGAAGAATAAAACACATAAAACTCAATGACCTGACTTAATCAGTGCTATAGAGCATGTATTAAGTTGAATGTTTTGTTTTGGCTCCTGTATCTATTACAATATGAGGAACCATGACCTACACATTTATTTAGCACTTTATTATAATTTTGTGATATTATCTTTTATAATCAGCAAGCTAATAAATTGTCTTTTATTTTTCAGGCCATTTAAGACATGTCTGCTTAATAATTTGGAAGTTTAAATGAAGATTGACCTTGATAGCTACTTATCACACGAGGGGAAAAAATATGTACAAGAAAGAAAATTTAGGAGACCAACATTGTATGTCGAGATCTATATAATATGGCATAAAATGGTATGAGACCAACATTGTATGAGATCTGCATTAGTAGACAACAATATTGTATGATATCTACATCATATGATAACAACATTTGTCATTGTATGAAATCACCATTGTTTGAGATATGTATTACATGAGATCTACATTATACGACAACAACATAGTATGAGATCAACATTATATCACATCAAGTTATATGAAATCTACATTTGACAACAACAACATTGTATGAGAACTAAAGTATACGACAACAACATTGTATGAGAACTAAAGTATAAGACAACAACATTGTATGAGAACTAAAGTATACAACAACAACATTGTATGAGAACTAAAGTATACGACAACAACATTGTATGAGACTTAATTAGACTGAAAATATAAAAGAAAAAATCACTTTTGAATTATTTAAAGGCTGTCAATCTAGACATCACTATTTAAAAACTCTGTGGAGACACTCGTACACATACATACATACATACATACATACATACATACATACATACATACATACATACATACATACATAAATACATACATACATACATACATACATACATACATACATACAACACCTATATACACACATGGTCACACACACACACACACACACACACACACACACACACACACACACACACAGAGCATTAATTGTTCATGTTGATAACATGTATTTGAAAAAAAAGCTCTTAAAAAAAAAAAAAAAAAAGCTCAAAAAAAAAAAAAAATATTTGAAAAAAAAAAAAGATAAAGCTCTAAAAAAATAATTGAAAGAGCAAATGAAAATGAAAAAAGAAAAGAGCACAAAAAAAGAAAAGAAAAGAAAAAAAAAGAGCACAAAAAAGAAAAGAAAAGAAAAAAAGAAAGATTCTATCTATGTTATTGTATAAAATAAAAGGTCTGATGGATTTCTGGGACAACCCTCTAATTAATGATAAGATTGTGTCATAAAATATAAACGCTTTTTCGTTCAATGAATTTGTAAATCAAAAAATCTAAAAAAGAATTATAAGCCATTTTGGTAAGTATTTTTGTATAATTTATTTGTGAATACTGCATATTTTATATTACATTTTTCATTAAACTTCTATAATAATGAATTCATAAACTTTAAAACCTTACAATAAAAAGTCTTGGTTTCCTAATATGTGTGTCTCCAACAAATAACTTCAATCAGGGATCCGGCAAACAGTTTGCTACCAAACTCCCTGGCATAATTTTCCCTTAGAAGCTAGACCGCAGCTGTGGTCTAGGGGTAGAGTGTCTGCCTCACATGCAGAATGTAGTCCAGGGTTTGATCCCCAGCCTGGTCATACCAAAGACTTGAAAAATGGTACTAGAAGCTTCCTCGCTTGGTGTTCAGCATTTAGAGGATGGTTCCAGGTCTTGTTGGCCTGATGTCACTATAATGTGTCTGGATGGGTCTATCATACAATTTGTCTGCAGCATGATACTCCAGTGTGGCAAATGCTCAGAATACTGTCTCAAGTAAACCCCATCATGATATAACTGAAAATTGTTGCAATCAACACAAAACAACAACCATACAACAACCTCAACATCTTAGAGGCTATCTCAAATATATTTTCTCTTGTGTGCAAAATACTGACCTGAATAATGTTCAGCAGAACATACCAGTAGACATTCAGCAGTATGCATAATTCTTGTTTACATAAACATACAAGTAGACATTCAGTAGTATACATAATTATAGTTTACATAAACCTATGATATGACAGTAATTAAGTCTTAAATCCAGGAATTTAAAAATTCTCCATGATGATTGATGAACAATCATGGGTCTCATTGCCATTCGTTTCTCACCGGTTATTCAACTTTGAAAGCTAACAGTTTCTTATGGAGATAAGTGTGCACAAGTTTACATTCAAGGATCCAAGGTTAGTGGTTAGGTTAACTGATCATCTGCTAGCCTTCGATGGCATGAAAAATTATGCTTAATATTCAAACAGACAAACATTTTTATAGGAGCTGTATTTTGTCCAGTTAAGTAAAATATAGGTTAATATTTTGCATTTTTTGTGGGTTTTTTTATCTGAGATAATGCAAACAGTTTTTAGATGGTATCTTTCCCATCACAGGTAAAGGGCCATGTTTACATGCTTCATACATATGGTGAGTAAAAGCACATTTTATGGAAATTTTGTAACTTAAATGTAAAAATGATGCTAAATATACAAACAAACATCTCGCAGATCTTAAGTCATGGGTTGGAGTCCATCTTGGCCCAAATATTTTATGTGAAAAAGTTTACCAGATACTTTCTAAAGGGCCAAAACTGATGTGTTTCAATCTAATGTCTTCTTATAAATAAACTCCGATGTCTATAGTTTGTTAAAAATAATGTAAAATCCCATTTACACAAATCTGCAAATGTTTTCCCCGTTCAAAGTTATAAATGGGCTATCATTTGTATTTGCCTGTTTAAGGTTTCTCTTCTTCTGATTTACTTAAGTTGTACAGATATATATCAAGAGTAATGCCCCTTGTTTTGATGTGTACAATACAATGAGTATGTTGTGATTTCCTGGTTTTAACCTGTTATGATGTTGTGATTTCCTGGTTTTAAACAGTTATGATATTGTGATTTCCTGGTTTTAACCTGTTATGATGTTGTGGTTTCCTGGTTTTAACCTGTTAATTATATTTAACCTGTTAAAGATACTTGATTTTAACCTGTTTGGTAGGTTTTGATTCCCAGGATTTAACCTGTTAAAAATATTTGATTTTAACTTTTAATGTTAAGTACATTGTTAAGATTTTCTGGTTTTAACCTAATAAGGATGTTGTTAATATTCTGGTTCAATCTTAAAGGATGATGTTGTTAATTTTATTGTTTAAATATTAACGTTTTTTATAATATTTGATTTTAATCTGTTGAAATTTATGGAGTTTTTTTAACCTTTTAAGGATATTTAATTTAGCTAGTACTGTTAATGACATTTTTGTGATTTATAGTTGTTAACCCTAAGGATGCTGTTGTGTATGTTCTGATTTGAAATTTTTTTAGAATGTTTTTATGGATTTTGTTGTTCGACTTATTGAAGACTTTATTGCATAGATACATGAAGTTACTTTAACCAGTGAAATAAACCATGTTTACCCTGTGTGGTTCCCGGGTGCTTAAAAGAATTGGGCCACTGTTTAATCCAGGCATGTGGTAAGAGGCCACTAATTTGGGTATCTGTTGCAGGATAGTATTTTTTGATAACTGTTAAATTGTTTTATTTTACCAATGTCCAGGTTTTAGCCTGTTAAAAAAAAAATTTGATTTAAATTGTTCCTTAATAATGTTTTTACCGGTTTTTACATGTTTCAGACACTGTTGTTAACTTTTTGGTTTTAACCTGTTTCAGATATTTATTTTAACTGATAAGGAAGTTGTGATTTTCTGATTTTAAACTGTTGAGGTTATTTGATTTTAGCCTGATTTTCTGGTTTTAACTGTTCAGGGTATTTGATTTTAATCTGTTCAGAAAATAGAGGTGTGATTTTCTGGTTTTATTCTGTTCAGGAAATTGGTGTTTAGAACCAATATTGCAAAAGCAACAGTTGCAGCATAAAGTATGCAAATTACCTGTACTTCAGTATTATATACAGTGAACTTGAACTTGTTCTTCCAGTTTTATTTGAGAGACCATATTCCGATAATGGCTACCAAACAGACCAGGATCTGTCATTATTACTTTCCCAGTTTGAAACAATAAGCAACTTATAAATCGAACCATATGTTTTTGTTCACTAATTTATAATCACTTATACATCATCGTTATCAGCATATAAAAAACATATGATAATCATACTAACAATATATTATTCACTCATTCAAAAAATGACTATACTCCCAATATTATGTCACTCCATTGACTTCCAAAACCCAGAGCAAAAGAGTCACCCCTGCAACAACGAAACAAACTAAGAATTTTAAAGGAACATGTACAGAATGCATTATAAGTGAAGTTGATGCCATTTGATATTTCTTTTGAATTTTAGATTTTTTCCATCAGTTTTTATTGGAATGACAAAACATGACTAATGGAATAAATTATCTCTTACATCTTTTGTTTACCAAGCAATTGTTAATGGATTTGTATTGTAGTGTAGTGGCCAAGTGTTGGCCGCTTAAGCCAATGGTTGAAGGTTCGATTCCAAGCATTTTTTCATATTTCATTATATCTGCACTTAAACATATCAAAAGTTTCTTTTTTGTTCAGTATAAGTGTCAAGGTTGCTCAGAGCTAGAAATAATGACAGAAAAGAATGAAAAATACCTCTTACAAGAATCATTAGATGCACAGTAGGGGTTGTTGATATGGTCTGACAGGCTATGCACTCAGTTACAGAAAACCTACTCACTCTGGCAGTGGTCTGACCCACTATGCACTCAGTGACAGAAAACCTACTCACTCTTGCAGTGGCCTGTCCCGCTATTCACTCAGTGACAAAAAATCTACTCCCTCTGGTAATGGTCTGACCCACTATGCACTCAGTGACAGAAAACCTACTCCCTCTGGCAGTGGCCTAACCCGCTATGCACTCAGTGACAGAAAACCTACTCACTCTGGCAGTGGTCTGACCCACTATGCACTCAGTGACAGAAAACCTACTCACTCTTGCAGTGGCCTGTCCCGCTATTCACTCAGTGACAAAAAATCTACTCCCTCTGGTAATGGTCTGACCCACTATGCACTCAGTGACAGAAAACCTACTCCCTCTGGCAGTGGCCTAACCGCTACACACTCAGTGACAGAAAACCTACTCCCTCTGGCAGTGGCCTAACCCGCTATGCACTCAGTGACAGAAAACCTACTCCCTCTGGCAGTGGCCTAACCCGCTATGCACTCAGTGACAGAAAACCTACTCCCTCTGGCAGTGGCCTGACCCACTATGCACTCAGTGACAGAAAACCTACTCCCTCTGGCAGTGGCCTGACCTGCTATGCACTCAGTGACAGAAAACCTTCTCCCTCTGACAGTGGCCTGACCCACTATGTACTCAGTTACAGAAAACCTACTCCCTCTGGCAGTGGCCTGACCCACTATGCACTCAGTGACAGAAAACCTACTCACTCTGGCAGTGGACTTACCCACTATGCACTCAGTGACAGAAAACCTTCTCCCTCTGGCAGAGGCCTGACCCACTATGCACTCAGTGACAGAAAACCTACTCCCTCTGGCAGTGGCCTGACCCGCTATGCACTCAGTGACAGAAAACCTACTCCCTCTGACAGTGGCCTGACCCACTATGTACTCAGTGACCGAAAACCTACTCACTCTGGCAGTGGCCTTACCTGCTATGCACTCAGTGACAGAAAACCTACTCACTTTGGCAGTGGCCTAACCGCTACACACTCAGTGACAGAAAACCTACTCACTCTGGCAGTGGCCTAACCGCTACGCACTCAGTGACAGAAAACCTACTCACTCTGGCAGTGGCCTGACCCGCTATGCAGGAAACCTACTCACTCTGGCAGTGGTCTGACCCGCTATGCACTCAGTGACAGAAAACCTACTCACTCTGGCAGTGGCCTAACCGCTACGCACTCAGTGACAGAAAACCTACTCACTCTGGCAGTGGTCTGACCCGCTATGCACTCAGTGACAGAAAACTTACTCACTCTGGCAATGGCCTTACCCACTATGCACTCAGTGACAGAAAACCTACACACTCTGGCAGTGGCCTTACCCGCTATGCACTCAGTGACAGAAAACCTACTCACTCTGGCAGTGGCGTGACCCGCTATGCACTCAGTGACAGAAAACCTACTCACTCTGGCAGTGGCCTGACCCGCTATGCACTGAGTGGGAAATGTTGGCACTGATACAGTAATGGCCCCCACAAAGTTGAGTGGTCAGATTCCCAGCATTAATGATAACTCAGCTAGTAATACAACCTGGTATGTTTTTCAAGGTCTATTGAATATCTTCAGTAAGATCTCAGTATATATTTATTTTTTGAAGTTCAGCATTATAAATTTTAAGGGAATAGAAGAAAAAAAATTAAGTAAGAATTATTAGATTTTTTAACAAAAAATGCCAGAGAAGAGAAAACAAATGTATGGCATATTACTTAGTGATAAATTACTATAACTATCAAATTATAAATTTGAAAACTTCAGAACTTCAGTTAGTCCATAATATTCCCTGTTAAAAAAGCCATTGAGAAAAAAAGGTTGCCTGTGAATGTGATAACTGGAATATCAATTGTTATATGAGATGTAATATTGGCCCCATCCAGGAGACCGACCAGTTTATTTAAAACTCGTCTTTTCAAGAACCGACAAGCCAAATTTGTTCATATTCGGTGTAAATTATCCCTATGGGTAGGGGTTTCAAGTTTGTTCAAATAAAGGGGCTAGGGTCATTAGGATCCAGTAAGAGGACTTATATAGTACTATGCTTACAGTAAATTCTGTATTTTTCATCTATTTTAGGTCCTTTAAAGGGGCATTTAATATTCATTAGGAGCCATAATAATTCATAATATTATGAATATTCAAAAATCTTCTCAAAAACTGTAAACCATTTAATGTCTCCATATATTTGGTATAACTGATCACTATGAGCAAGGGTTTTAAGTTTGTTCAATTAAAGGGGCTAGGGTCGATTGGGGCGCAGTATGGGGACTTTTTCACTGGAATGCTATGGGAAAACAGCTAACTCATAAAGGGGCTAGGGTCCATTGGGGCCCAGTACTATGGGAAAACAGCTAACTCATTTTTCTCATCTATTAGTTTTTCGTTAGTTTAAACTCTATTCATCATTTTAAAAAAAGTTAAAAAAATGGGCCTTATGTATTTTGATGCCCCAATGGGTCAAATAACCGGAGAGCTTATAGTGTTTGAACTGTCCATCCGTCCGTCTGAATATACATGTATTCCTTGTAGCCTTAACTCTTCCTACAGTTTTCTTCTAATTCTAATCAAATTTGCTCTACATCAACATCATCTGAACAAGCGTATATCGTCAGGATTTTCCAACAAGATTATTGTTTAAGTAGTTACACCCCTTTGTGTTGACTTAAAAATATTTCATATACATAATTATGTACCTTGTAACAAAACGTATTTTATTTATAACTGCACCCTCAAACTGCTTCCCAATCATTCCAGACTACTCAAGAGAAAGTAGAGGTGTGTTTTTTATATATTTGAAAGTAACTTTTCAACATGTATGAAAAATAAACTCATGATGTACAAAAGTGTTTGAGTCTTAATTTTTTATATTTAATGTCTCTGCTATTTAATGCAGAGTGGCAAAGGCTGAAATGCAACCCAGTATTTTTTTCATGTTGGAAGGTAGGTAGCTATTTTTTTTTTGGTGCCAGATTTTGATTTTGCATAGTCATTTTAAAGAAAAATGGACAGAAATCATTGAAAAAAAATTTAAACACTTTGAAAGGCAATAAAAATGTTTGGGTAGCTGCAGTTTCGAGTGAGTAGGTAGGAGCACGGCAAAACAAGTTTTTTTTTTAGGTCAGCCTTAGCGAGGCATGCAGCTAACTGTGATAACAGCGACTTTGACAGAGACAGCAGGCAGGTTCTTCTTCTGATAGTAGCTATTGATAAACGCAGGCACACACTCCGAGAATCATGGGATCAAATTACAGTGTCATCATCGGCCATTTTGAAAAAAATCTGAACATATTATGATATGTTTTTGAAAAAAAAAGTCTTAGAGGCATATTCCACATATAACTGTTTTATTCAGCATGGTTAATGTTCATAATAAAATCGACTTTATATTCAATAATAATTTATGTACATGTTTTGCATGGGTTCTTAAAGTTTTGATCCATACTCTGGAAGTTTAAAACTCAAATGATTTTGAAAAAAAATAATCTTGCAGTGTCTTTCTTGATTTGGGTTTGCATGCATCAATTAAATTACAAGTCGGGTGGTGACTTATTGGTCTATTGACCATGGAAGAACTCTGCTAATATGTATATTTATTAGTGCCAGATGGATGAATCTTAATTGAATCCATGGTGTGTGATTGAAAAGGAAAGATAGAACAAAAACTGCCAGCCAATTAACAACAAATAATTTAAACAAGTTTGTTTAACATAAATTGTTTATTTTAGGTTTAAGTATCTCTACTTACTTATCTAAATCAATGATACTGATATCATAAACCCCAATTATATAACCAATGACATCTAAATTTGTTAAACATAAATTGTTTATTTTAGGTTTAAGTATCTCTACTTACTTATCTAAATCAATGATATTGATATCATTAACCACAATTATATAACCAATGACATTTAAATGAGTGATATCAATATCATTAACCCCAATTATATAACCAATGACTTTACAATCTCATATCACAACTCAACAATAAAAAAATAATATGTTCAAAAATACTATCGCCACCCCTATTATGTATATGATATAAACTACATCAGTAATCAAATCGCTGATACAATTATAACATAAAGCAGTAGTGGACCAAATTAACAATTAAATACAATATCATAGCCTATTCATCGGTTTATTCTGCCAATTTAATTATAAGTAGGAGATAGCCGCCGCCATTATTGTTTACACCATTGCAATGCCTGTCGCAGTCACATGATTGAGAACAATAGGTGTTTCCATTTTTATAGCGAGAAGCACCTGTGTAGATATGTCCCTGGTGAAAATAGTCCGCAGTGACAGCCTTTCTGCTTGAAAAATTGACCCTGAGTTGAATACTATGATTGCGAGTTGACATTTGATTCCGAAATGTTAAGAAATATTATAGAAAGGTTCAATTGATTTATAAGTGCATAAAAAATTCATGGATTATATGCATGTCGATGTTGCAGTTAGCCTTCTAAAGATTTACAGGACTGATTTTCCGACAACTAAATTAAGATCATAATGTAATATTTCAGACAAAACAATGAAATCACTAAGGGATATTATTATCAGTATCTTATTTCAACAAATCTAGGATAAAATCACCAATTAAATGATGATATAAATTGAAACATTTCTGTTCATTGTTCATCAAGAAATACTCGAATGATAGGAAATCCAGAGGTTCAGAAGAAATTCAGTCTTAAAGTTGGCTCCTTCATGGTTTTGGTTATACTGCAGTCCTGTTTATGAGAGCAGTTAAAAAAAGAATATATAGAATTTACAATTAATGTTTACTTCTACTGTAGTATTAAAATTGGTATTCATTTGGAGTACACAATTTACTAAATGAAAAAAATTTAAATTTCCTCACTACAGAATCAAATATTAAAGATACAAAAATATCAATGGTATCTTTTAAATATGCTGAATTGTCCATTACAAAAACACTCCTATATATATTTTTATTCTCTTTATATGGCAACAATATTCTAATATAGAATAGAAACCCATACTTGATTATGCATCATTCATGAATGCTAAACTTAAATATTTTTAACACAAGAGTGGATACCCATCCTGTAACCATCCCATTTCATGTCTGTAACATGCCTTCAGAAACTCTTTGGGGAAATCCTGTAATGTACCTAGTTATTCAAATTTAATGAGCAATGATTTTCTATAAAGAATTGCTTGATAATGTTCAATATGAGTATGTTATCTGTTTTTAAACATGGGAGATACTCTGGTATCATTTTCACCTGTGACAGGCCCAGTTAGACTGTAATGACTATCAATCTAGGGGCCATGAGTTTGAATCCCCATTGGTCACAGTTTCCATGATGATTGATATATGACATTGTGTCTCTTTGTCATTTATCCGTCACCGCTGATTGTAGTGGGAAATGTATCACTTATTTGCAGGTTAGCCTTCCAGGATTCAAGGAAAGAGTAGTTAGATTAACTGATCATCTGTTACCCCTTGATGGCATAAACTTATTCTAAATTTTAAAAAAAAACACTCTCAGGACCTTTAGTCTTTTAACATAACAATTATTATTTTTCATTTATTTTTTTTTATCATTCATTCATATTTATTGATTGATTGATTGATTGATTCATTCATTCATTCATTCATTCATTCATTCATTCATTCATTCATTCATTCATTGTTCAGTAGAATTATCTCAGGCCATCATCTTTGTTTTCTTTTAACACTGCAATAAAAGTCAATAACAAAGTTAAAACATTTTTACATGGGCAAATTAGTCGATGTTTGGTTAAATAAGTTGCATTTTAAAGCTTTGTAGGAAATACCGGTATGTTCTATAAAGGGTCCTCCATCATCCACTCCATCAATATTCAATACAAAGTTGTATTTTACTAAGGTAATTGTGCTTCATAGAGAAGCTTGTTAAAACATTTATTTAATCTAATTAAACATATGTGCACAAATTCATGAGTAAATGATAAAGAACGTTCATATTATTACCGAGGAGGTCATCTGTACTGGCAGAGTGGTCTAAGGCGTCACCTCAAGATCACTTACCTCTCACCACTAAGGTCATAGGTTAAAGTCGGGTTCACTTCAAAACTTTATGTGAGAAAGTTTGCCAGTTACTTGTGGAAGGACGGTGGTGGTTCTACTCTTGATTCATTTTGAGGTCTTCCTCCACCAATAAAACTGAATATGCCGAATGAATATGAATATAATCTAACAAGTAATAACTTTCATTAACTGAAGGACACAGCTGAAAATATAGTTTAACAGTTTAGTTTGGAATCACCTATTATCCTAATTCAGTTTGGAGATAAATACCAGCTATCTTGGAACCATTTTCAGTATTTTCTATTATTATGCCCCACCCCCTCTATTTTAGGGATGGCATGTAATAATTGCAGTGTCCGTCTATCTGTCTGTCCTTCCATCCCATATTTCGTGTCTGGCCTGTAACGTTGTCATGCATAGATGGATTTTATTAATACTTGCTACAAATGATCATCATAACAGGACGACATTTTGCGAGTACGACCTACACCCATACCTCAAAGGTCAAGGTCACAATTTAACTTTGACACCACTCTCAGTCTGTTTGAGATTTCGTGTCCGGTAACTTTGTCATGCAGAGATGGATTTTATAAATACTTGCTACAAATGATCATCATAACAGGACAATGTGTTGCTGTATAACCTACACCCGTACCTCAAAGGTCAAGGTCACAAATTAACTTTGAAACCACTCTCAGTCTGTTTGAGATTTCGTGTCGGGTAACTTTGTCATGCATCTAAGATGGATTTTATTAATACTTGCTACAAACGATCATCATAACACGACTATGTGTTGCTCGTATAATCTACACCCGTACCTCAAAGGTCAAGGTCACAATTTAACTTTGTTTGACAACACTTTATGTCTGTTTGAGATTTTGAGTTCGGTCTGTAACTTTGTCATACATGTACAGATTTCAAAAACACTTGGCTCAGTTGATCTCCATAACATGATAAAGTGTTGCATGTAAGACCCAGAACCTTTCCTCAAAGGTCAAGGTCACACTTTCAATTTGTTTGATATTTCGTGTCTGGTCTGTAACTTTGTCTTACATAAATGGATTTTAAAATAGCTTGACACAAGTGATCAATATGTCATGGTGATGTGTCACCTGCATTTACCTGTAGAAATACCTAGATAGACCTTTACATCAGATGTCAAGGTCACACTTTAATGTAAAAAAGATGAAATTGCGTGTCTAGTCTGAAACATCAGTCCATTACTCTTGATAATCGTGGATACATTTAAATCGCTACCTATTATAAAATACAGACCATTTCGGGGGACTGTGACACTTACCATTTACACAAACTAAGACTATAACTTACATTTCTTGTTTTTTATTGTAATTGTGTAATTGTGAATTACTTACTTTTTATTTATTTATCTGATAAGCCTAGCTGTTACGCTTAATTTATAAACTTAAGTTTTATTTACAAACATAATTATACCTACAATGATGTAAAAGCCTATGCAGCACAGTGGGTAGAGCCGCAGATTGTCTCCATGGTGATCCAGGTTCAAATTCTGTCCTATCAAAAAAAATTAAGTTCCAATAAAACAAAAATGATTTGTCCACATATACATTTTTATCTTTGCACAATTTAGTATATATCCATTCTTTGTTATCTTTAATATTTATATATAATTCAACTAGGAGCTTAAACTTTTAAAAAAAACACATATATAGTATATCGACTCTGAGCTAACAATGTGCTTAGCATCAAAATTGGAATTTCTTTGACAAACATAATTCAATGAACGTTTTTAAGGTAGTTGCAGCATTCCTATTGGTTTTTTTGACATCTGGCTTAATTTATCAACAATCTGTACAATTGATCTATGAAGTCTCAGCTTTCATTTAAGCCTTGTTTTTGTTAACATAGTACCGCAGTTTCTCATTAACAGCGCTCCCTGGTGGTTTGTATTTTTCGGACAATTTTCGCCTTTTTCCCCTTATAAAATAATCAATATTGATTCAAAACTGTTTTCAATAACATTATTAAATTACTTATTCTATTTCCTGTGATCAGATTATAACTTTCATGCTGATAAAATACAATTTATGTTACCGTTACATCTAATCATTACGCCGGGGGTGATTAAAAAGCGGATTTTAAAACAACAAAGTTTGAACATTCACACTTTACAAGCTCTTGAATTTCATATATGTTAAACTTCATTAATTTCACTAAAATTTGACTGAATTAAAAAGGGGTCTGGCTATTTTATCATCAATTTGAATTTGAATTAAACACTTTGAAAACACAACGTTTACTTGTGATTTCGGACGCCGCCAAAAAAACACCATATAATCCCTAAAGTAAAATACAATGTAGTCTGTAACAGCTGGCAAGTCTTAGGATGTATATATTCTGTTAATGTTGTAACAGTCTCAGTTTGTGTTATAACCTCAGTATGCGTAATATTCTGTAGTTGTTATTGTCTCCATATATGAAATAGTCTGTAGCTGTTGTTATAGCCTCAGTATGTGTAAACTTTTGTAGCTGTTGTTA
This sequence comes from Panopea generosa, assembly GCA_029582155.1. Taxonomy (NCBI): domain Eukaryota; kingdom Metazoa; phylum Mollusca; class Bivalvia; order Adapedonta; family Hiatellidae; genus Panopea; species Panopea generosa. The sequence continues at coordinate 54,189,817 of CM055898.1, forward strand.
TAAACTCAGTATGTGTAATATTCTGTAGCTGTTGTTATAGTCTCAGTATGTGTAATGTTCTGTTACTGTTGTTACAGTCTCATTATGGATAATTTTCTGTATCTGTTATTATAGTCTCAGTATGTGTAATGTTCTGTAGTTGTTGTTATAGTCTCCTTATATGAAATAGTCTGTAGCTGTTGTTATAGCCTCAGTATGTGTAATATTCTGTAGCTGTTGTTATTGTCTCCGAATATGAAATAGTCTGTAGCTGTTGTTATAGTCTCAGTATGTGTAATAGTCTGTAGCTGTTGTTATAACCTCTGTATGCGTAATATTCTGTAGTTGTTGTTATAGTCTCGGTATATGAAATAGTCTGTAGCTGTTGTTATAGTCTCAGTATGAGTAATAGTCTGTAGCTGTTGTTATAAACTCAGTATGTGTAATATTCTGTAGCTGTTGTTATAGACTCAGTATGTGTAATATTCTGTTACTGTTGTTACAGTCTCATTATGGATAATTTTCTGTATCTGTTATTATAGTCTCAGTATGTGTAATGTTCTGATATTGTTGTTATAGTCTCAGTATGTGTATTATTCTGTAGATGTTGTTTAATGATATCAATATGCATAATATTCTGTTACTGTTGTTTTAGTGTTTGTATGTGTATATCCTATAGCCTTTGTTATAGTTTTAGTATTTGTAATAGCTTGTAATAGTATTTATATAGCTGTTGTTATAGACTCAGTATTCCTAATATTCCATAGATGTTACAGTCTCAGTGTATGTAATATTCTGTTACTATTGTTAAAGTTTAAGTATGCCTAATATTCTGTTACTGATGTTATAGTTTCAATATGCCTAATATTCTGTTACTGTTGTTATAGTCTCAATATGTGTATTATTCTCTTACTGTTTTAGCAGTCTCAGTATGTGATATATTATTTAGCTGTTGTTATAGTCTCAGTACATGTAATATTCTGTTACTGTTTTTTGCAGTATCAGTATGTGTAATATTCTTTAGATGTTGCTATAGTTCATGTAGCTGTTGTTATAGTCTTAGGCTATATAATATTCTGTAACTAATGTTATAGTCTCAGTAGGCATAATATTATGTAGCTGTTGTAACAGTCGCAGTGTGCGTTATATTCTGTAGCTGATGTTATAGGCTCAGTATGCATAATATTCTGTAGCTGTTGTTATAGTCTCAGTAGGCGTAATATTATGTAGCTGTTGTTACAGTCACAGTGTGCGTAATATTCTGTAGCTGATGTTATAGTCTCAGTATGCATAATATTCTGTAGCTGATGTTATAGTCTCAGTAGGCGTAATATTATGTAGCTGTTGTTACAGTCGCAGTGTGCGTAATATTCTGTAACTGATGTTATGGTCTCAGTATGCATAATATTCTGAAGCTGTTGTTATAGTTTCAGTATATATGTAATATTTTTTTGCTGTTGTTATAGTTTCAGTATATGTGTAATACTCTTTCGCTGTTGTTATAGTCTCAGTATGTGTAATATTCTGTAACTGATATTATAGTCTCAGTATGCATAATATTCTGTAGCTGTTGTTATAGTCTCTGGTATGCATAATATTCTGTAGCTGTTGTTATAATTTCAGTATATGTGTAATATTCTTTCGCTGTTGTTATAGTCTCAGTATGTGTAATATTCTGTAGCTGAAGTTATAGTCTCAGTATGCGTAATATTCTTTAGCTGTTCTTATAGTCAAAGTATGTGTATATTCTGTAGCTGTTGTTATAGTCTCAGTATGTGTAGTGTTCTGAAGCTGTTCTTATAGTCTCAGTAGGCGTAATATTATGTAGCTGTTGTTACAGTCGCAGTGTGTGTAAACTCCTGAAGCTGATGTTATAGTCTCAGTATGTGTAATATTCTGTACCTGTTGTTGCAGTCTCAGTTTGTGTTTTATTCTATCACTGTTATTATAATCTCAGTATGTGTAATATTCTGTAGCAGTTGTTATAGTCTCAGTATGTGTAATATTCTGTAGCTGTTGTTACAGGGTCAGTCTGTGTAATATTCTGTAGCTGTTGTTATAGTGTCAGTATGTGTAATATTCTGTAGCTGTTGTTACAGTCTCAGTCTGTGTAATATTCTGTACCTGATGTTATAGTCTCAGTATGTGTAATATTCTGTAGCTGTTGTTACAGTCCCAGTCTGTGTAATATTCTGTAGATGTTGTTATAGAATCAGTATGCATAATAGTTTGTAGCTGATGTTATACTCTCAGTATGCGTAATAGTTTGTAGCTGTTGTTACAATCTCAGTATGAGTAATAGTCTGTAGCTGTTGTTATTGTCTCAGTATGTGTAATATTAGGTACCTGTTGTTATAGTAGCAGTATGCGTAATATTCTGTAGCTGATGTTATAGTCTCAGTATGCATAATATTCTGTAGCTATTGTTATAGTTTTAGTTTTTGTTTAATATTCTTTAGCTATTGTTATAGTCTCAGTATGTGTAATATTCTGTACCTGTTGTTGCAGTCTCAGTATGTGTTTTATTCTTTCGCTGATATTATAGTCTCAGTATGCATAATATTCTGTAGCTGTTGTTATAGACTCAGTATGTGTTATATTCTGTAGCTGTTGTTATAGTCTCAGTATGTGTTATATTCTGTAGGTGTTGTTATAGACTAAGTATGCCTAATATTCTGTAATTGTTGTTATATTGTCAGTATGCATAATATTCTGTAGCTGTTGTTACAGTCTCAGTATGCATATTCTGTAGCTGTTGTGACAGTCTCAGTATGCGTAATATTCTGTAGCTGTGGTTATAGTTGCAGTATGCGTAATATTCTGTAGCTCTTGTTATATTCTGTAGCTGTTGTTACAGTCTCTGTATGCGTAATAATCTGTAGTTGTTGCTATAGTCGCAGTATGCGTAATATTCTGTAGCCGTTGTGTTATAGACTCAGTATGTGTAATAGTCTGTAGCTGTTGTCACAGTCTCAGTATGTGTACTATTCTGTAGCTGTTAATATATTCTGTAGCTGTTGTTACAGTCTCAGTATGAGTAATAGTCTGTAGCTGTTGTTACAGTCTCGGTATGCGTAATATTCTGTAGCTGTTAATATATTCTGTAACTGTTGTTACAGTCTTACTATGCGTAATAGTCTGTAGCTGTTGTCATAGCCTCAGTATGCGTAATAGGCTGTAGTTGTGTGCATAATATTCTGTAACTGTTGTTATAGTCACAGTATGCATAATATTTTGTAGTTGTTGTTATAGTCTTTGTATGAATAATATTCTGTAGCTGTTGTTATAGTTTCAGGATGTGTAACAGTCTGTAGCTGTTGTTATAGTCTTAGTATGATAATATTCTGTAGCTGTTGTTACAGTCGCATTATGCTTAATATTCTGTAACTGTTGTTATAGTCTCAGTATGAGTAATATTCTGTAGCTTTTGTTATAGTTTCAGGATGTGTAACAGTCTGTAGCTGTTTTTATAGTCTCAGTATGAATAATATTCTGTACCTATTGTTATAGTTTCAGGATGTGTAACAGTCTGTGGCTGTTGTTATAGTCTTAGTATGAGTAATATTCTGTAGCTGCTGTTATAGTCTCAGTATGTGTAATATTCTGTAGTTGTTGTTATAGTCTCCATATAAGTATTAGTCTAAAGTTGTTGTTATAGTCTCAGTCTGTATAATATTCTATAGCTGTTGTTCTTGCTCAGTATGTGCAATATTCTGTAGTTGTTGTTATAGTCTCTGTATATGTAATATTCTGTAGTTGTTGTTATAGTCTCTCTATGTGTAATATTCTGTAGCTGTTGTTACAGTCGCAGTAGGCACACTATTCTGTAGCTGTTGTTACAGTCACAGTATGCGTAATATTCTGTAGCTGTTGTTATAGGTTCAGTATATGTAATATTTTGTAGCTGTTTTTATAGACTCAGTATGTGTACTATTCTGTAGCTGTTGTTATAGTCTCTCTATGTGTAATATTCTGTAGCTGTTGTTACAGTCGCAGTAGGCACAATATTCTGTAGCTGTTATTACAGTCACAGTATGCGTAATATTCTGTAGATGTTGTTATAGTATCATTATGAGTTATATTCTGTAGCTGTTGTTATAGTTTCAGTATGCATAATATTCTGTAGCTGTTGTTACAGTCTCAGTATGCATATTCTATAGCTGTTGTTACAGTCGCAGTGTGCATAATATTCTATAGTTGTTGCTATAGTCTCAGTATGCATAATAGTCTGTACCAGATGTTATAGTCTCAGTGTGTGTAATATTCTGTAGCAGTTGTTACAGTCTAAGTATGCATAATATTCTGTAGCTGTGGTTATAGTCTCAGTATGTGTAATAGTCTGTAGCTGTTGTTATAGTCTCAGTATACATAATAGTCTGTAGTTGTTGCTATAGTCTCAGTATGCATAATAGTCTGTACCAGATATTATAGTCTCAGTATGTGTAATATTCTGTTGCTGTAGTTATAGTTTCATTATGTTTAATATTATGTAGCTGTTGTTATAGTCTCTGTATGTGTAATATTCTGTATCTATTGTTATAGTCTCGGTATGTTTAATATTCTGTAGCTGTTGTTATAGTCTCAGTATGTGTAATATTCTATAGCTGTTGTTATAGTCTCAGTATACGTAATATTCTGTAACTGTTGCTATTACTAAGTTGTAGTACGTGTAATATTCAATTACTATTTTTGCAGTCTCAGTATGTGTAATATTCTTTAAATGTTGCTATAGTCTCTGTAGTTGTTGTTATAATCTCAGTATGTGTTATATAGTCTGTAGCTGTTGTTTCAGTCTCAGTATGTATAATATGATTTTGGTATTATTATAGTGTCAGTATAAATAATATTGTTAAAGACATGGTATGCATAATATTCTGTTATTATTGTTACAGTCTCAGTATGAGTAATATTTTGTAGCTGTTGTTATAGTCTCAGTATGTGTAATATTCTGTAGCTGTTGTTATAGTCTCATTATGTGTAATATTCTGTAACCATTGTGTTATAGACTCAGTATGTGTAATAGTCTGTAGCTGTTGTTATAGACTCGGTATGTGTAATATTATGTAGCTGTTGTTATTGACTCAGTATGTGTAATAGTCTGTAGCTGTTGATATAGACTCAGTATGTGTAATAGTCTGTAGCTATTGTTATAAACTCAGTATTTGTAATATTTTGTAGCTGTTGTTATAGTCTCAGTATGTGTAATATGCTGTTACTGCTGTTATTGTCTCAGTACGTGTAATATTCTGTAGCTGTTGTTATAGTCGCAGTATGTGTAATATTCTGCAGCTGTTGTTACAGTCTCAGTCTCAGTCTGTGTAATATTCTGTAGCTGTTGTTGCAGTCTCTGTAAGTGTAATATTATGTGTAATATTCTGTAGCTGTTGTTACAGTCTCAGTATGTGTAATATTATGTAGCTGTTTTTATAGACTCAGTATGTGTAATATTCTGTAGCTTTTATAGTCTCAGTATGCATAATATTCTGGTACAGTTGTTATACACTCAGTGTGCGTAATATTCTGTCACTGTTGTAATAGACTACACATTTTTAATATTTTGTAGAAGATGTTATAGTTTCAGTTTGTGTAATATTCTGTTACTGTTGTTATAGTCTCAGTATATGTAATGTTATGTAGCTGTTGTAATAGTCTCAGTATGTGTAATATTCTGTAGCTGTTGTTATTGTCTCAGTATGTGTATTATTCTGTTCCTGTTGTTATAGGCTCAGTATGTGTAATATTCTGTAGATGTTGTTATTGTCTCAGTATGTGTACTATTCTGTTACTGTTGTTTTTTTCTCAGTATGTGTAATATTCTGTAGCTGTTGTTATTGTCTCAGTATGTGTAATATTCTGTAGCTGTTTTTATAGCCTCAGTATATGTAATATTCAGTTACTGTTGTTATTATCTCAGTATGTGTAATATTCTGTAACTGATGTTATAGTCTAAGTATGCATAATATTCTGTAGCTGTTATAGTTTCAGTATATGTGTAATATTCTTTCGCTGTTGTTATAGTCTCAGTATGTGTAATACTCTGTTACTGTTGTTATTTTCTCAGTATGTGTAATATTCTGTAGCTGTTATTGTCTCAGTATGTGTAATATTCTGTAGCTGTTTTTATAGTCTCAGTATGTGCAATATTCAGTTACTGTTGTTATTATCTCAGTATGTGTAATATTCTGTAACTGATGTTATAGTCTAAGTATGCATAATATTCTGTAGCTGTTATAGTTTCAGTATATGTGTAATATTCTGTAGCTGTTGTTATTGTCTCAGTATGTGTAATATTCTGTTACTGTTGTTATTTTCTCAGTATGTGTAATATTCTGTAGCTGTTATTGTCTCAGTATGTGTAATATTCTGTAGCTGTTTTTATAGTCCCAGTATGTGTAATATTCAGTTACTGTTGTTATTATCTCAGTATGTGTAATATTCTGTAACTGATGTTATAGTCTAAGTATGCATAATATTCTGTAGCTGTTATAAATTCAGTATATGTGTAATATTCTTTAGCTGTTGTTATAGTCTCAGTATGTGTGATATACTGTACCTGTTGTTGCAGTCTCAGTTTGTGTTTTATTCTTTCACTGTAATTATAATCTCAGTATCTGTAATATTCTGTTGCAGTTGTTATAGTCTCAGTATGTGTAATATTCTGTAGCTGTTGTAACAGTCTCAGTTTGTGTAATATTCTGTAGATGTTGTTATTGTCTCAGTATGCATAATATTCTTTAGGTGTTGTTGTAGTTTCAGTAAGCATAATAGTCTGTAGCTTATGTTATACTCTCAGTATGTGTAATATTATGTAGCTGTTGTTATAGTGGCAGTATGCGTAATATTCTGTAACTGTTGTTATAGTCTCAGTATGGGTAATATTCTGTAACTGTTGTTATAGTCTCAGTATGCGTAATAGTCTGTAGCTGTTGTTACAGTCTCAGTATCTGTAATAGTCTGTAGCTGTTGTTACAGTCTCTGTATGCGTAATATTCTGTAGCTGTTGTCATAGTTGCAGTATGCTTAATATTCTGTAAGTGTTGTTATAGTCTCAGTATGCTTAATAGTCTGTAGCTGTTGTTACAGTCTCAGTCAGTGTAATATTCTGTAGCTGTTATTATAGTCTCTGTCAGTGAAATATTCTGTAGCTGTTATTATAGTCTCAGTATGTGTAATATTAGGTACCTGTTGTTATAGTCGCAGTATGCGTAATATTCTGTAGCTGATGTTATACTCTCAGTATGCATAATATTCTGTAGCTGTTGTTATAGTTTTAGTGTGTGTGTAATATTCTTTTGCTGTTGTTATAGTTGCAGTATGCATAATATTCTGTAACTGTTGTTATAGTCTCAGTATGTGTAATATTAGGTACCTGTTGTTATAGTCGCAATATGCGTAATATTCTGTAGCTGATGTTATACTCTCAGTATGCATAATATTCTGTAGCTGTTGTTATAGTTTTAGTGTGTGTGTAATATTCTTTTGCTGTTGTTATAGTTTTAGTATGTGTAATATTCTGTACCTCTTGTTGCAGTCTCAGTATGTGTTTTATTCTTTGCTGATATCATAGACTCTGTATGTGTTATATTCTGTAGCTGTTGTTATAGACTCAGTATGTGTTATATTTTATAGCTGTTGTTACAGACTAAGTATGCGTAATATTCTGTAATTGTTGTTATAGTGTCAATATTTGAAATATTCTGTAGCTGTTGTTATAGTCTCAGTCTGTGTAATATTCTGTAACTGTTGTTTCAGTCTCAGTATGCATAATATTCTGTAACTGAAGTTTAGTCTCAGAATGCGTAATATTCTATAGCTCTGGTTATAGTCTCAGTATGCATAATATTCTATAGCTGTTGTTATATTAAATAGCTGTTGTTACAGTCTCTGTATGCGTAATAGTCTGTAGCTGTTGTTATAGTCTCAGTATGTTTAATATTCTGTAGCAGTTGTTATACTCTCAGTATGTTTAATATTTGGAGCTGTTGTTACAGTCTCAGTATGGGTAATATTCTATAGCTATTGTTATAGTCTCAGTATATGTAATATTCTGTAACTGTTGCTATAACTAAGTTGTAGTACGTGTAATATTCAGTGACTGTTTTTGCAGTCTCAGTATATGTAATATTCTTTAGATGTTGCTATAGTCTCTGTAGTTGTTGTTATAATCTCAGTATATGTTATAGTCTGTAGCTGTTGTTTCAGACTCAGTATGTGTAATATGATTTCGGTATTATTATAGTCTCAGTATAAATAATATTGTTAAAGATATGGTATGCATAATATTCTGTTATTGTTGTTGCAGTCTCAGTATGTGTAATATTTTGTAGCTGTTGTTATAGTCGCAGTATGTGTAATATTCTGTAGCTGTTGTTATAGTCTCAGTATGTGTAATATTTTGTAGCTGTTGTTATAGTCTCATTATGTGTAATATTCTGTAGCCATTGTGTTATTGACTCAGTATGTGTAATATTCTGTAGCCGATGTGTCATAGATTCAGTATGTGTAATAGTCTGTAGATGTTGTTATAGATTCGGTATGTGTAATATTCTGTAGCTGTTGTTATAGACTCAGTATGTGTAATATTCTATAGCTGTTGTTATAGACTCTGTATGTTTAATATTATGTAGCTATTGTTATAGTTCCAGTATGTGTAATATTCTGTAACTGTTTTATAGACTCAGTATATTTAATAGTCTGTAGCTGTTGTTATAGACTCAGTATTTTTAATATTCTGTAGCTGGTGTTATAGACTCCGTATGTTTAATATTATGTAGCTGTTGTTATAGTCGTAGTATGTGTAATATTCTGTAGCTGTTGTTATAGTCTCATAATGTGTAAGATTCTGTAGCTGTTGTTATAGACTCAGTATTTTTAATATTCTGTAGCTGGTGTTATAGACTCCGTATGTTTAATATTATGTAGCTGTTGTTATAGTTCCAGTATTGTGTAATATTCTGTAGTTGTTGTCATAGTCGTAGTATGTGTAATATTCTGTAGCTGTTGTTATAGACTCAGTATGTGTAATAGTCTGTAGCTGTTGTTATAGATTCAGTATGTGTAATATTCTGTAGCTGTAGTTATAGTCTCGGTATGTGTAATAGTCTGTAGCTGTTGTTATAGTCTCAGTATGCGTAATAAGCTGTAGTTGTATGCATAATATTCATTAACTGTTGTTATAGTCACAGTATGCATATTATTCTGTAGCTGTTGTTACAGTCGCAGTATGCATAATATTTTGTAGTTGTTGTTATAGTATTAGTATGAGTAATATTCTGTAGCTGTTGTTATAGTTTCAGGATGTGTAACAGTCTGTAGCTGTTGTTATAGTCTTAGTATGAGTAATATTCTGTAGCTGTTGTTATAGTTTCAGGATGTGTAACAGTTGTAGCTGTTGTTATAGTCTTAGTATGAGTAATATTCTGTAGCTGTTGTTACAGTCGCAATATGGGTAATATTCTGTAGCTGTTGTTACAGTCGCATTATGCTTAATATTCTGTAACTGTTGTTATAGTCTCAGTATGAGTAATATTCTGTAGCTATTGTTATAGTTTCAGGATGTGTAACAGTCTGTAGCTGTTGTTATAGTCTTAGTATGAGTTATATTCTGTAGTTGTTGTTATAGTCTCCATATAAGTATTAGTCTATAGTTGTTGTTATAGTCTCAGTCTGTGTAATATTCTGTAGCTGTTGTTATTGTCTTAGTATGCGCAATATTCTGTAGCTGTTGTTACAATCACAGTATGCGTAATATTCTGTAGCTGTTGTTATAGTCTCAGTATGCGCAATATTCTGTAGCTGTTGTTACAGTCACAGTAGGCACAATATTCTACTGTTGTTACAGTCGCAGTATGCGTAATATTCTGTAGCTGTTGTCACAGTCTCAGTATGCATATTCTGTAGCTGTTGTTACAGTCGCAGTGTGCATAATATTCTATAGTTGTTGCTATAGACTCAGTATGTGTAATATGATTTTGGTATTAATATAGTCTCAGTATAAATAATATTGTTAATGACATGGTATGCATAATATTCTGTTATTGTTGTTGCAGTCTCAGTATGCATAATAGTCTGTACCAGATGTTATAGTCTCAGTATGTGTAATATTCTGTAGCTGTTGTTACAGTCACAGTAGGCGCAATATTCTGTTGCAGTTGTTACAGTCTCAGTATGTGTAATATTCTGTAGCTGTGGTTATAGTCTCAGTATGTGTAATAGTCTGTCGCTGTTGTTATAGTCTCAGTATACGTAATAGTCTGTAGTTGTTGCTATAGTCTCAGTATGCGTAATAGTCTGTACCAGATGTTATAGTCTGAGTATGTGTAATATTCTGTAGCTGTTATTATAGTCTCAGTATGTTTAATATTCTGTAGTTGTTGTTATAGTCTCTGTATGTGTAATATTCTGTAGCTGTTGTTATAGTCTCGGTATGTTTAATATTCTGTAGCTGTTGTTATAGTCTCAGTATGTGTAATATTCTATAGCTGTTGTTATTGTCTCAGTATATGTAATATTCTGTAACTGTTGCTATTACTAAGTTGTAGTACGTGTAATATTCTGTTACTGTTTTTGCAGTCTCAGTATGTGTAATGTTCTTTAAATGTTGCTATAGTCTCTGTAGTTGTAGTTATAATCTCAGTATGTGTTATAGTCTGTAGCTGTTGTTACAGTCACAGTATGTATAATATAATTTTAGTATTATTATAGTCTCACTATAAAAAATATTGTTAAAGACATGGTATGCATAATATTCTGTTATTGTTGTAACAGTCTCTGTATGTGTAATATTTTGTAGCTATTGTTATAGTCGCAGTATGTGTAATATTCTGTAACTGTTGTTGTAGTCTCAGTATGTGTAATATTCTGTAGCTGTTGTTATAGTCTCATTATGTGTAATATTCTGTAACCGTTGTGTTATAGACTTAATATGTGTAATAGTCTGTAGCTGTTATTATAGACTCGGTATGTGTAATATTCTGTAGCCGTTGTGTTATAGACTTAATATGTGTAATAGTCTGTAGCTATTGTTATAGACTCAGTATGTGTAATATTCTGTAGTTGTTGTTATAGACTCCATATATTTAACATTATGTAGCTGTGGTTATAGTTCCAGTATTTAAAATATTCAGTTACTTTTGTTATTGTCTCAGTATGTGTAATATTTTGTAGCTGTTGTTATTGTCTCAGTATGTGTAAAATTCTGTAGCTGTTGTTATAGATTCAGTATGTGTAATAGTCTGTAGTTGTTGTTATAGACTCAGTATGTGTAATAGTCTGTAGCTATTGTTATAAACTCAGTATATGTAATATTCTGTAGCTGTTGTTATAGCCGCAGTATGTGTAATATTCTGTTACTGCTGTTATTGTCTCAGTATGTGTAATATTCTGTAGCTATTGTTATAGCCGCAGTATGTGTAATATTTTGTTATTGTTGTTGCAGTCTCAGCATGCGTTTTATTCTTTCGCTGTTATTATATACTCAATATGTGTAATATTTTGTAGCTGTTGTTATAGTCGCAGTATATGTAATATTCTGCTGCTGTTGTTACAGTCTTAGTCTGTGTAATATTCTGTAGCTGTTGTTACAGTCTCAGTATGTGTTATATTCAGTAGCTGTTGTAACAATCTCAGTATGTGTAATATTCTGTAGCTGTTGTTATAGTCTCAGTATGTGTTATAGTCTGTAGCTGTTGTTATAGACTCAGTATGTGTAATATTCTGTAGCTGTTGTTATAGACTCAGTATGCGTAATATTCTGTTACTGTTGTTATAGACTCCAAATTTTTAATATTATGTAGCTGTTATTATAGTTTTAGTTTGTGTAATATTCTGTTACTGTTGTTATTGTCTCAGTATGTGTAATGTTATGTAGCTGTTGTAATAGTCTCAGTATGTGTAATATTCTGTAGCTGTTGTTATTGTCTCAGTATGTGTAATATTCTGTTACTGTTGTTATAGTCTCAGTATGCATAATATTCTGTAGCTGTTGTTATATTCTATAGCTGTTGTTACAATCTCTGTATGCTTAATAGTCTGTAGCTGTTGTTATAGTCTTAGTATGTTTAATATTCTGTAGCTGTTGTTATAGTCTCTGTATGTGTAATTTTCTGTAGCTGTTGTTATAGTGTCTGTATGTTTAATATTCTGTATGCTGTTGTTATAGTCTCTGTATGTGTAATATTCTGTAGCTGTTATTATAGTGTCTGTATGTTTAATATTCTGTAGCTGTTGTTATAGTCTCAGTATGTGTAATATTCTATAGCTGTTGTTTTTGATCTCAGTATATGTAATATTCTGTAACTGATGCTATTACTAAGTTGTAGTATGTGTAATATTCTGTTACTGTTTTTAACAGTCTCAGTATGTGTAATATTCTTTAGATGTTGCTTTAGTCTCTGTAATTGTTGTTATAAACTCAGTATGTGTTATAGTCTGTAGCTGTTGTTACAGTCTCAGTATGTGTTATATAATTTTGGTATTATTATAATCTCAGTATAAATAATATTGTTAAAGACATGGTATTCATAATATTCTGTTATTGTTGTTGCAGTCTCAGTATGTGTAATATTTTGTAGCTATTGTTATAGACGCAGTATGTGTAATATTCTGTAGCTGTTGTTATAGTCTCATTATGTGTAATATTCTGTAGCCATTGTGTTATAGACTCAGTATGTGTAATAGTCTGTAGTTGTTGTTATAGACTCAGTATGTGTAATAGTCTGTAGCTATTGTTATAGACTCGGTATGTGTAATATTCTGTAGCTGTTGTTATAGACTCTGTATGTTTAATATTATGTAGCTGGTGTTATAGTTCCATTATGTCTTATGTTCTGTAACTGTTGTTATTGTCTCATTATGTGTAATGTTATGTAGCTGTTGTAATAGTCTCAGTATGTGTAATATTCTGTAGCTGTTGTTATTGTCTCAGTATGTGTAATATTATGTTACTGTTGTTATAGTCTCAGTATGCATAATATTCTGTAGCTGTTGTTATATTCTATAGCTGTTGTTACAATCTCTGTATGCTTAATAGTCTGTAGCTGTTGTTATAGTCTTAGTATGTTTAATATTCTGTAGCTGTTGTTATAGTCTCTGTATGTGTAATTTTCTGTAGCTGTTGTTATAGTGTCTGTATGTTTAATATTCTGTATTCTGTTGTTATAGTCTCTGTATGTGTAATATTCTGTAGCTGTTATTATAGTGTCTGTATGTTTAATATTCTGTAGCTGTTGTTATAGTCTCAGTATGTGTAATATTCTATAGCTGTTGTTTTTGATCTCAGTATATGTAATATTCTGTAACTGATGCTATTACTAAGTTGTAGTATGTGTAATATTCTGTTACTGTTTTTAACAGTCTCAGTATGTGTAATATTCTTTAGATGTTGCTTTAGTCTCTGTAATTGTTGTTATAAACTCAGTATGTGTTATAGTCTGTAGCTGTTGTTACAGTCTCAGTATGTGTTATATAATTTTGGTATTATTATAATCTCAGTATAAATAATATTGTTAAAGACATGGTATTCATAATATTCTGTTATTGTTGTTGCAGTCTCAGTATGTGTAATATTTTGTAGCTATTGTTATAGACGCAGTATGTGTAATATTCTGTAGCTGTTGTTATAGTCTCATTATGTGTAATATTCTGTAGCCATTGTGTTATAGACTCAGTATGTGTAATAGTCTGTAGTTGTTGTTATAGACTCAGTATGTGTAATAGTCTGTAGCTATTGTTATAGACTCGGTATGTGTAATATTCTGTAGCTGTTGTTATAGACTCTGTATGTTTAATATTATGTAGCTGGTGTTATAGTTCCATTATGTCTTATGTTCTGTAACTGTTGTTATTGTCTCATTATGTGTAATATCAGTAGCTGTTCTTACAGTATCAGTATGTGTAATATTCTGTAGCTGTTGTTATTGTCTCAGTATTTGTAATATTCTGTAGCTGTTGTTATACACGCAGAATGTGTAATATTCTGTAGCTGTTGTTATAGTCTCATTATGTGTAATATTCTGTAACTGTTGTGGTATACACTCAGTATGTGTAATATTCTGTAGCTGTTGTTATAGTCACAGTATGTGTAATATTTTGTTGCTGTTTTTATAATCTCAGTATGTGTAATAGTCTGTAGCTGTTGTTATCGACTCAGTATGTGTAATATTCTGTAGCCGTTGTGTCATAGACTCAGTATGTGTAATAGTCTGTAGCTATTGTTATAGACTCAGTATGGGTAATATGATGTTGCTGTTGTTATAATCTCAGTATGTGTAATAGTCTGTAGCTGTTGTTATAGACTCAGTATGTGTAATATTCTGTAGCCGTTCTGTCATAGACTCAGTATGTGTAATAGTCTGTAGCTATTGTTATAGACTCAGTATGTGTAATATTTTGTAGCTGTTGTTATAGACTCACTATGTATAATAAGCTGTAGCTGTTGTTATAGACTCAGTATGTGTAATAGTCTGTAGCTGTTGTTATAGACTCAGTATGTGTAATATTCTGTAGCCGTTCTGTCATAGACTCAGTATGTGTAATAGTCTGTAGCTATTGTTATAGACTCAGTATGTGTAATATTTTGTAGCTGTTGTTATAGACTCACTATGTATAATAAGCTGTAGCTGTTGTTATAGACTCAGTATGTGTAATAGTCTGTAGCTGTTGTTATAGACTCAGTATGTGTAATATTCTGTAGCTGTTGTTATAGACTCCGTATGTTTAATACTATGTAGCTGTTCTTATAGACTCAGTATGTGTAATAGTCTGTAGCTGTTGTTATAGACTCAGTATGTGTAATATTCTGTAGCCGTTCTGTCATAGACTCAGTATGTGTAATAGTCTGTAGCTATTGTTATAGACTCAGTATGTGTAATATTTTGTAGCTGTTGTTATAGACTCACTATGTATAATAAGCTGTAGCTGTTGTTATAGACTCAGTATGTGTAATAGTCTGTAGCTGTTGTTATAGACTCAGTATGTGTAATATTTTGTAGCTGTTGTTATAGACTCACTATGTATAATAAGCTGTAGCTGTTGTTATAGACTCAGTATGTGTAATAGTCTGTAGCTGTTGTAATAGACTCAGTATGTGTAATATTCTGTTACTATTGTTTTTGTCTCAGTACGTGTAATATTCTGTAGCTGCTGTTACAGTATCAGTATGTGTACTATTCTGTTGTTGTTGTTATAGCCGCAGTATGTGTAATATTCTGTAGCTGTTATTACAGTCTCAGTATGTGTAATATTCTGTAGCCTTTGTCTCAGTATGTGTAATATTCTGTAGCTGTTGTTATAGCCGCAGTATGTGTACTATTCTGTAGCTGTTGTTACAGTCTCAGTATGTGTAATATTCTGTAGCCTTTGTGTTATAAACTCAGTATCTGTAATAGTCTGTATCTGTTGTTATAGACTCAGTATGTGTAATATTCTGTAGCTATTGTTATTGACTCAGTATGTGTAATATTCTGTAGCTATTGTTATAAACTCAGTATGCGTAATATTCTGTTATAGTTGGTATAGACTTAGTATTCATAATATTCTGTTACTGTTGTTATATACTCAGTTTTTGTAATTTTCTTTTACTGTTGTTATAGACTCCATATGTTTATTATTATGTAGCTGTTGTTATAGTTTCAGTATGTGTAATATTCTGTAGCTGTTGTTACAGTATAGTATGAGTAATATTCTGTTACTGTTATTATTGTCTCAGTATGTGTAATATTCTGTAGCTGTTGTTATAGCCGCAGTATGTGTAATATTCTGTTATTTTTGTTGCAGTCTCAGCATGTGTTTTATTCTTTCGCTGTTATTATATTCTCAGTCTGTTTAATATTCTGTAGCTGTTGTTACAGTTTCAGTATGTGTAATATTCAGTAGCTGTTGTTACAGTCTCAGTATGTGTAATATTATGTAGCTGTTGTTATAGACTCAGTATGTGTAATAGTCTGTAGCTGTTGTTATAGACTCAGTATATGTAATATTATGTAGCTGTTGTTATAAACTCAGTATGTGTAATAGTCTGTAGCTGTTGTTATAGACTCAGTATTTTTAATATTCAGTAGCTGTTGTTACAGTCTCAGTATGTGTAATATTATGTAGCTATTGTTATAGACTCTGTATGTGTAATATTCTGTAGCCGTTGTGTCATATACTCAGTATGCGTAATAGTCTGTAGCTGTTGTTATAGACTCAGTATGTGTAATATTTTGTAGTTGTTGTTATAGACTCAGTATGTGTAATTTTCTGTACTTGTTGTTAAAGACTCCATATGTTTAACATTATGTAGTTGTTGTTATAGTTCGAGTATTTGTAATATTCTGTTACTGTTGTTATTGTCTCAGTATGTGTAATATTCTGTAGCTGTTGTTACAGTATCAGTATATAAATATTATGTAGTTGTTGTTATTGTCTCAGTATGTGTAATATTCTGTAGGTGTTGTTATAGTCGCAGTATGTGTAATATTCTGTAACTGTTGTTATAGTATCATTATGTGTAATATTCTGTAGCTGTTGTGTTATAGACTCAGTATGTGTAATAGTCTGTAGCTGTTGTTATAGACTTAGTATGTGTAATATTCTGTAGCTGTTGTTATTGTCTCAGTATGTGTAATATTCTGTTACTGCTGTTATTGTGTCAGTATGTGTAATAGCCTTTAGCTGTGGTTATAGTCTCAGTATGCATACTAGTCTGTAGCTGTTGTTATAGTCTCAGAATATGTAATAGTCTGTAGTTGTTGCTATAGTCTCAGTATGCATAATAATGTACCAGATGTTATAGTCTGAGTATGTGTAATATTCTGTAGCTGTTGTTATAGTCTCAGTATGTTTAATATTCTGTAGTTGTTGTCATAGTCTCTGTATGTGTAATATTCTGCAGCTGTTGTTATAGTCTCGGTATGTTTAATATTCTGTAGCTGTTGTTATAGTCTCAGAATGTGTAATATTCTATAGCTGTTGTTATAGTCTCAGTATATGTAATATTCTGTAGCTGTTGTTGTCTCAGTATGTGTAATATTCTGTAACTGATGTTATAGTCTCAGTATGCATAATATTCTAAAGCTGATGTTATAGTCTCAGTATGCATAATATTCTGTAACTGTTGTTATAGTTTCAGTATATGTGTAATATTGTTTCGCTGTTGTTATAGTCTCAGTATGCGTAATATTCTGTTACAATTGTTATAAACTCAGTATGCGTAATATTCTGTAGCTGTGGTTATAGTCTCAGTATTTGTAATATTCTGTAGCTGTGGTTATAGTCTCAGTATGCGTAATATTCTGTTACAATTGTTATAGACTCAGTATGCGTAATATTCTGTAGCTGTTGTTACAGTCTTAGGCTGTGTAATAATCTGAAGCTGTTGTTATAGTCCCAGTATGTGTAATGTTTTGTAGCTGTTGTTACAGTCTCAGTATGTGTAATATTCAGTAGCTGTTGTTACAGTCTCAGTATGTGTAATATTATGTAGCTGTTTTATAGACTCAGTATGTGTAATAGTCTGTAGGTATTGTTATAGACTCTGTATGTGTAATATTCTGTAGCCGTTGTGTCATAGACTCAGTATGCGTAATAGTCTGCAGCTGTTGTTACAGTCTCAGTATGTGTAATATTCAGTAGCTGTTGTTACAGTCTCAGTATGTGTAATATTATGTAGCTGTTGTTATAGACTCAGTATGCGTAATAGTCTGTAGCTGTTGTTATAGTCTCAATATACATAATAGTCTGTAGTTGTTGCTATAATCTCAGTATGCATAATAGTCTGTGCCAGATGTTATAGTCTCAGTATGTAAAATATTCTGTAGCTGTTGTTATTGTCTCAGTATGTGTAATATTCTGTAGCTGTTGTTACAGTATCAGTATGTATAATATTATGTAGCTGTTGTTATTGTCTCAGTATGTGTAATATTCTGTAGGTGTTGTTATAGTCGCAGTATGTTTAATATTCTGTAGCTGTTGTTATGTCTCATTATGTGTAATATTTTGTAGCCGTTGTGTTATAGACTCAGTATGTGTAATAGTCTGTAGCTGTTGTTATAAACTCAGTATGTGTAATATTCTGTAGCTGTTGTTATAGTCTCAGTATGTGTAATATTCTGTTACCACTGTTATTGAATCAGTATGTGTAATATTCTGTAGCTGTTGTTATAGCTGCAGTATGTGTTATATTCTATTGTTGTTGTTGCAGTCTCAACATGTGTTTTGTTCTTTTGCTGTTATTTCATACTGAATATGTGTAATATTTTATACCTGTTTTTATAGTCACAGTATGTGTAATATTCTGAAGCTGTTGTGACAGTCTCAGTATGTGTAATATTATGTAGCTGTTGTTATAGTCTCAGTATGCGTAATATTCTGTTACAGTTGTTATAGACTCAGTATGCATAATAGTCTGTAGCTGTTGTTATAGACTCAGTATGTGTAATATTCTGTAGCTGTTGTTATAGTCTCAGTATGCGTAATATTCTGTTACTGTTGTTATAGACTCAGTATGTGTAATATTCTGTAGCTGTTGTTATTGTCTCAGTATGTGTATTATTCTGTTACTGTTGTTATAGACTCAGTATGTGTAATATTCTGTAGCTGTTGTTATTGTCTCAGTATGTGTAATATTCTGTTACTGTTGTTATAGTCTCAGTATGTGTAATATTCTGTTACTGTTGTTATTGTCTCAGTATGTGTAATATTTTGTAGCTGTTGTTATAGTCTTAATATGTGTAATATTCTGTAGCTGTTGTTATTGTCTCAGTATGTGTAATATTCTGTAGCTGTTGTTATAGCTGCAGTATGTGTAATATTCTGTTATTGTTGTTGCCATCTCAGCATGTGTTTTATTCTTTCACTGTTATTATATTCTCAGTATGTGCAATATTTATACCCTCGACAAATGAAGTTTGAGGGGGTATATTGGAGTCACCCTGTGGTCGGTCTGTCGGTCGGTCGGTCGGTCTGTCCGTTGCAATTTTCCTTGTCTGGAGCATCACTTGAAAAGTACTGGATGGAATTTCATCAAACGCATACAATGGTAGAATAAAATGAGAGGAAGTGCAGTGTACAAGAAACAGAACTCTATTCTTGCTAATTACAGAGTTATTGCCCTTTGATATTTTTTCTTGTCCGGAGCATAACTTGAAAAGTAATGGATGGAATTTCATCAAGCTTCATACAATGTAGAATAAAATGAGAGGAAGTGCAGTGTACAAGAAACATATCTCTATTCTTGCTAATTACAGAGTTATTGCCCTTTGATATATTACCCTTGTCCAGAGCATTACTTTTAAAGTACTGGATGGAATTTCATCAAACTTCATACAATGGTAAACCATTTTCTGTCATAGCTCTAGTCTGTAGCTGTTGTTATAGATTCAGTATGTGTAATATTCTGTTACTGTTGTTATTGTCTCAGTATGTGTAATGTTCTGTAGCTGTTGTAATAGTCTCAGTATATGTAATATTCTGTAGCTGTTGTTATTGTCTCAGTATGTGTAATGTTCTATAACTGTTGTTATTGTCTCTGTATGTGTGCTATTATGTTACTGTTGTTATAGACTCAGTATGTGTAATATTCTGTAGCTGTTGTTATTGTCTCAGTATGTGTAATATTCTGTTACTGTTGTCATAGACTCAGTATGTGTAATATTCTGTTACTGTTGTTATTGTCTCAGTATGTGTAATATTCTGTAACTGATGTTATAGTCTAAGTATGCATAATATTCTGTAGCTGATATTAAGGTCTCATTATGCATAATATTCTGTAGCTGTTGTTATAGTTCCAGTATATGTGTAATATTCATTAGCTGTTGTTATAGTCTCAGTATGTGTAATATACTGTACCTGTTATTGCAGTCTCAGTTTGTGTTTTATTCTTTCACTGTTATAATAATCTCAGTATGTGTAATATTCTGTAGCAGTTGTAATCGTCTCAGTATGTGTAATATTCTGTAGCTGTTGTTACAGTCTCAGTATGTGTAATATTCTGTAGCTGTTGTTACAGTCTCAGTTTGTGTAATATTCTGTAGATGTTGTTATTGTCTCAGTATGCATAATATTCTCTAGGTGTTGTTATAGTCTCAGTATGCATAATAGTCTGTAGCTTATGTTATACTCTCACTATGTATAATAGTCTGTAGCTGTTGTTACAGTCTCAGTATGTGTAATAGTCTGTAGCTGTTATTTTAGTCTCCGTATGTGTAATATTCTGTAGCTGTTGTTATAGTTGCAGTATGCTTAATATTCTGTAACTGTTGTTATAGTCTCAGTATGCGTAATAGTCTGTAGCTGTTGTTACAGTCTCAGTCTGTGTAATATTCTGTAGCTGTTATTATAGTCTCAGTCTGTGTAATAGTCTGTAGCTGTTGTTACAGTCTCAGTCTGTGTAATATTCTGTAGCTGTTATTATAGTCTCAGTATGTGTAATATTCTGTAGCTGTTGTTATAGTCTCAGTATGTGTAATATTCTGTAGCTGTTGTTATAGTCACAGTATGTGTAATATTCTATTGCTGTTGTTATAATCTCAGTATGCTTAATATTCTGAACCTGTTGTTAAAGTCTCAGTATGCGTAATGTTCTGTAGCTGTTGTTATAGTCTCAGTATGTGTAATATTCTGTAGCTGTTGTTATAGTCACAGTATGTGTAATATTCTGTTGCTGTTGTTATAATCTAAGTATGCGTAATATCTTGTAGCTGTTGTTATAGTTTTAGTGTGTGTGTAATATTCTTTAGGTGTTGTTATAGTCTCAGTATGTGTAATATTCTGTACCTATTGTTGCAGTCTCAGCATGTGTTTTATTATTTCGCTGATATTATAGTCTCAGTATGATTAATATTCTTTAGCTCTTGTTATAGACACAGTATGTGTTATATTCTGTAGCTGTTGTTACAGACTAAGCATGCGAAATATTCTGTAGTTGTTGTTATAGTGTCAGTATGCGAAATATTCTGTAGCTGTTGTTATAGTCTCAGTATGTGTAATATTCCGTAGCTGTTGTTATAGTCACAGTATGTGTAATATTCTGTTGCTGTTGTTATAATCTCAGTATGCGTAATATTCTGAACCTGTTGTTATAATTTCAGTAAGCTTAATATTCTGTAGCTGTTGTTACAGTCGTAGTGTGCATAATATTCTGTTGTGGTTGTTGTCACATTCTCAGTATGCATGATATTCTGTAGCTGTAGTTAGTCTCAGTATGTGTAATATTCTGTAGCTGTGGTTATAGTCTCAGTATGTGTAATGTAGCTGTGGCTATAGTCTCAGTATGTGTAATATTCTGTAGCTGTGGTTATAGTCTCAGTATGCATGATATTTTGTAGCTGTGGTTATAGACTCAGTATGCGTGATATTCTGTAGCTGTGGTTATAGACTCAGTATGCGTGATATTCTGTAGCTGTGGTTATAGTCTCAGTATGTGTAATATTCTGTAGCTGTGGTTATAGTCTCAGTATGTGTGATATTCTGTAGCTGTGATTATAGACTCAGTATCTATAATATTATGCAGCTGTTGTTATATTCTGTAGCTGTTGTTACAGTCTCAGTATGCTTAATAGTCTGTAGCTGTTGTCATACTCTCTGTATGTGTAATATTCTGTAGTTGTTGTCACATTCTCAGTATGCATAATATTTTGTAGCTGTTGTTACAGTCTCAGTATGCGTAATAGTCTGTAGCTGTTGTTATAGTCTCAATATACGTAATAGTCTGTAGTTGTTGCTATAATTTCAGTATGCATAATATTCTGTACCAGATGTTATAGTCTCAGTAAGTGTAATGTTCTGTAGCTGTTGTTATAGTTTCAGTATGTTTAATAGTCTGTAGCTGTTGTTATAGTCTCTGTATGTGTATTATTCTGTTCCTGTTGTTATAGACTCAGTATGTGTAATATTCTCCAGGTGTTGTTATTGTCTCAGTATGTGTAATATTCTGTTACTGTTGTTATAGTCTCAGTATGTGTAATATTCTGTAGCTGTTGTTATTGTCTCAGTATGTGTAATATTCTGTTTCTGTTGTTATAGTCTCAGTATGTGTAATATTATGTTACTGTTGTTATTGTCTCAGTATGTGTAATATTCTGTAGCTGTTGTTAAAGCCGCAGTATGTGTAATATTCTGTTATTGGTGTTGCAGTCTCAGCATGTGTTTTATTCTTTCACTGTTATTATATTCTCAGTATGCGTACTATTCTGCAGCTGTTGTTATAGACTCAGTATGTGTAATATTCTGTAGCTGTTGTTACAGTTTCAGTATATGTAATATTATGCAGCTGTTGTTATAGAATCAGTATGTGTAATAATCTGTAGCTGTTGTTATAGATTCAGTATATGTAATATTCTGTAGCAGTTGTTATAGTCTCAGTATGCATAATATTTTGTTACAGTTGTTATAGACTCAGTATGCGTAATATTCTGTTACTGTTGTTATAGACTCCGTTTTTTTAATATTATGTAGCTGTTGTTATAGTTTCAGTATGTGTAATACTCTGTTACTGTTGTTATTGACTCAGTATGTGTAATGTTCTGTAGCTGTTGTAATAGTCTCAGTATGTGTAATATTCTGTAGCTGTTGTTATTGTCTCAGTATGTGTGATATTCTGTAGCTGTTGTTATTGTCTCAATATGTGTAATATTCTGTTACTGTTGTTATTGTCTCAGTATGTGTAATATTCTGTAGCTTTTGTTACAGTCTTAGTATGTGTACTATTCTGTTACTGTTGTTATTGTCTCAGTATGTGTCATATTCTGTAGCTGTTGATATAGCCGCAGTATGTGTAATATTCTGTAGCTGTTGTTACAGTCTCAGGCTGTGTAATATTCTGTTGCTGTTGTTATAGTCTCAGTATGTGTAATATTCTGTAGCTGTTGTTACAGTCTCAGTATGTGTAATATTATGTAGCTGTTTTATAGACTCAGTATGTGTAATAGTCTGTAGCTGTTGTTATAAACTCAGTATATGTAATATTCTGTAGATGTTGTTATAGTCTCAGTATGCATAATATTCTGTTACAGTTGTTATAGATTCAGTATGCATAATATTCTGTTACTGTTGTAATAGAGTCCGTGTTTTAAATATTATGTAGCTGTTGTTATAGTTTCAGTATGTGTAATATTCTGTTACTGTTGTTATTGTCTCAGTATGTGTAATATTCTGTTACTGTTGTAATAGACTCAGTATGTGTAATATTCTGTAGCTGTTGTTATAGTCTCAGTATGTGTAATATTCTGTAGCTGTTATTATAACCGCAGTATGTGTAATATTCTGTTGTTGTTGTTTCAGTTTCAGCATGTGTTTTATTCTTTCCCTGTTATTATATTCTCAGTATGTGTAATATTCTTTAACTGTTGTTATTGTCTCTGTATGTGTAATGTCCTGTAGCTGTTGTAATAGTCTCAGTATGTGTAATATTCTGTAGCTGTTGTTATAGCCGCAGTATTTGTAATATTCTGTTATTGTTGTTGAAGTCTCAGAATGTGTTTTTTTCTTTCGCTGTT
This sequence comes from Panopea generosa, assembly GCA_029582155.1. Lineage (NCBI taxonomy): Eukaryota > Metazoa > Mollusca > Bivalvia > Adapedonta > Hiatellidae > Panopea > Panopea generosa. The sequence goes on from CM055898.1 coordinate 54,213,270, forward strand.
ATTATATTCTCAGTATGTGTAATTTTCTGTAGCTGTTGTTATTGTCTCAGTATGTGTAATGTTCTGTTACTGTTGTTATTGTCTCAGTATATGTAATATTCTGTTATTGTTGTTATAGACGCAGTATGTGTAATATTCTGTTACTGTTGTCATAGTCTCAGTATGTGTAATATTCTGTAGCTGTTGTTATTGTCTCAGTATGTGTACTATTCTGTAGCTATTGTTATTGTCTCAGTATCTGTAATATTCTGTTACTGTTTTTATTGTCTCAGTATGTGTAATATTCTGTAGCTGTTGTTATAGTCTTAGTATGTGTACTATTCTGTTACTGTTGTTATTGTCTCAGTATGTGTAATATTTTGTAGCTGTTATTATAACCGCAGTATGTGTAATATTCTGTTATTGTTGTTGCAGTCTCAGCATGTGTTGTTTTTTTTTAGCTGTTATTATATTCTCAGTATGTGTATTATTTTGTATCTGTTGTTATTGTCTCAGTATGTGTAATATTCTGTTACTGTTGTTATTGTCTCGTTATGTGTAATATTCTGTTACTGTTGTTATAGACACAGTATGTGAAATGTTCTGTTACTGTTGTCATAGTCTCAGTATGTGTAATATTCTGTAGCTGTTGTTATTGTCTCAGTATGTGTAATAATCTGTTACTGTTGTTATTGTCTCAGTATGTGTAATATTCTGTAACTGATGTTATAGTCTCAGTATGCATAATATTCTATAGCTTATGTTATAGTCTCAGTATGCATAATATTCTGTAACTGTTGTTATAGTTTCAGTATATGTGTAATATTATTTCGCTGTTGTTATAGTCTTAGTATGCGTAATATTCTGTTACAATTGTTATAGACTCAGTATGCATAATATTCTGTTACTGTTGTTATAGAATCCAAATTTTTAATATTATGAAGCTGTTGTTATAGTTTCAGTTTGTGTAATGTTCTGTTATTGATATTGTCTCAGTATGTGTAATGTTCTGTAGCTGTTGTAATAGTCTCAGTATGTGTAATATTCTGTAGATGTTGTTATTGTCTCAGTATGTGTATTATTCTGTTCCTGTTGTTATAGACTCAGTATGTGTAATATTCTGTAGCTGTTGTTATTGTCTCAGTATGTGTAATATTCTGTTACTGTTGTTATAATCTCAGTATGTGTAAAATTCTGTTACTGTTGTTATTGTCTCAGTATGTGTAATATTCTGTAGCTGTTGTTATATCCGCAGTATGTGTAATATTCTGTTGTTATTGTTAATGCAGTCTCAGCATGTGTTTTATTCTTTCACTGTTATTATATTCTCAGTATGTGCAATATTCTGTAGCTGTTGTTATAGACTCAGTATGTGTTATATTCTGTAGCTGTTGTGACAGTCTCAGGCTTTGTAATATTCTGTAGCTGTTGTTATAATCTTGGTATGTGTAATATTCTGTAGCTGTTGTTATAGACTTAGTATGTGTTTTAGTCTGTAACTGTTGTTATAGACTCAGTATATGTGTAATTCTGTAGCTGTTGTTATAGTCTCAGAATGCATAATATTCTGTTACAGTTGTTATAGACTGTTTATGCGTAATTTTCTGTTACTATTGTTAAAGACTTTGTATTTTTAATATTATGTAGCTTTTGTTATAGTTTCAGTATGTGTAATATTCTGTAGCTGTTGTTATAGACTCAGTATGTGTAATATTCTGAAGCTGTTGTTACAGTCTCAGGCTGTGTAATATTCTGTTGCTGTTTTTATAGTCTCAGTATGTGTAATATTCTGTAGATGTTGTTACAGTCTCAGTATATGTAATATTCTGTAGCTGTTGTTATAGTCTCAGTATGCATAATATTCTGTTACAGTTGTTATAGACTCATTATGCATAATATTCTGTTACAGTTGTTATAGATTCAGTATGCATAATATTCTGTTACTGTTGTAATAGACTCCGTGTTTTAAATATTATGTAGCTGTTGTTATAGTTTCAGTATGTGTAATATTCTGTTACTGTTGTTATTGTCTCAGTATGTGTAATGTTCTCTAGCTGTTGTAATAGACTCAGTATGTGTAATATTCTGTAGTTGTTATTATAATCTCAGTATGTGTAATATTCTGTAGCTGTTATTATAACCGCAGTATGTGTAATACTCTGTTATTGTTGTTGCAGTCTCAGCATGTGTTTTTTTTCTTTAGCTGTTATTATATTCTCAGTATGTGTATTATTTTGTATCTGTTGTTATTGTCTCAGTATGTGTAATATACTGTTACTGTTGTTATTGTCTCGGTATGTGTAATATTCTGTTACTGTTGTTATAGACACAGCATGTGTAATGTTCTGTTACTGTTGTCATAGTCTCAGTATGTGTAATATTCTGTAGCTGTTGTTATTGTCTCAGTATGTGTAATAATCTGTTACTGTTGTTATTGTCTCAGTATGTGTAATATTCTGTAACTGATGTTATAGTCTCAGTATGCATAATATTCTATATCTTATGTTATAGTCTCAGTATGCATAATATTCTGTTACTGTTGTTATAGTTTCAGTATATGTGTAATATTCTTTCGCTGTTGTTATAGTCTTAGTGTGCGTAATATTCTGTTACAATTGTTATAGACTCAGTATGTGTAATATTCTGTAACTGTTGTTATAGAATCTGTCTTTTTAATATTATGAAGCTGTTGTTATAGTTTCAGTTTGTGTAATGTTCTGTTATTGTTATTGTCTCAGTATGTGTAATGTTCTGTAGCTGTTGTAATAGTCTCAGTATGTGTAATATTCTGTAGATGTTGTTATTGTCTCAGTATGTGTATTATTCTGTTCCTGTTGTTATAGACTCAGTATGTGTAATATTCTGTAGCTGTTGTTATTGTTTCAGTATGTGTAATATTCTGTTACTGTTGTTATAATCTCAGTATGTGTAAAATTCTGTTACTGTTGTTATTGTCTCAGTATGTGTAATATTCTGTAGCTGTTGTTATATCCGCAGTATGTGTAATATTCTGTTATTGTTACTGCAGTCTCAGCATGTGTTTTATTCTTTCACTGTTATTATATTCTCAGTATGTGCAATATTCTGTAGCTGTTGTTATAGACTAAGTATGTGTAATATTCTGTAGCTGTTGTGACAGTCTCAGGCTTTGTAATATTCTGTAGCTGTTGTTATAATCTCGGTATGTGTAATATTCTGTAGCTGTTGTTATAGACTTAGTATGTGTACTATTCTGTTACTGTTGTTATTGTCTCAGTATGTGTAATATTCTGTAGCTGTTGTTATAGCCGCAGTATGTGTAATATTCTGAAGCTGTTGTTACAGTCTCAGGCTGTGTAATATTCTGTTGTTGTTGTTATAGTCTCAGTATGTGTAATATTCTGTAGCTGTTGTTACAGTCTCAGTATGTGTAATATTATGTAGCTGTTGTTATAGACTCAATATGTGTAATAGTCTGTAGCTGTTGTTATAGACTCAGTATATGTAATATTCTATAGCTGTTGTTATTGTCTCAGTATGCATAATATTCTGTTACAGTTGTTATAGACTCAGTATGCATAATATTCTGTTAAAGTTGTTATAGATTAAGTATGCATAATATTCTGTTATTGTTGTAATAGACTCCATGTTTTAAATATTATGTAGCTGTTGTTACAGTTTCAGTTGGTGTATTATTCTGTTATTGTTGTTATTGTCTCAGTATGTGTAATGTTCTGTAGCTGTTGTAATATACTCAGTATGTGTAATATTCTGTAGTTGTTGTGATAGTCTCAGTATGTGTAATATTCTGTAGCTGTTATTATAACCGCAGTATATGTAATATTCTGTTATTGTTGTTGCAGTCTCAGCATGTGTTTTTTTCTTTAGCTGTTATTATATTCTCAGTATGTGTATTATTTTGTAGCTGTTGTTATTGTCTCAGTATGTGTAATGTTCTGTTACTGTTGTTATTGACTCGGTATGTGTAATATTCTGTAACTGTTTTCATAGTCTCAGTATGTGTAATATTCTGTTACTGTTGTCAAAGTCTCAGTATGTGTACTATTCTGTAGCTGTTGTTATTGTCTCAGTATGTGTAATATTCTGTAGCTGTTGTTATTGTCTCAGTATGTGTAATATTCTGTTACTCTTTTTATTGTCTCAGTATGTGTAATATTCTGTAGCTGTTGTTATAGTCTTAGTATGTGTACTATTCTGTTACTGTTGTTATTGTTTCAGTATGTTTAATATTCTGTAGCTGTTGTTATAGCCGCAGTATGTGTAATATTCTGAAGCTGTTGTTACAGTCTCAGGCTGTGTAATATTCTGTTGATGTTTTTATAGTCTCAGTATGTGTAATATTCTGTAGCTGTTGTTACAGTCTCAGTATGTGTAATATTATGTAGCTGTTGTTATAGACTCAGTATATGTAATATTCTGTAGCTGTTGTTATAGTCTCAGTATGCATAATATTCTGTTACAGTTGTTATAGACTCAGTATGAATAATATTCTGTTACAGTTGTTATAGATTCAGTATGCATAATATTCTGTTACTGTTGTAATAGACTCCGTGTTTTAAATATTATGTAGCTGTTGTTATAGTTTCAGTATGTGTAATATTCTGTTACTGTTGTTATTGTCTCAGTATGTGTAATGTTCTCTAGCTGTTGTAATAGACTCAGTATGTGTAATATTCTGTAGCTGTTATTATAGTCTCAGTATGTGTAATATTCTGTAGCTGTTATTATACATGTAACCGCAGTATGTGTAATATTCTGTTATTGTTGTTGCAGTCTCAGCATGTGTTTTTTTCTTTAGCTGTTATTGTATTCTCAGTATGTGTATTATTTTGTATCTGTTGTTATTGTCTCAGTATGTGTAATATTCTGTTACTGTTGTTATTGTCTCGGTATGTGTAATATTCTGTTACTGTTGTTATAGACACAGTATGTGTAATGTTCTGTTACTGTTGTCATAGTCTCAGTATGTGTAATATTCTGTAGCTGTTGTTATTGTCTCAGTATGTGTAATAATCTGTTACTGTTGTTATTGTCTCAGTATGTGTAATATTCTGTAACTGATGTTATAGTCTCAGTATTCATAATATTCTATAGCTTATGTTATAGTCTCAGTATGCGTAATATTCTGTAACTGTTGTTATAGTTTCAGTATATGTGTAATATTCTTTCGCTGTTGTTATAGTCTTAGTATCCGTAATATTCTCTTACAATTGTTATAGACTCAGTATGTGTAATATTCTGTTACTGTTGTTATAGAATCTGTCTTTTTAATATTATGAAGCTGTTGTTATAGTTTCAGTTTGTGTAATGTTCCGTTATTGTTATTGTCTCAGTATGTGTAATGTTCTGTAGCTGTTGTAATAGTCTCAGTATATGTAATATTCTGTAGATGTTGTTATTGTCTCAGTATGTGTATTATTCTGTTCCTGTTGTTATAGACTCAGTATGTGTAATATTCTGTAGCTGTTGTTATTGTCTCAGTATGTGTAATATTCTGTAACTGTTGTTATAATCTCAGTATGTGTAAAATTCTGTTACTGTTGTTATTGTCTCAGTATGTGTAATATTCTGTAGCTGTTGTTATATCCGCACTATGTGTAATATTCTGTTATTGTTACTGCAGTCTCAGCATGTGTTTTATTCTTTCACTGTTATTATATTCTCAGTATGTGTAATATTCTGTAGCTGTTGTTACAGTCTCAGGCTTTGTAATATTCTGTAGCTGTTGTTATAATCTCGGTATGTGTAATATTCTGTAGCTGTTGTTATAGACTTAGTATGTGTTTTAGTCTGTAACTGTTGTTATAAACTCAGTATATGTGTTATTCTGTAGCTGTTGTTATAGTCTCAGAATGCATAATATTCTGTTACAGTTGTTATAGACTGTTTATGCGTAATTTTTTGTTACTGTTGTTAAAGACTTTGTATTTTTAATATCATGTAGCTTTTGTTATAGTTTCAGTATGTGTAATATTCTGTTACAGTTGTTATTGTCTCAGTATGTGTAATGTTCTGTAGCTGTTGTTATTGTCTTGGTATGTGTAATATTCTTTTACTGTTGTTATTGTCTCTGTATGTGTAATGTCCTGTAGCTGTTGTAATAGTCTCAGTATGTGTAATATTCTGTAGCTGTTGTTATAGCCGCAGTATTTGTAATATTCTGTTATTGTTGTTGCAGTCTCAGCATGTGTTCTTTTCTTTTGCTGTTATTATATTCTCAGTATGTGTAATTTTCTGTAGCTGTTGTTATTGTCTCAGTATGTGTAATGTTCTGTTACTGTTGTTATTGTCTCTGTATATGTAATATTCTGTTATTGTTGTTATAGACGCAGTATGTGTAATATTCTGTTACTGTTGTCATAGTCTCAGTATGTGTAATATTCTGTAGCTGTTGTTATTGTCTCAGTATGTGTAATATTCTGCAGCTGTTGTTATTGTCTCAGTATGTGTAATATTCTGTTACTGTTTTTATTGTCTCAGTTTGTGTAATATTCTGTAGCTGTTGTTATAGTCTTAGTGTGTGTACTATTCTGTTACTGTTGTTATTGTCTCAGTATGTGTAATATTCTGTAGCTGTTGTTATAGCCACAGTATGTGTAATATTCTGAAGCTATTGTTACAGTCTCAGGCTGTGTAATATTCTGTTGCTGTTGTTATAGTCTCGGTATGTGTAATATTCTGTAGCTGTTGTTACAGTCTCAGTATGTGTAATATTATGTAGCTGTTGTTATAGACTCAGAATGTGTAATAGTCTGTAGTTGTTGTTATAGACTCAGTATATGTAATATTCTGTAGCTGTTGTTATAGTCTCAGTATGCATAATATTCTGTTACAGTTGTTATAGACTCAGTATGCATAATATTCTGTTACAGTTGTTATAGATTCAGTATGCATAATATTCTTTTACTGTTGTAATAGACTCCGTGTTTTAAATATTATGTAGCTGTTGTTACAGTTTCAGTTTGTGTATTATTCTGTTACTGTTGTTATTGTCTCAGTATGTGTAATGTTCTGTAGCTGTTGTAATATACTCAGTATGTGTAATATTCTGTAGCTGTTGTTATAGTCTCAGTATGTGTAATATTCTGTAGCTGTTATTATAACCGCAGTATATGTAATATTCTGTTATTGTTGTTGCAGTCTCAGCATGTGTTTTTTTCTTTAGCTGTTATTATATTCTCAGTATGTGTATTATTTTGTAGCTGTTGTTATTATCTCAGTATGTGTAATGTTCTGTTACTGTTGTTATTGACTCGGTATGTGTAATATTCTGTAACTGTTGTTATAAACACAGTATATGTAATATTCTGTAACTGTTGTCATAGTCTCAGTATGTGTAATATTCTGTAGCTGTTGTTATTGTCTCAGTATGTGTAATAATCTGTTGCTGTTGTTATTGTCTCAGTATGTGTAATATTCTGTAACTGATGTTATAGTCTCAGTATGTATAATATTCTATAGCTTATGTTATAGTCTCAGTATGCATAATATTCTGTAACTGTTGTTATAGTTTCAGTATATGTGTAATATTCTTTCTCTGTTGTTATAGTCTTAGTATGCTTAATATTCTGTTACAATTGTTATAGACTTAGTATGCGTAATATTCTGTTACTGTTGTTATAGAATTTATCTTTTTAATATTATGTAGCTATTGTTATAGTTTCAGTATGTGTAATTTTCTGTTACAGTTGTTATTGTCTCAGTATGTGTAATGTTCTGTAGCTGTTGTAATAGTCTCAGTATGTGTAATATTCTGTAGCTGTTGTTATAGTCTCAGTACGTGTAATGTTCTGTAGTTGTTGTTATTGTCTTGGTATGTGTAATATTCTGTTACTGTTGTTATAGACTCAGAATGTCTAATATTCTATAGCTGTTGTTATTGTCTCAGTATGTGTAATATTCTGTAGCTGTTGTCATAGCCGCAGTATGTGTAATATTCTGTAGCTGTTGTTATACACTCAGTATGTGTAATAATCTGTAGCTGTTGTTATTGTCTCAGTATGTGTCTTAATCTGTTACTGTTGTTATTGTCTCAGTATGTGTAATATTCTGTAGCTGTAGTTATTGTCTCAGTATGTCTAATAATATGTTACTGTTGTTATTGTCTCAGTATGTGTAATATTCTGTAACTGATTTTATAGTCTCAGTATGCATAATATTCTGTAGCTGATGTTATAGTCTCAGTATGCATAATATTCTGTAGCTGTTGTTATAGTTTCAGTATATGTGTAATATTCTGCAGCTATTGTTACAGTATAGTATATGAAATATTCTGTTACTGCTGTTATTGTCTCAGTATGTGTAATATTTTATAGCTGTTGTTATAGCCGCAGTATGTGTAATATTCTGTTATTGTTGTTGCAGTCTCAGCATGTGTTTTATTCTTTCGCTGTTATTATATTCTCAGTCTGTTTAATATTCTGTAGCTGTTGTTACAGTCTCAGTATGTGTTATATTCAGTAGCTGTTGTTACAGTCTCAGTATGTGTAATATAATGTAGCTGTTGTTAAAGACTCAGTATGTGTATTAGTCTGTAGCTGTTGTTATAGACTCGGTATGTGTAATATTCTGTAGCTGTTCTGACATAGACTCGGTATGTGTAATAGTCTGTAACTGTTGTTATTGTCTCAGTATATGTAATATGATGTAACTGTTGTTACAGTATCAGAATGTGTAATATTCTGTAGCTGTTGTTATAGTCTCATTATGTGTAATATTCTGAAGCTGTTGTTACAGTTTCAGGCTGTGTTATATTCTGTAGCTGTTGTTATAGTCTCAGTATGTGTAATATTCTGAAGCTGTTGTTACAGTCTCAGTATGTGTAATATTATTTAGCTGTTGTTATAGACTCAGTATGTGTAATAGTCTGTAGCTATTGTTATAGACTCAGTATGTGTAATATTCTGTAGCTGTTGTTATAGTCTCAGTATGCATTATATTCTGTTACAGTTGTTATAGACTCAGTATGCGTAATATTCTGTTACTGTTGTTATAGAATCCAAATTTTTAATATAATGTAGCTGTTGTTATAGTTTCAGTTTGTGTAATATTCTGTTAATGTTGTTATTGTCTCAGTATGTGTAATGTTATGTAGTTGTTGTAATAGTCTCAGTATGTGTAATATTCTGTAGCTGTTGTTATTGTGTCAGTATGTGTATTATTCTGTTCCTGTTGTTATAGACTCAGTATGTGTAATATTCTGTAGCTGTTGTTATTGTCTCAGTATGTGTAATATTATGTTACAGTTGTTATAATCGCAGTATGTGTAATATTCTGTAGCTGTTGTTATTGTTTCAGTATGTGTAATATTCTATAGATGTTGTTTTTGTCTCAGTATGTGTAATATTCTGTAGCTGTTGTTATAGTCTCAGGATGTGTAATATTCTGTTACTGTTGTTATTATCTCAGTATATGTAATATTCAGTAGCTGTTGTTTTAGCTGCAGTATGTGTAATATTCTGTTATTGTTGTTGGAGTCTCAGCATGTGTTTTATTCTTTCACTGTTATTATATTCTCAGTATGTGTAATATTCTGTAGCTGTTGTTATAGACTCAGTATTTTTAGTATTATGTAGCTGTTGTTATAGTTTCAGTATGTGTAATATTCTGTTACTGTTGTTATTGTCTCAGTATGTGTATGTTCTGTAGCTGTTGTAATAGTCTCAGTATGTGTAATATTCTGTAGCTGTTGTTATTGTCTCAGTATGTGTAATGTTCTGTTACTGTTGTTATTATCTCAGTATATGTAATATTCTGTAGCTGTTGTTTTAGCTGCAGTATGTGTAATATTCTGTTATTGTTGTTGGAGTCTCAGCATGTGTTTTATTCTTTCACTGTTATTATATTCTCAGTATGTGTAATATTATGTAGCTGTTGTTACAGTCTCAGTGTGTGTAATATTCTGCAGCTGTTGTTATATTCTCAGTATGTGTAATATTCTGTAGCTGTTGTTATAGACTCAGTATATGTAATATTCTGTAGCTGTTGTTATAGTCTCAGTATGCATAATATTCTGTTACAGTTGTTATAGACTCAGTATGCGTAATATTCTGTTACTGTTGTTATAGACTCCGTATTTTTAGTATTATGTAGCTGTTGTTATAGTTTCAGTATGTGTAATATTCTGTTACTGTTGTTATTGTCTCAGTATGTGTATGTTCTGTAGCTGTTGTAATAGTCTCAGTATGTGTAATATTCTGTAGCTGTTGTTATTGTCTCAGTATGTGTAATGTTCTATTACTGTTGTTATTGTTTCTCTATGTGTGCTATTCAATGCAACAATGAAACGCGCCCACATCCATTTAATGAAGATAACCAACCACCAATTAACGCATGGTTGAGGAGTTCTCCTATTGCACAGTGGCAAGACGAAGACACCCAACGACAATGCAGTCTATCACTATCTGGTCAAAATAACAACTTTCAGCCTATGTCTCAACAATCAAATGAAACACAGAGAAACATAACGCCTGCTACGTCGGATACTCATATGATGGAAGTGATGCTAGATATACAAAGATCTGTCCGCCGAATGGAAGATAAGTTTACGGGGTTCGAAAGATCACTTAAAGAAGTAAAAGATTCAAATACGAAATTAGAACAAAAACAGGATTTAATACAAGAATCAATGGCTGACATGTCAGATACTATTAAAGTATTGTAAGACAGACTGAAAATTAGTGAAGATAAATGCGACCAATTAGAATCCCAATCCCGACGAGAAAATTTAAAATTCTTTGGTCTACCAGAGATTGGAAGAGAATCATGGGAGGAAACTGAAGAAAATGTGTGTGAATATATAAACAAAGATCTGGGGATAGACGAAGAACGGATAAGCATAGAAAGAGCCCATCGCTTGCCTGGTGGTAATGATAAAGAACGAGCAGTGATAGTTAAATTATCGTTTTTTAAAGACAGGGATAAAGTGTTAAAAGAATACAGAATGAAAAGGAGAGAATTAAATGAACAACATAGAAGCAGAGAACAAGCGAACGGTTTAGAAGAACGTGATAGAAATGATGTTGACGATAATGATGACGAAACCACTGCAGAAACAGTTAAAAAATCATTTAGATCAAATATTTATGTCTCAGAGGATTTTTCAAAGAGAGTTTCGCAAGCTAGGTATGATCTTCGGCCATTCCTAAAAAGAGAAATAGAGAAAAACAATAAAGCCTATTTGAAACATGATAAACTTGTCGTTAATGGAGATATATTTGTTTTTGATGCTGATAATAAAAACCTGAAACAGCTATATAGATAGGACAGAGGTCAAGGTCATAATGCGGATAATAGAAGGCGAACATTAGATTTAAACATGTTATGCTGGAATATACAAGGCTTATCGAAATACACATGTAACATTGATTTCTTGTCATTTGTACGACAATTTGATATATGTGCTTTCAATGAAACTTGGTCTAAAAGTAAAGACCAGTTTAACGACCTTTTAAGAGGTTACACATGTTTTAATAATGCTCGAAACAAAAGGTGTTACATTTTAAGGTCGCCACTCAGGTGGTGTATGTGCATTTGTTAAAACATCTTTGATAGAGAATGGCTTAGTGAAGAGGATATTTAGCCATTTAGATAATTGTGTATATACTAAATAATGATTTTATTAATGTAACTAAGGGTATTATTTTATGTTTTGTTTACATATCTCCGGATGGGTCGACTTTGTATGATACGGATAATACAAGAAATGGTATTGAACTATTTGAAGAAAATCTATTACAGGTTGTATCAGAGTATACTGATGATGAACTTATTTTGGCGGGTGACTTTAATGCCAGATGTGGTAATTTGCAAGATATTATTGATGATGATAATGTTGATTTTATTTTTGATCATGAGGATACATTGTATGACAATGATACTTTTAATGTATATCGAAACTCCAAAGATACTCTATGTAACACATTCGGGTTTACGCTTATTGAATTATGCAAAATGTATGGTATTCACTTTTTGAATGGCAGATTGTTTAACGATAAAGAAGGAAATTTCACATCAACAGCAAACATGTGGTTCAAGTTTAATTGATTATGTAATTGCTTCTAGCAATCTGTTTCCACATATAACACATTTTGAGATAGGAGATCGACATGAGTCTGATCACTTTCCTCTTATTTGTAGACTAGCATTTAAATCTGACCAAAATAGCAGTGATACTGATGATAATGATAACGAAATCAATGATGTAAACGATTTTAAACGCTTTAAATGGAATGAAAACAAAAGTGAAGAGTTTTCAAATAATATAAGATCTGCCTTATTAACTATAAAAGATACTATTCTTGAGGACATCCGTACTGATATTAACCAAGCTATACATAAAATTGTAGACATGTTTCATAAAGCTGCAATTAGCATGAGAATAAAACCGACTTATATACATCGTAAACCTGCACAACCCGAATGGTGGGATTCTAAATGTGAACATTTAAAAAGGGAAAAATTACAAAAACTAAGATTATTTAGATTATTCAATACAAAATCTAGTTTACAAGATTATACACGAAGCAGAAATAAATTTAAATATTGCTGTAAACAAAAACAGACTGATCTTCAAGAGAAATTTCGACAAGAACTCGTAGAATCTCGTAAGAACCCAAATTTATTTTGGAAAGCAGTAAAAAAGTTTAGATTTAAAAACAATCAACATTGTGATGACACAATTTTAAAACAAACCTGGTATAATCACTTCAGAGATCTACTATATGATGCAAATGCAGTAAATAATTTGATTAACGATAATATTTTACCTGAAAATGAAATTGTAGATGACATGTTTAATGACTCTTTCTCATTAGCAGAGTTAAAGAGGAGTATTCTGAAATTAAAAGTTGGGAAATCCACAGGCCCTAGTGGAATATTATCAGAGATGGTTAAATGCACCCTTACCGACATGTCAGATGTATTGCTCCCCCTTTATAATAGGGTATTAGACACATCGAGTTTTCCTGAAGCATGGGGACAAAGTATTCTTTGCCCGTTTCATAAAGCGGGAAATTTAAATGATCCAAACAATTTCCGTGGCATTTCACTCATAGACACTTTAAATAAAATTTTAACAGGAATGATGTTTAATAGATTTAACGAGTGGGCAGAAAATAATAATAAAATTGATCAAGCTCAGTCTGGTTTTAGAAATGGGTATTCAACTATTGATAATTTATTTACATTACAAGCAATGGTACAGAAATATCTAAGCAAAAAAGGTGGGAGATTTTATTGTTTATTTGTTGATTTTACCAAAGCGTTCGATACAATTAACCATGCACAATTATTTAATGGTCTTATTCGTAAAGGAATGGGTGGGAAACTCTTATCCCTCCTTCATAAAATGTATTCTAAGCTTTCATCATGTGTCAGATATGGAAATAACAAGTATACACAGATGTTTAACTGTAATATTGGTTGCAGACAAGGCTGTAAATTAAGCACGATTTTATTTAATCTTTTTATTAATGATTTAGTTGATGAATTGAAACAATCATGTACAAATGGTATTCATATAACTGAAGAAGTTGAAGATATATATGCCTTTTTGTATGCTGATGACATTGCCAACTGCAGTGATACTGTTCGACTTTTACAGTCGCAGATTAATATAATTTCAAATTTTTGTAACAGAACGGGTATGAAAATTAATCTTAAGAAAACCAAAATCATAGTGTTTAGAAACGGCGGCTATTTACGCAGAAATGAAATCTGGACATATAACGGGACAAATATCACAACTGTTCCTTGCTATAAATTTATGGGCTTATACATTACACCAAGACTAATATGGTCGAAAGCTAAAGATATGCTCGCCGTTGAAAGTAACAAGGCCATAATTTCTATTTATAAACTTCAAAAAAATGTTGGATATTTTGATCAAAATGAACTTTTTAAATTATTCGACACTATGGTCACACCTATCCTCACTTATGGATCAGAGTTATGGGGTTTTGAGTATGCAACGCAAATTGAAAACGTACATAGTCAATTCTGCTCTCGCTATTTAAAATTGTACAAAAATACATTTCACGCCTTTTCAAGCGGTGAGTGTGGTAGGTTTCCATTGTTTATAAATTATTATAGTAAGTGTGTGAAGTATTGGTTACATCTTCTCAAAATGAACAATTCAAGATACCCTAAGCAATGCTATATTATGCTACGTCATTTAGATGAAGCTGGGAGAGTAACTTGGGCTACGAAGGTCAAAACACTACTTTTTCAATACGGGTTTGGTTTCGCTTGGATATCACAAGACATTGGTGATGATCATTTATTTATCTTAAGATTTAAACAACATGTAACAGATTGTGCTCTGCAAAATTGGCACGCTGATGTCCATGAATCAAGAAAAGCTATTCATTATAAGCACTTTAAAACGCAACTAAACGTTGAGCAATACCTTACTTTGAAAATCCCTTTAAAATATAAAATTGCACTCTCAAAACTGCGTTGTTCACAACATTCGTTATTTGTTGAAACAGGGAGACATACAAATGTTGCTTATGCTGATAGAGTATGTATTTTGTGTAACTCACAAGAAATAGAAGATGAATTTCACGCTGTCATGACATGTACCTTTTATAACGATCTACGTAACCAATATCTTGCTGATATTATTAACTATAACGATCACAACTACCAAAATGTATATGAATTCTACAGTTTGATGAGTACAGCCAATTCTGACAAGATAATCAAACTGGCAAAGTTTGTATTTGAGATGTTTAATAAAAGAACTCTTTACCTCCAATCTTAAAACAAAATGACTTAAAACATAATGACTTGAATTAAATCTAGAAATTGTGTATTACCTTTTTTCTTTTTTCAATATTTGAAATAAGATAAACACAAACATTGATCACGAGCAAAACAACAGAACAGTCAATACGTTTAAAAAACAATATATATATATAAATATATTGCATTCATCATATCAAAACTGTACTGAAATTATATGTTCGTATTATGAATATTTATTTGTTAGATTCCACGTTTACAATGTGTTTAAAAATGTATTATGGGCCGGAGGCCTACATTACTCAAATAAAATATTGTCTATATAAATATTGTCTATTCTGTTACTGTTGTTATAGACTCAGTATGTGTTATATTCTGTAGCTGTTGTTATTGTCTCAGTATGTGTAATATTCTGTTACTGTTGTCATAGTCTCAGTATGTGTTATATTCTGTAGCTGTTGTTATTGTCTCAGTATGTGTAATATTCTGTTACTGTTGTTATTGTCAGTATGTGTAATATTCTGTAACTGATATTATAGTCTAAGTATGCATAATATTCTGTAGCTGATGTTACATGTATAGTCTCAGTATGCATAATATTCTGTAGCTGTTGTTATAGTTTCAGTATATGTGTAATATTCCTTCGCTTTTATTATAATCTCAGTATGTGTAATATTCTGTAGCAGTTGTTATAGTTTCAGTATGCATAATATTCTGTAGCTGTTGTTACAGTCTCAGTTTGTGTAATATTCTGTAGATGTTGTTATTGCCTCAGTATGCATAATATTCTCTAGGTGTTGTTATAGTCTCAGTATGCATAATAGTCTGTAGCTATTGTTACAGTCTCAGTATGTGTAATTGTCTGTAGATGTTGTTATAGTCTCTGTATGTGTAATATTCTGTTACTGTTGTTATAGACTCCGTATTTTTAGTATTATGTAGCTGTTGTTATAGTTGCAGTATGCTTAATATTCTGTAACTGTTGTTAAAGTCTCAGTATGCGTAAGAGTCTGTAGATGTTGTTACAGTCTCAGTTTGTGTAATATTCTGTAGCTGTTATTATAGTCTCAGTATTTGCAATATTAGGTACCTGTTGTTATAGTCGCAGTATGCGTAATATTCTGTAGCTGATGTTATAGTCTCAGTATGCATAATATCATGTAGCTGTTGGTATAGTTTTAATGTGTGTGATATTCTGTACCTGTTGTTGCAGTCTCAGTTTGTGTTTTATTCTTTCGCTGATATAATAGTCTCAGTATGAGTAATATTCTGTACCTGTTGTTATAGACTCAGTATGTGTTATATTCTGTAGCTGTTGTTACAGACTAAGTATGCGTAATATTCTGTAGTTGTTGTTATAGTGTCAGTATGCGAAATATTCTGTAGCTGTTGTTATAGTCTCAGTATGTGTCATATTCTGTAGCTGTTGTTATAGTCACAGTATGTGTAATATTCTGAACCTGATTTTGCAGTCTCAGTATGT
The DNA here is from genome assembly GCA_029582155.1 of Panopea generosa. Taxonomy (NCBI): domain Eukaryota; kingdom Metazoa; phylum Mollusca; class Bivalvia; order Adapedonta; family Hiatellidae; genus Panopea; species Panopea generosa. Next base: position 54,229,477 of record CM055898.1, read on the forward strand.
GTTTTATTCTTTGCTCATATTATAGTCTCGGTATGAGTAATATTCTGTAGCTGTTGTTATAGACTCAGTATGTGTAATATTCTGTAGCTGTTGTTACAGTCTCAGTATGTGTTTTATTCTTTCGCTGATATTATAGTCTCAGTATGAGTAATATTTTGTAGCTGTTGTTATAGGTGTAACCCCACCATTGATTTTTGTTCTTTATTCTATAGTAAATAATAAAAGTTTGAAGGCTTGTCATTCATAGAGGGTCCCAAATGAAAGAAGTGAAACCTACATTTTACTGTTTGTCAACCTCTGCACTATCAAAATATGATGAGAAAAGTAGGGGTCATGTGTCATATAAGAGATTTTTTTTCTGCTCAGTGTGTACACTGGTGACAAAGTGAAAGTAGACTTCCGAAATCATGAATTCATACCCCAATTTCCAAGCATCATTTTTTTTTTCTAAATTCACAATTCAAACATGACAATGCTATCAAAATGTTCAAAATACATCAATAATGCCATTCAAATAAAAAAATGAGCATTAAAAATAGGAAAATGCATTTTTAAAGAAGAAGAATTGAGGATTATTTACAACCGCCATTATGCGACTACCCCACGGAAGCACTTCCTTTTTGCAATGGTGGCACTATGCCTATAAGGAAACTCTTTTTTTTTTAATTTCATAATTACCTCATTTTTGCTAAGTACTACCAATTTGAAGTAATACTGCCAAGTTGCAGGCATTAAATACTGAAACTTTTGTCAAAATACCACTTTTTACATGATCATTATATACAGGCGCGAGATGTTGACCGACATGCAATTTTGATGTGTTTGACTAATTTTACCCATAAATTTTTTTTTTTACCTAATTCCATTAAAATTTTTACACCAAAACAGTCTCATGATACACTGAAGACATTATCTTACCAAAATACATTATTCAATACAATGTACATGCTAAAAATTGCACATTTAAATCATCCAAAATAAAAAATCTTCAAAATTTTGTGATTTTTCATGAAATTTCAATGTAAATATGCACATATATGCTTTATTTGAGGCATACACTTGCCAAAATGTGTTTTTTTATGAAGCAAATGTCTCCAATTTGTCATTTAATACTATGAGAGTGTAGAAAAGAGGTTATTTTACCTACAATTAACATTTTGGAAAATCACCCCCATTTCACTCAAGTCTCTCTTATAGGTGTAACCCCACCATTGATTTTTGTTCTTTATTCTATAGTAAATAATAAAAGTTTGAAGGCTTGTCATTCATAGAGGGTCCCAAATGAAAGAAGTGAAACCTACATTTTACTGTTTGTCAACCTCTGCACTATCAAAATATGATGAGAAAAGTAGGGGTCATGTGTCATATAAGAGATTTTTTTTCTGCTCAGTGTGTACACTGGTGACAAAGTGAAAGTAGACTTCCGAAATCATGAATTCATACCCCAATTTCCAAGCATCATTTTTTTTTTCTAAATTCACAATTCAAACATGACAATGCTATCAAAATGTTCAAAATACATCAATAATGCCATTCAAATAAAAAAATGAGCATTAAAAATAGGAAAATGCATTTTTAAAGAAGAAGAATTGAGGATTATTTACAACCGCCATTATGCGACTACCCCACGGAAGCACTTCCTTTTTGCAATGGTGGCACTATGCCTATAGACTCAGTATGTGTAATATTCTGTAGCTGTTATTGCAGTCTCAGTATGTGTTTTATTCTTTCACTGATATTATAGTCTCAGTATGAGTAATATTCTGTAGCTTTTGTTATAGACTCAGTATGTGTTATATTCTGTAGCTGTTGTTACAGACTAAGTATGCGTAATATTCTGTAGTTGTTGTTATAGTGTCAATATGCGAAATATTCTGTAGCTGTTGTTATAGTCTCAGTATGTGTCATATTCTGTAGCTGTTGTTATAGTCACAGTATGTGTAATATTCTGTGGCTGTTGTTATAATCTCAGTATGCTTAATATTCTGTACCTGTTATTATAGTCTCAGTATGCGTAATATTCTGTAGCTGTTGTTACAGTCTCAGTATGCATATTCTGTAGCTGTTGTTACAGTCACAGTGTGCATAATAGTGTGTAGCTGTTGTTACATTCTCAGTATGCGTGATATTCTGTAACTGTTGTAACAGTCGCAGTGTGCATAATATTCTGTAGCTGTTGTTACATTCTCAGTATGCGTGATATTCTGTAGCTGTGGTTATAGTCTCAGTATGCATAATAGTCTGTAGCTGTTGTTATAGTCTCAGTATACCTAATATTCTGTAGTTGTTGCTATAGTCTCAGTATGCATAATAGTCTATACCAGATGTTATAGTCTCAGTATGCATAATAGTCTGTAGCTGTTGTTGTAGTCTCAGTATACCTAATATTATGTAGTTGTTGCTATAGTCTCAGTATGCATAATAATCTGTACCAGATGTTATAGTCTCAGTATGTGTAATAGTCTGTAGCTGTTGTTATAGTCTTAGTATGTTTAATAGTCTGTAGCTTTTGTTATAGTCTCTGTATGTGTAATATTCTGTAGCTGTTGTTATAGTCTCTGTATGTTTAATATCCTGTAGCTGTTGTTATAGTCTCAGTATTTGTAATATTCTATAGCTGTTGTTATAGTCTCAGTATATGTAATATTCTGTAACTGTTGCTATTACTAAGTTGTAGTACGTGTAATATTCTTTAGATGTTGCTATAGTCATTGTAGTTGTTGTTATAATCTCAGTATGTGTTATAGTTTGTAGCTGTTGTTACATTTTCAGTATGTGTAATACAATTTTGGTATTATTATAGGTTCAGTATAAATAATATTGTTAAAGATATGGTATTCATAATATTATGTTACTGTTGTTATTGTCTCAGTATGTGTAATATTCTGTAGCTGTTGTTATTGTCTCGGTATGTGTAATATTCTGTAGCAGTTGTTATAGTCGCAGTATGTGTAATATTTTGTAGCTATTGTTACAGTCTCAGTATGTGTAATATTCTGAAGCCATTGTGTTATAGACTCAGTATGTGTTATAGTCTGTAGCTGTTGTTATAGTCTCAGTATGCAAAATATTCTGTTACTGTTGTTATAGACTTAGTATGCATAATATTCTGTTACTGTTGCTATAGACTCAGTATGCGTAATATTATGTAGATGTTGTTATAGTTTTAGTATATGTAATATTCTGTTACTGTTGTTATTGTCTGAGTATGTGTAACATTCTGTAGCTATTGTAATAGTCTCAGTATGTGTAATATTCTGTAGCTGTTGTTATTGTCTCAGTATGTGTTATGTTCTGTTACTGTTGTTATTGTCTCTGTATGTGTAATATTCTGTTACTGTTGTTATAGTCTCAGTATGTGTAATATTCTTTAGCTGTTGTTATTGTATCTGTATGTGTAATATTCTATTACTGTTGTTATAGTCTCAGTATGTGTAATATTCTGTAGCTGTTGTTATAGTCTTAGTATGTGTAATATTCTGTTACTGTTGTTATTGTCTCAGTATGTGTAATATTATGTAGCTGTTGTTATAGCCGCAGTATGTGTAATATTCTGTTATTGTTGTTGCAGTCTCAGCATGTGTTTTATTCTTTCACTGTTATTATATTCTCAATATGTGTAATATTCTGTTGCTGTTATTATAGATTCAGTATGTGTAATATTCTGTAGCTGTTGTTACAGTCTCAGGCTGTGTAATATTCTGTAGCTGTTGTTATAGTCTCAGTATGTGTAATAATCTGTAGCTGTTGTTATAGTCTCAGTATGCATAATATTCTGTTGCAGATGTTATAGACTCAGTATGCATAATATTCTGTTACTGTTGTTATAGACTCCGTAGTTTTAATATTATGTAGCTGTTGTTATAGTTTCAGTATGTGTAATATTCTGTTACTATTGTTATTGTCTCAGTATGTGTAATGTTCTGTAGCTGTTGTAATAGTCTCAGTATGTGTAATATTCTGTAACTGTTGTTATAGTCTCAGTATGTGCAATATTCTGTAGCTGTTGTTATAACCGCAGTATGTGTAATATTCTGTTATTATTGTTGCAGTCTCAGCATGTGTTTTATTCTTTCGCTGTTATTGTATTCTCAGTTTGTGTAATATTCTTTTACTGTTGTTATTGTCTCAGTATGTGTAATGTTCTGTAGCTGCTGTAATAGTCTCAGTATGTGTAATATTCTGTAGCTGTTGTTATAGACGCAGTATTTGTAATATTCTGTTATTGTTGTTGCAGTCTCAGTATGTGTTTTTTTCTTTCGCTGTTATTATATTCTCAGTATGTGTAATATTCTGTAGCTGTTGTTATTGTCTCAGTATGTGTAATGTTTTGTTACTGTTGTTATAGACTCAGTATGTGTAATATTCTGTTACTGTTGTTATAGTCTCAGTATGTGTAATATTCTGTAGCTGTTGTTATAGTCTTAGTATGTGTAATATTCTGTTACTGTTGTTATTGTCTCAGTATGTGTAATATTATGTAGCTGTTGTTATAGCCGCAGTATGTGTAATATTCTGTTATTGTTGCAGTCTCAGCATGTGTTTTATTCTTTCACTGTTATTATATTTTCAGTATGTGTAATATTCTGTTGCTGTTATTATAGACTCAGTATGTGTAATATTCTGTAGCTGTTGTTACAGTCTCAGGCTGTGTAATATTTTGAAGCTGTTGATATTGTCTCAGTATGTGTAATGTTCTGTTACTGTTGTTTTTGTCTTGGTATGTGTAATATTCTGTTACTGTTGTTATAGACTTATTATGTGTAATATTCTGTTACTGTTGGTATAGTTTCAGTATATGTGTAATATTCTTTCGCTGTTGTTATAGTCTCAGTATGAGTAATATTCTTTCGCTGTTGTTATAGACTCAGTATGTGTTATATTCTGTAGCTGTTGTTACAGACTAAGTATGCGTAATATTCTGTAGTTGTTGTTATAGTGTCAATATGCGAAATATTCTGTAGCTGTTGTTATAGTCTCAGTATGTGTCATATTCTGTAGCTGTTGTTTTAATCTCAGTATGCTTAATATTCTGTACCTGTTATTATAGTCTCAGTATGCGTAATATTCTGTAGCTGTTGTTACAGTCTCAGTATGCATATTCTGTAGCTGTTGTTGCAGTCGCAGTGTGCATAATATTCTGTAGCTGTTGTTACATTTTCAGTATGCGTGATATTCTGTAGCTGTTGTTATAGTCTCAGTATGCATAATAGTCTGTAGCTGTTGTTATAGTCTCAGTATACCTAATATTCTGTAGTTGTTGCTATAGTCTCAGTATGCATAATAATCTGTACCAGATGTTATAGTCTCAGTATGTGTAATATTCTGTAGCTGTTGTTATAGTCTTAGTATGTTTAATAGTATGTAGCTTTTGTTATAGTCTATGTATGTGTAATATTCTGTAGCTGTTGTTATAGTCTCTGTATGTTTAATATCCTGTAGCTGTTGTTATAGTCTCAGTATTTGTAATATTCTATAGCTGTTGTTATAGCCTCAGTATATGTAATATTCTGTAACTGTTGCTATTACTAATGTAGTGCGTGTAATATTCTTTAGATGTTGCTATAGTCATTGTAGTTGTTGTTATAATCTCAGTATGTGTTATAGTTTGTAGCTGTTGTTACAGTCTCAGTATGTGTGATATAATTTTGGTATTATTATAGGTTCAGTATAAATGATATTGTTATAGACATGGTATTCATAATATTATGTTATTGTTGTTATTGTCTTAGTATGTGTAATATTATGTAGCTGTTGTTACAGTATCAGTATGTGTAATATTCTGTAGCTGTTGTTATTGTCTCAGTATGTGTAATATTCTGTAGCAGTTGTTATAGTCGCAGTATGTGTAATATTCTGTAGCTATTGTTACAGTCTCAGTATGTGTAATATTCTGAAGCCATTGTGTTATAGACTCAGTATGTGTTATAGTCTGTAGCTGTTGTTATAGTCTCAGTATGCATAATATTCTGTTACTGTTGTTATAGACTTTGTATGCGTAATATTCTGTTACTGTTGCTATAGACTCAGTATGCATAAAATTATGTAGCTGTTGTTATAGTTTTAGTATATGTAATATTCTGTTACTGTTGTTATTGTCTCAGTATGTGTAATGTTCTGTAGCTATTGTAATAGTCTCAGTATGTGTAATATTCTGTAGCTGTTGTTATTGTCTCAGTATGTGTTATGTTCTGTTACTGTTGTTATTGTCTCTGTATGTGTAATATTCTGTTACTGTTGTTATAGACTCAGTATGTGATATATTCTGTAGCTGTTGTTATTGTATCTGTATGTGTAATATTCTGTTACTGTTGTTATAATCTCAGTATGTGTAATATTCTGTAGCTGTTGTTATAGTCTTAGTATGTGTAATATTTAGTTACTGTTGTTATTGTCTCAGTATGTGTAATTTTATGTAGCTGTTGTTATAGCTGCAGTATGTGTAATATTCTGTTATTGTTGTTGCAGTCTCAGCATGTGTTTTATTCTTTCACTGTTATTATATTCTCAGTATGTGTAATATTCTGTTGCTGTTATTATAGATTCAGTATGTGTAATATTCTGTAGCTGTTGTTACAGTCTCAGGCTGTGTAATATTCTGTAGCTGTTGTTATAGTCTCAGTATGTGTAATATTATGTAGCTGTTGTTACAGTCTCAGTATGTGTAATATTATGTAGCTGTTGTTATAGACTCAGTATGTGTAATAGTATGTAGCTGTTGTTACAGACTCAGTATATGTAATATTCTGTAGCTGTTGTTATAGTCTCAGTATGCATAATATTCTGTTACAGATGTTATAGACTCAGTATGCAAAATATTCTGTTACTGTTGTTATAGACTCCGTAGTTTTAATATTATGTAGCTGTTGTTATAGTTTCAGTATGTGTAATATTCTGTTACTATTGTTATTGTCTCAGTATGTGTAATGTTCTGTAGCTGTTGTAATAGTCTCAGTATGTGTAATATTCTGTAACTGTTGTTATAGTCTCAGTATGTGCAATATTCTGTAGCTGTTGTTATAACCGCAGTATGTGTAATATTCTGTTATTATTGTTGCAGTCTCAGCATGTGTTCTATTCTTTCGCTGTTATTATATTCTCAGTTTGTGTAATATTCTTTTACTGTTGTTATTGTCTCAGTATGTGTAATGTTCTGTAGCTGTTGTAATAATTTCAGTATGTGAAATATTCTGTAGCTGTTGTTATAGCCGCAGTATTTGTAATATTCTGTTATTGTTGTTGCAGTCTCAGTATGTGTTTTTTTCTTTCGCTGTTATTATATTCTCAGTATGTGTAATATTCTGTAGCTGTTGTTATTGTCTCAGTATGTGTAATGTTCTGTTACTGTTGTTATTGTCTTGGTATGTGTAATATTCTGTTACTGTTGTTATAGACTCAGTATGTGTAATATTCTGTTACTGTTGTTATAGTCTCAGTATGTGTAATATTCTGTAGCTGTTGTTATAGTCTTAGTATGTGTAATATTCTGTTACTGTTGTTATTGTCTCAGTATGTGTAATATTATGTAGCTGTTGTTATAGCCACAGTATGTGTAATATTCTGTTATTGTTGTTGCAGTCTCAGCATGTGTTTTATTCTTTCACTGTTATTATATGTTCAGTATATGTAATATTCTGTTGCTGTTATTATAGACTCAGTATGTGTAATATTCTGTAGCTGTTGTTACAGTCTCAGGCTGTGTAATATTCTGAAGCTGTTGTTATTGTCTCAGTATGTGTAATGTTCTGTTACTGTTGTTTTTGTCTTGGTATGTGTAATATTCTGTTACTGTTGTTATAGACTTATTATGTGTAATATTCTGTGACTGTTGTTATAGTTTCAGTATATGTGTAATATTCTTTCGCTGTTGTTATAGTCTCAGTATGCTTAATATTCTGTTACAATTGTTATAGATTCAGTATGCGTAATATTCTGTTACTGTTGTTATAGACTCCGTATTTTTGATATTTTGTAGCTGTTGTTATAGTTTCAGTTTGTGTAATATTCTGTTATTGTTATTGTCACAGTATGTGTAATGTTCTGTAGCTGTTGTATTAATCTCAGTATGTGTAATATTCTGTAGCTGTTGTTATGGTCTCAGTATGTGTATTATACTGTTCCTGTTGTTATAGTCTCAGTATGTGTAATATTCTGTTACTTTTGTTATTGTCTCAGTATGTGTAATAATCTGTAGCTGTTGTTATAGTCTTAGTATTTGTCATATTCTGTTACTGTTGTTATTGTCTCAGTATGTGTAATATTCTGTAGCTGTTGTTATAGCCGCATTATGTGTAATATTCTGTTATTGTTGTTGCAGTCTCAGCATATGTTTTATTCTGTCACTGTTGTTGTATTCTCTGTTTGTGTAATATTTTGTTGTGTTGTTGTAGACTCAGTATGTGTAATATTCTGTAGCTGTTGTTACATTCTCAGGCTTTGTAATATTCTGTAGCTGTTGTTATAGTCTCAGCATTTGTAATATTCTGTAGCTGTTGTTATAGACTCTGTATGTGTAATAGTCTGTAACTGTTGTTATAGTCTCCATATTTTTAATATTATGTAGCTGTTGTTATAGTTTCAGTATGTGTAATATTCTGTTACAGTTGTTATTGTCTCAGTATGTGTAATGTTCTGTAGCTGTTGTAATAGTCTCAGTATGTGTAATATTCTTTAACTGTTGTTATAGTCTCAGTATGTGTAATATTCTGTAGCTGTTGTTATAACCGCAGTATGTGTAATATTCTGTTATTGTTGTTGCAATCTCAGCATGTGTCTTATTCTTTCGCTGTTATTATATTCTCAGTTTGTATAATATTCTTTGACTGTTGTTATTGTCTCAATATGTGTAATGTTCTGTAGCTGTTGTAATAGTCTCAGTATGTGTAATATTCTGTAGCTGTTGTTATAGCCGCAGTATTTGTAATATTCTGTTATTGTTGTTGCAGTCTCAGCATGTGTTTATTTCTTTCGCTGTTATAATATTCTCAGTATATGTAATATTCTGTAGCTGTTGTAATTGTCTCAGTATGTGTAATGTTTTGTTACTGTTGTTATTGTCTTGATATGTGTAATATTCTGTTACAGTTGTTAAAGACTCAGTATGTGTAATATTCTGTTACTGTTGTCATAGTCTCAGTATGTGTAATATTCTGTAGCTGTTGTTATTGTCTCAGTATGTGTAATATTCTGTAGTTGTTTTCATAACTTCAGTATGTGTAATATTCTGTAGTTGTTGTTATAGTCTCAGTATCAATAATATTCTGTATCTGTTGTTATAGTCTCAGTATGCTTAATTTTCTGTAGCTGTTGTTGTAGTCTCAGTATGAATAATATTCTGTAGCTGTTATTATAGTCTCAGTATGGGTATTATTATGAAGCTGTTGATATAGTCTCAGTATGTGTAATATACTGTTACTGTTGTTATAGCCTCATTATGAGTAATATTCTGTAGCTGTTGTTATAGTCTCAGTATGTGTAATTTTCTGTAGCTGTTGTTATAGTCACAGTATGCGTAATATTCTGTAGCTGTTGTTGTAGTCTCAGTATGCGTAATTTTCTGTAGCTGTTGTTATAGTCACAGCATGCATAATATTCTGTAGCTGTTGTTATAGTCTCAGTATGAGTACTATTCTGTAGTTGTTTTCATAACCTCAGTATGTGTAATATTCTGTAGTTGTTGTTATAGTCTTATTATGAATAATATTCTGTAGCTGTTGTTATAGTCTCAGTATGTGTAATTTTCTGTAGCTGTTGTTATAGTCTCAGTATGAGTAATATTCTGTAGTTGTTGTTATAGTCTCAGTATGCTTAATTTTTTGTAGCTGTTGTGATAGTCTCAGTGTGTGTAATATTCTATAGCTGTTATTATAGTCTCAGTATGTTTAATATTCTGTAGCTATTGTTACAGTCTCAGTCTGTGTAATATTCTGTAGCTGTTGTTATAGTCTCAGTACGAGTAATTTTCTGTTACTGTTGTTATCATCTCAGTATGTGTAATATTCTGTAGCTGTTGTTATCATATCAGTATGCGTGATATTCTCTAGGTTTTGTTATAGTCTCAGTATGCGTTATATTCTCTAGGTGTTGTTATAGTCTCAGTATGCGTAATATTCTGTAGCTGTTGTTATAGTCTCAGTATGTTTAATTGTCTGTAGCTGTTGTTATCATATCAGTATGTGTGATATTCTCTAGGTGTTGTTATAGTCTCAGTATGTGTAATATTCTGTAGCTGTTGTTATAACCGCAGTATGTGTAATATTCTGTTATTGTTGTTGCAGTCTCAGCATGTGTTTATTCTTTCGCTGTTATTATATTCTCAGTTTGTGTAATATTCTTTTACTGTTGTTATTGTCTCAGTATGTGTAATGTTCTGTAGCTGTTGTAATAGTCTCAGTATGTGTAATATTCTGTAGCTGTTGTTATAGCCGCAGTATTTGTAATATTCTGTTATTGTTGTTGCAGTCTCAGCATGTGTTTATTTCTTTCGCTGTTATAATATTCTCAGTATATGTAATATTCTGTAGCTGTTTTTATTGTCTCAGTATGTGTAATGTTGTTTTAATGTTGTTATTGTCTTGGTATGTGTAATATTCTGTTACTGTTGTTAAAGACTCAATATGTGTAATATTCTGTTACTGTTGTCATAGTCTCAGTATGTGTAATATTCTGTAGCTGTTGTTATTGTCTCAGTATGTGAAATATTCTGTAGTTGTTTTCATAACATCAGTATGTGTAATATTCTGTAGTTGTTATAGTTTCAGTATCAATAATATTCTGTATCTGTTGTTATAGTCTCAGTATGCTTAATTTTCTGTAGCTGTTGTTATAGTCTCAGTATGTGTAATATTCTGTAGCTGTTATGATAGTCTCAGTATGAGTATTATTATGTAGCTGTTGATATAGTCTCAGTATGTGTAATATACTGTTACTGTTGTTATAGCCTCAGTATGAGTAATATTCTGTAGCTGTTGTTATAGTCTCAGTATGTGTAATTTTCTGTAGCTGTTGTTATAGTCACAGTATGCGTAATATTCTGTAGCTGTTGTTGTAGTCTCAGTATGCGTAATTTTCTGTAGCTGTTGTTATAGTCACACCATGCGTAATATTCTGTAGCTGTAATTATAGTCTCAGTATGAGTAATATTCTGTAGTTGTTTTCATAACCTCAGTATGTGTAATATTCTGTAGTTGTTGTTATAGTCTCAGTATGAATAATATTCTGTAGCTGTTGTTATATTCTCAGTATGTGTAATTTTTCTGTAGCTGTTGCTATAGTCTCATTATGAATAATATTCTGTAGCTGTTGTTATAGTCTCAGTATGTGTAATTTTCGGTAGCTGTTGTTATAGTCTCAGTATGAGTAATATTCTGTAGTTGTTTTCATAACCTCAGTATGTGTAATATTCTGTAGTTGTTATAGTCTCAGTGTGCTTAATTTTTTGTAGCTGTTGTGATAGTCTTAGTGTGTGTAATATTCTGTAGCTGTTATTATAGTCTCAGTATGTCTAATATTCTGTAGCTATTGTTACAGTCTCAGTCTGTTTAATATTCTGTAGCTGTTGTTATAGTCTCAGTACGAGTAATTTTCTGTTAGTGTTGTTATCATATCAGTTTGCGTGATATTCTCTAGGTTTTGTTATAGTCTCAGTATGCGTAATATTCTGTAAATGTTGTTATAGTGTCAGTATGAGTAATATTCTGCTGCTGTTGTTATAGTCTCAGTATGTTTAATAGTCTGTAGTTGTTGTTATAGTCTCAGTATGTGTAATAATCTTTAGCTGTTGTTATAGTCTCAGTATGAGTAATATTCTGTAGCTGTTGTTATTGTCTCAGTATGTGTAATATTCTGTAGCTGTTGTTATTGTCTCATATGTGTAATATTCTGTAGCTGTTGTTATAGTCTCAGTATGTGTTATATTCTGTTGCTGTTGTTATAGACTCAGTATGTGTAATATTTTGTAGCTGTTGTTATAGACTCAGTATATTTAGTATTCTGTAGTTGTTGTTACAGTCTCAGTATGTGTAATATTCTGTAGCTGTTGTTACAGACTCAGTATATGTATTGTTCTGTAGCTGTTGTTACAGTTGTGGTATGTGTAATATTCTGTAGCTGTTGTTATTGTCTCAGTATGTGTAATATTATGTAGCTGTTGTTATAGTCTCAGTATGTGTAATATTCTGTTGCTGTTGTTATAGTCTCAGTATGTGTAATATTCTGAAGGCACTGCAGGTTAAATCATCGGCCAAAGAAGGGGAACTTCCAGCACAAAGAATCCAGCCTCCTACCAACACAAAAGTAAATGATAAGCGAAGGTAAACTGCGCTGCTAACAAAGAAGTTGATTTGATATTAAGCGTCATTTTTATGCCATCGAGGGCTAACAGACGGTCAGTTAACCTAACCACTGTTTCCTGGGATCCTGAAAGGTTAACCAGTTCTCTAGCACACCCCATCTCAGCAAGTAACTCATAACTTCCCCACTTGAATCAACAGTGAGAGACGAATGACAATGAGATGCAATGTTGTATATCAATCATCACAGAGACAGTTGGCAGGCGGGGATTCGAATTCATGACCCCTGGATTTATAGTCAGACGTGCTACTGATTGAGCTAATCAGGCCTGGCACTAACAAACAACAAGAGCTGTTAGAGGGACAGTGTGCCCGACTTTTCGAATATTTGTCACAAAAGTACAAATTTGATTGTGACTGGTGACAAATCCAAGCAAATAAGAGTTATCTAACTTACAAATTGACAAAATTGAGTAGGTCTTATAACTGCAATACCTTGTATGAAGTTCAATCCAATACATGCAGTGACTGCTGAGTTATAAAATGTCTAAGTTTTAACAAAGGCCATAATTTGCAAAAATATCTGGCAAGAGTTATCCCACTTAATTAATTTAGTTGGTTTCATGACTACAAGGCCATATGAAAAGTTTCAATCAAATACATTGAGTGGTTGGTGTGATATGGACTTGACGGCACCTGCACGCAAAATTATAACCAAAAATTCTAAGTCAAACAAGGGCAATAATTTGTATTATATTCATGCAAGAGTTATCTAACTAGGTTACTGTAGTAGGTTTGATGATGGGAAGTCTTGTGTAAAATATCAACCAAATACATTGAGTGGTTGCTTAGATATGAACTTGATAGTACTTGCATGCAAAACTTTAACCAGAATTTCTAAGTCAAACATGGGCAATAACTTGCATTACATTCATGCAAAAGTTATGTAACTTCATAATTTTAGTAAATTTGTTGACTGGAAAGTCTTTTGTAAAGTTTCAATCAAATATATTGAGTGGTTGACAAGATATGGACTTGATGGTACTTGCACACAAAACTTTAACCAGAATTTCTAAGTCAAACAAGGGCAATAATTTGCATTGTATTTATGTACGAGTTATCTAACTTAGTTATTGTAGTAGGGTTGATGACTGAGAAGGCTTGTGTAAAGTTTCAAGTCAATACATGCAATGGTTACTGAGTTAAGGACTTGCATGCAAAACTTTAACCAAGGTGTGATGCTGACGCCTGGGTGAGCAGAATAGCTCTCTTATTCTTCGAATAGTCGAGCTAAAAAGGAAGAATCACGGTAAAGTGTTTGAACTTCGGACCAGATACTATAACCAGAAAGTGAGCGTTAGCCACCTGTTGAGGAAATCAACTAAACAAAAGTTTTCAAAATGTTAAAACATTCTATTTTAGTTCAAATCTTAATATCTAAAATGAATTCTTCTTGAATGTGTGTTATTTCAAATATTTTATTTTTTTTATTTGAATGTAAATATTTGTAATTTTCAATGTATTTTTAATGGAATTCTGCTTGGAAATGGAAATGTGCTGTGTGTTGTTTCAATATTTTTTTTGTTTTATTTATTGAATGTAAATGTTTGTTATCATGTTTGTAATTTTCGTGTTTGTTCAATAAAATTTGTGCTGTCCTTGAGCAAGACTGCTTAGTACTGGTTCTACCCAGGAAGATTTCGAGCGTGATTTGCCTAAGTTGCCTATCAACCATGTACATGTTAAATAATAAAAAAAATATTTATGTTAAATGTTAAAAGTTCATCTTTTGTACCCAGGAATGCAAGCATGTCCATATTTCTTTCTACTATAATTTTAACTCAAAGCTGAGCCCCAGATCTTTAAAGGAAATTCCCTTCATAAATTTTGTATTTTGTTGTTTCTGTTCAATAACTTAACATGTATAGGTTTAAAAAAATATCATAAATAAAAAAAAGTCAATAAAATATTAAAATAAATATTAAACACACACACACACACTCCCTTGTTAAAGTCAATGTTTACATACCCATACATAAGGTTGGAATTTTCTGATACTGCTATATGAGTGTTTTATTCACTTAAAATGCTAGTATGTAAGAATACTGCTTGAAATTAGGGACAATGGTCCATTTGAGCCCAGTAGAGTGACTCACTTTACATGGAAATGTTATGAGAGAACAGATAATTCCCATTTTTTTCATCTATAACTATGATAAGTTCTTCATAGGCTTAGTCCATACAAAATTATAAAGGAAGTGGCTTGTGAAACCGGATTCAATTCAATTCACATTATTTCTCAGTTCTTTATTGATATCTGTCTCAAATTATATTACAATTAACCAGTGACAATGCACGCCATGAATCCTGCAAATTAATTAATTGCACCTGTTACTAAGAGGGTAATTAAGTCACCGATTGTATTTTAATATGTCTATCAGTGGTGTTAGGTGTAAGTATGGGACGAGTTGTCTCAAAATGTCCTGTACCTGTTATTCAGAGTAATGTTTATTGTTGACTTAATGAATCCGCTCAGTAAAACACAGTGGGGTATCAAAATATGTTTCCATATCTCTTAAAAAAAAACAAAGGAATTAGAGACATATACTTGAAAAAATCATTTAACTCACTGTAGACTATTAGCTTTCCTTAGCTTTAATTATTGGTAGTAATTCAGCTCGAACAAACTTAGACTGGTCCCTGGTCTCATATAAATAAAGAGATCCAGGTTCAAGTCCCGGTGGAGACCTCAATACTTTACAACAGATATCCTTAGTTGGGATTGAACCAACATCTTCCACCTTAAAGACAGATGTACTTCATTGTACTATAAGGATGCATTTTAAAGCTACATATAAGCACTGCACACTAATTATAAATATAATCCTGATTTCACTGGCTGTTACAATAACATTGTTTTCCAGGTGTATATTTATATGTATTAATAATATAAATGTTACATACATGTTTCAGTAAACTCTGCAGAATTTTATATTCTTACTATATTGCCAACAAAAATTGCCCCTGTAATACACCAGGAAGAAAGAAATTATATATCAAAAGTGCATTTATAGAAACAGATCTTAACAAGTGTAACTTAACTACAAAGACATTTTGGCTAATATTTTGACTCTCGTCACAAGTGATACACCACAATGATGAAAAATATTTTACAGCTTTCTTTACTGCAACCAAGGACTTATATAGAAGGATAAGAAACTTGCATCTCTCTACTAAATGTTGATAAAATAGCATGCAAAGAATTAAAAGATGTAAGGTGTATGTAACCTTAGATGTTTTATAATGTTTTAAACACCCAACATGATCTTGAATTTAAAATATTGCAGGTTGGAATAATTTCCTTGAATTTTTAGTTGCAGTATACAAGTTTTGTAATCATAAGTACTTCAACAATTTTAAACACAGTATGCTGGGAATCATCTCGTTTGTTGGGAATTTCATTGTGCAAAGAAAGAATTTTGATTTGTATTTCTGAGATGAATGGAAGTTAGGATATTCAAAAACGAGATTTCCCGAGATTCTGTGTGAATGTTCTAGCGTTCATAACATCTCAATCAGTGGATTTTCCTTCTCTATATAAGTCCTTGCTGCAACTAATATTGCCTTAGTGTTCAGTGGTTACACTGATGTGATGGGTTCCGTTCTCATAAAGCGTTCTTTGGATAGCATGTAGCAATATGAGACCGAGGACGGGTATAAGCACTGTTTGTGGTGTATGCGCAATTAGTGGTCTGCCTGTATGGATAGCTTAATTATACTGGTACATTACAACTAAATCGGTATAAAGCTTGACACACAGATTTACTTTTTTTATGTCTATCACCGGGTTCTTATGTCTTTCACGGGGATTAATGTCTATCACCAGGGTTCTAATACCTACAACCGGGTCTGTAATGTCTATCACAAGGGTTATAAAGTATATCACTGGGGTTCTAATGTCTATCACCAGGGTTCAAATCACCAGGGTTCTAATGCATATCACCGGGGCTGTAATCCATATCACAGGTGTTCAAATGTCTATCACCAAGGTTCTTATGTCTATCACTGGGGCTATAATGCATATCACCGGGGTTCTAATGTCTATCTGTGGGGTTTCTATGTCTATTACTAGGGTTCTTATGTTTGTTGCTGGGGTTGTTATGCATATCACCAGAGTTCTAATGTCTATCACCAGGATTTATATGTCTATTACTTGGGTTCTTATGTTTATCACTGGGGTAGTAGTGCATATCACCAAGGTTCTAATATCTATCACTGGGGTTCTTATATATATCACTGGGGTTCTTATGTCTATCATCGGGGTTCAAATGTCTATCACTGGGCTTCAAATGCTTATCACCGGGGTTTTAATGTCTATCACAGGGGTTCTAATGTCTATCACTTGGGTTCAAATGTCTATCAACGGGGTTCAGATGCCTATCATCGGGGTTGTAATACACATCACTGGGGTTCTGATATCTATCACTGGGGTTCAAATGTCTATCACTGGGCTTCAAAATCCTATCACTTGGGTTGTAATACATATCTATCACTGGAGTTCTTATGTTTATTACTTGGGTTGAAATATCTATCACTGGGATTCTAATGTCTATCTCCAGGGTTCATATGTCTATTACCTGGAATCTTATGTTTATCACTGGGATTGTAATGCCTATCACCTGAGTTCTACTGTCTATCACTGGGGTTCTTATGTCTATCACTTGTGATGTAATGTCTATTACTGTGGTTCAAATGTCTGTAACTGGAGTTCAAATACCAATCACCAGGGATTGTAATGCATTTCACCGGGGTTCAAATGTCTATCACCAGGTTCTTACGTATATCACTGGGGTTCAAATGTCTATCACTGGGGTTCTAATGTCCATCACCAAGGTTCTTATGTTTATCACTGGGGTTGTAATGCATATCGCTGGGATTTTTATGTCTATCACTAAGGTTCTGATGTTTATCACTGGGGTTTTAATGTCTATCAATTGGGTTCTAATGTGTGTCACTTTTTTGTTTCTCATTGTACACATCACTATGTTTCTCAATACACACACAATACAATGTTTCTTCTCAATACATACACAATACAATGTTTCTTCTCAATACACACATCAGTACAATTTTTCTTCTCAATACACAAGGTACAATATTTCTTCTCAATACACACAACACAATGTTTCTCAATACACACAATACAATGTTTCTTTTCAATACACAAGCACAATGTTCCTTAACTAACACACACAACACCATGTTTCTCATTACACACACACACAATACAATGTATCTTCTCAATACACACGATACACTGTGTCTTTTCAATACTCACAACATTGTGTTTTTCATTGTACTCAACACTATGTTTCTCAATACACACACAATACAATGTTTGAAAATACACACAACATAATGTTTCTTCTCAATAAACATAATACAATGTTTCTTCTCAATACACACAGTACGATATTTATCAATACACACAATAAAATGTTTCTTCTCAATTCACACAATACAATGTTTCTCAATACACACAATACAATGTTTCTTCTCATTACACAAGGTACAATGTTTCTTCTCAATACACACAACACAGTTTTTCTCAATACACACAATACAATGCTACTCAATACAATGTTTCTACTCATTACACAAGGTACAATGTTTTCTCAATACACACAACACAGTGTTTCTTCTCAATACACTTAATACAATGTTTCCTCTCAATACACAAAATACAATGTTTCTTCTCAATACACACAATACAATGTTTCTACTCATTACTCAAGGTACTATGTTTCTTCTCAATTCCCACAACAAAGTGTTTCTCAATACAATCAAATACAATGTTACTCAATACAATGTTTCTATTCATTACACAAGGTACAATGTTTCTTTTAAATACACACAACATAGTGTTTTTATCTCAATACACACAACACAGTGTTTCTTCTCAATACACACAACACAGTTTTTCTCAATACACACAATACAATGTTACTCAATACAATGTTTCTACTCATTACACAAGGTACAATGTTTTCTCAATACACACAACACAAGTGTTTCTTCTCAATACACACAATACAATGTTTCCTCTCAATACACAATATACAATGTTTCTTCTCAACACACACAATACAATGTTTCTACTCATTACTCAAGGTACTATGTTTCTTCTCAATACCCACAACACAGTGTGTCTCAATATACGCAATACAATGTTACTCAATACAATGTTTCTATTCATTACACAAGGTACAATGTTTCTTTTAAATACACACAACACAGTGTTTTTATCTCAATACACACAATACAATGTTTCTTCTCAATACACACAATACAATGTTTCTTCTCAATACACACACTACAATGTTTCTTCTTATTACAAAAGGTACAATGTTTCTTCTCAATACACACCACACAGTGTTTCTCAACAAAATGTTTCCTCTCAATACACATAATACAATATTTCTTCATAATACACAAAATACAATGTTTCTTCTCATAACACACAACACTAGGTATCCTAATACACACAATACAATTTTTTTCTCAATACACACAATACAATGTTTCCTCTCAATACAAATAATACAATGTTTTTTTTTCAATATACAAAATACAATGTTTCTTCTCATTACACACAACACTATGTTTCCTAATACACACAATACAATATTTCTTCTCAATACACAAAATACATATTACTTCTCATAACACACAACACTTTGTTTCCTAATACACACAATACAATGTTTATTATCAATACACAAAATGCAATGTTTCTTCTCATAACACACAACACTATGTTTCCTAATACACACAATACAATATTTCTTCTCAATACACATAATACAATGTTTCTTCTCATTACACACAACACTATGTTTCCTAATACACACAATACAATATTTCTTCTCAATACACATAATACAATGTTTTTCTCAATACACAAAAAAACAATGTTTCTTCTCATAACACACGACACTATGTTTCCTAATACACACAATACAATATTTCTTCTCAATACACATAATACAATGATTCTTCTCAATACACAAAATACAATGTTTCTTCAAATAACACACAACATTATGTTTCCTAATACACACAATACAATATTTCTTCTCATTACACACAACACTATGTTTCCTAATACATACAATACAATATTTCCTCTCAATACACATAATACAATGTTTCCTCTCAATACACATAATACAATGTTTCCTTTCAATACACAAAATACAATGTCTCTTCTCATAACACACAACACTAGGTATCCTAATTCACATAATACAATGTTTTCTTCTCAATACACAAAATACAATGTTTCTTCTCATTACACACAACACTATGTTTCTCAATACACACAATACAATGTTTCCTCTCAATACACATAAAACAATGTTTCTTCTCAATACACACAATGCAATGTTTCTTCTCAATACACACAATACAATGTTTCCTATCAATACACATAATACAATGTTTCCTATCAATACACACAATAGAATGTTTCCTCTCAATACACATAATACAATGTTTCTTCTCAATACACAAAATACAATGTTTCCTAATACACACAATACAATGTTTCTTCTCAATAACAAAATACAATGTTTCTTCTCATTACACACAGCACTATGTTTCTGAATACACACAATACAATGTTTCCTCTCAATACACACAATACAATGTTTCCTATCAATACACATAATACAATGTTTCCTACCAATACACACAATACAATGTTTCCTATCAATACACATAATACAATGTTTCTTCTCAATACACAAAATACAATGTTTCATAATACACACAATACAATGTTTCATCTCAATACACACAACAAATTGTTTCTTCTCATTACAAACAACACTATGTTTCCTCATTCACACAATACAATGTTCCTTCTCATTACACACAACACTATGTTTCCTAATACACAAAATACAATGTTTCTTCTTGTTAAACACAACACTATGTTTCCTAATACACACAATACAATGTTCCTTCTCATTACACACAACACTATGTTTCCTAATACACACAATACAATGTGCCTTCTCATTACACACAACACTATGTTTCCTAATACACACAATACAATGTTTCCTCTCAATACACACAATACAATGATTCTTCTCATTACACACAGAACTATGTTTCCTAATACACAAACAACAACGTTTCTTCTCATTAAACACAACACTGTGTTTCCTAATACACACAATACATTGTTTCTTCTCATTACACACAACACTATGTTTCCTAATACAGTGTTTCTTCTCATTACACACAACACTATGTTTCCTAATACACACAATACAATGTTCCTTCTCATTACACACAACACTATGTTTCCTAATACACACAATACAATGTTCCTTCTCATTACACACAACACTATGTTTTCAATACAATGTTTCTTCTCATTACACACAACACTATGTTTCTTAATACACACAATACAGTGTTCTTTCTCATTACACACAACACTATGTTTCCTAATACACACAATACATTATGCCTTCTCATTACACACACCACTGTTTCCTAATACACACAATACAATGTTTCTTCTCAATACACATAATACAATGTTTCTTAATACACACAATACAATGTTTCTTCTCAATACACACAACACTATGTTTCCTAAGACACCGAATACAATGTTTCTTCTCATTACACACAACACTATGTTTCCTAATACACACAATACAATGTTTCTTCCCAATACACACAATGTTTCTTCTCAACACACACATTATTACAATGTTGATCAATGTTTCTCAATGCAAACAATATTAGATTGATAATTATTAGAACACGTCCCATCTAGATTCTTTGCAGAGATGTTCAATGGAATTAAAGTATGCAAGTCGAAAGAAAATAGACAACCTTCATTTCGGTCAAAATTCTTCTTTCCGATGATTTATCTAGGTTGTTGGTAATTAGCACATTTTACAAGATGGCAGCCAACGGCTTCAGTTTGGGGAGGCTGGATGGAAAATGTGCCTTGATTACTGGCAAGTATTGTCCTATGGAGTTGGTTCTCCTAAAATTGATTAATTTATTTTATACATCATCAATTGTCATCATTTTGTTTTGCCGCATTCAATCATTTAAACGGGAGAGATCGACCAAACCATAAGTTTGGTGCCGTAACCTGTTTTCGATCATAACCTAAATTCGATGACTTCCGAAATTTACGTGTATTTCAACTTCCTGTATCTATGTCAATATTTACAATTATAAAAAATAATGCTTCCAATACAAGTAAGAAAGTCATTTTATGATTCTGAATTGAAAAATGTATTTCTCAGTAGATCTATGTCCATTTTTCAAATTGTTCAGTTTCCATAAAACCATGACATTAGCTAGGTTTGTTTACAAACCATGTCTGCTGTAACTGATGCATAACACGTCAACGTCTCATGCCACTATTACATTTCCCATAGGGCTCCATTGTAACATTTATGTCCAAAACAGAGTGAAAAATTAAATTCTGCAGCATGTGTCTGGGCTCAAATTCTTCATTGGTTCAAGATATGCAATTATAAAGAAAAAAAAGTATACCTTGACCAGGTTGTTTTTTTTTAAATTCAATGCTTTTGTGAGACCTATCAATTTCCAGAGTAACGATATGTCAACTATTCGCCCTAGATGCGGTTCGAACCAACAATTCTGAAATAACACAGAATTGTCCAGAAAGCTGGTATCAGCATCAAATTTTTTAGTGGTGATTTCTAAAATACTGACCATTTAACTCATGCTAGCAAAAAACAAAACACTGCAGTACAAAGCCCTGAAAAAAGAAGAAAAAGAGAACTAAAGTTTTATTTCTACCTCCTTCATCTGTAGGTCCGGAGTACTCAAGGGAGATAATAGTGGTGTGAGTCCTCAAGGCCAAAAAGTTATAAACATGACGACTGCTAAATATTATAGAGGAGGAGTCTAGCGGGATGGACCATTTCCCAACAGTCATGGTCGAATTCAGATCATTTTATATTAAATATTATTATTCCGCTTTGACAACATATTTCCTTTGTTTTTTTCCAAATATTTTTTCAAACTGCATAATACTTTGTTTGCCACCATATTTCAAGCGAAAATCTTAGGTCTTTCCTGAAAAAAAATATTGATGTAAGTTGACCTTGAAAATTTAATGGTTTTAGATGACCATGCATAGGTGCTAAGATTCCAAAGATTGTATTATAGTTATTTATGCTGATATTGTGTATCCAAAATAAACATGACACCTAGAAAGCATTGAACCATTTTCCGAGGTAAACATAATTAGATCCATATGATTTGTTATAATAAATTTAGTTTGGGTATTACTTAACTAGTAAAGACCCTATCCTACAAATTTTCTTCAGTACGTCGCTCAGTATTGATACTGTACCAGAACCCTGGAAAATGGCTAATGTTGCACCTATCTATAAAAAGGGCTCAAAGTCAGATCCAGCAAACTCTCTTTAACATGTATTCTGTGCAAGACATTGGAACACATTGTCTCTTCTAGTATTACTAAACACTTCACAACCTCAAACCTCTTCTATGAACTCCAGCATTGTTTCAGAGAGAAAAGATTATGTCAAACTCAACTCCTTATGCTGGTGGGTGATCTGATGAAAGCTGTAAACCAAAAGGGACAGACATACTCTGGGATTTCATGAGATACCAGAGGTTCCTTGGGGTTTGAACATCTGTGTTCAATGCATATTTCGCAATTACCAACATGGTTGGTAATATTGGCAGTAATGTTTGGCCAAAACATTGTATTTCTAGCGTGTCTCAGACATTTCTCAATTCCAAAGTGACCAGTATGTAGAATGTTAAGCATACTTGTTCTTAATTTCGAAGGAATGATTAACCTTTGACCCTTGAAGATAATGTCGTCCATGACACTGAGCTCATCTCTATAAGTCCAGTAATCATGTAGCTGGGTAGGGCAATCTGAGCACTTTTCCGGCCAACCTGACAAAAGAACCTGTTTAAGATGTACTAACTCAGGGTCTTGATCTGTGTGTAATCTTATCTCGTGTAACTTTCTGTCACTATACGGCAAGTTTGTTGTGACAAAATGTACAGGAAGGTTTGTTGCTTCGGACAATTCTGGATATGTGTTGGGTAGAAATTTTCTTGAATCGGGTTTGAGCCCTTGGGAGAACAGAACATGACCAAAATATCGGACTTCCGATATTCCTACTTCTAATTTGTCAGCATTCAGACGAATATGTTTTTCTCGACATCTTTCAAGGACATTCCTTAAGTTTTCATCATGCTCCTTTACTGTGTCTCCCCAGACTAGGATGTCATCAACAATGACGCTACAACCTTTAAGACCTTCCAGGCATTCATCCATTTTGCGCTGGAATTCATCTTGTGATGACCTTAGACCCATGGGAGTACGAAGGTATCTGTAATGGCCCAAAAATGTATTGAATGTTGTGGGGTACGATGACTTGTCGTCAAGTAATAAACTCCAGTAGCCTGATGTACAGTCAAGCTTTGTGAAAACCTTAGCAATTGAGAGCTGGGATAGGATGTCATCCAGGGTTTTCATTGGGTAATGTGGTCTTGAGATAGCTTTGTTAAGGTCTTTAGGATCTATGCAGATTTGAACCTTGTCTGAACCTGGCTTGTTAACTACTACCATTGAATTGACCCATTGTGTTGGAGTGTTAACCTTGGCTATGATGCCAGCCTTTTCCCTGTTTTCTAGTTCCTTTCGAACTTTGTCCTGAATGGCTACAGGGACACATCTGGGAGGATGTACTACAGGCATACAATGTTTATCTACTTTGATAGAACATTTCCCAGGAAGACGACCAATACCACGAAAGAGTGCATTGTACTGTGTCAAAACAGTATCCTTAGTGAGGGGTGTACTGGGGATATCTACAGACATCACAATCTTAATCAAATTAAATTCAATGCAGGTTTGGAGACCTAGGATTGGTGATCTACCTGTACGAAGGACGTAGAAATCAACTTCTTCAGAGTGTGACTTGTATCTACATGTTAATGTGATACTACCAAGTACATTTAAGTTTGCACCATTGTATGCGGTTAGCTTGCAATTAGCTTTCTTTAGGGAGACTTTTCTGTTGAGTGTTTGTCAATTTTTTCTGTCAAAATGTTGCAACTGGCACCAGTGTCTAATTTGAAAGGAATTGGTGAATGTTTGGGACTAACCTGAATATCAGCAAATACCTGATTGTCCTTTGAATTAATAACATCCGCATGAAAATCATCACTGTCACTTTCACTATACTCCCTGTTGTTCCTAATGCCATGAACATGACGTTTCGTTTTGGCACGGCACACAGTTTGAAAGTGATTCCATTTTTTACAGAATAAGCACTGTTTGCCTTTGGCGGGGCATACTGGATGTGTCCGTTGCTGTCCACAATTTCCACATTTGGTGTTGTTTATGTCTCTTTTGTTGCGGTGTTCTGGATTGCGGGCGGTATTCCTATGTTTGGTGTGACCCTTGTTCCCCTTATAGTGTGGCTGCTTGACGTCACTGACATCATGTTGTCTTTCCATCGATTTCAGCTGTGTCTGAGAATATTCATAAGTTTATGCTATTTGAATAGCTTTGTCCATGGATAACGTATCACCTTCCGTTATAAGTTTTTCACGGATTTTGTTGGAACTTACTCCGAAAACTTTTCTGTCTCGGATCATCTCATCCCGTTTATCATACTTGTAGTCATTGGCTGCAATTTTTCAGTTTTGTGATGAAATCTTCAATAGACAATTCACCTTGTTAAACTGAAAACGTTTAAACATAGAGTTAAGTTTGGGTTGAACGTATTCCACAAATTTCTTATATAATGTGTCCAGCTTCTTATTTTCCTCTGCGGTTAAATACCACGATTTATGGATATCTCGTCCCTTCTGACCAATCCATAAAAGTAAGTATGTGCATTTCATTTCTTCGTCTTTATCCTTTAAAGGACCGTTGAAGATAAGATCTACATGATCTTTATATTGTGGCCATGCTTCAGGCAAGTTTGTGGAAGTCCGGTCCACTTTTGGTGTTGGTACACCGTTAAGTTCCATTGTAATTTCAATTTATGAATGTTAATAAATTTGTGATTAATCCAAAATAATAATGCACAAATGTTACAAATAATACATAATAATACTATTGAAGTAATGGAACTAAAATGAATGACACAAGGCGTGTGCTCTAACTAAGATGTTTAATGCTCAGTATCAAAGTAGCAAGTGATTCATGGTTTGATAACGCATGTAATTATAGAGGCAAATTATAAGAGTAGTTCTTATTCTAAGTAAAGGGAAGTAACTACAACATAGAATATGCTAAAGAGTAATCATGAGTTATGAACACATGCATAGATAATACAACAATACCTCATTCTGTTAGACTTCAGCAAGGCCTTTGATAAAGTGAACCATGAAAAGCTCTTATATAAGCTTCATTTCTATGGCATAAGAGGACAAACTCTCTCCTGGACCAAAAGTTTTCTTGATAACCGATCACAGTGTGTTGTCATAAATGGCTCTGTATTAAACAGAGTCCCTGTTTCCTATGGAGTTCCACAAGGGTCTGTCTTTGGCCCTCTCCTCTTTCTCATCTATATAAACGATCTTCCAGAGCATGTTGCCCGCAAAACTCGTCTTTTTGCAGATGACACTGCAACTTACCTATCTCTCAAATTTGATACCCAAGCAGCTATTCTTCAGCATGACTAAGAGCAGATGGAGGAGTGGGAAACAAAGTGGGACAAGCACTTCAACCCATCCAAATGCCAAGTCATTCATTTTACAAAAGTAAAAAAATTATCAACACCTCCTACATTCTCCATAACACTAAATTAGAATCAGTAACATCTGCAACATATCTCGGCATCACAATCTCACAAGACCTGTCATGGAACACGCACATAGACAATATCACTAAAAAGGCAAACCAAACTTTAGGATTTCTAAGAAGAAATATAAAAGTTCATTCACAAGCACTAAAAGCTACTGCATATAATACTCTAGTCAGGCCCAAACTGCTCCTCTGTCTGGTCTCCCCATACCGACACACTCATTCACCAATCAGAGGCTGCACAGAGATGAGCTGCTCGGTGGGTTAAACACGACTGCATGCACTTCTAGTGTCTCAGAAATGCTAAACTCCCTACATTGGAGACTGCTTGAGCTCAGAAGGATTGATATGAGGCTAGTCGTGTTTTACAGCATAACCCAGAAGATTACATAACCCTAAACACTAGATCTAGTAGATCGCCACATTCATTATCCTGTTGCCAAATTCAGAATAGTACTGATTATTATAAGTACTCTTTCTTCCCGAGAACCATTGTCCACTGGAATGCTCTGGAACCATCTGTAGTGGCACAGCCCCAGCCAGAGTTCAGCTCTGTCGTTAGTCGAATTGAACATGTCTCCCCTTAGAAACCTGCTCTTTTTTTTAATCTTTTAAAAACTAACCCTATACAGTCGTCCTTTTAACCTATCAATTGTTTTTATATTAACCTTCTTGTCAGTGACGTGCATCAGTCTAGGTCTCAAGCAGGGGTTTTACTAAATGGCAGATAGATAGACATACAGACAGACAGACAGACAGACAGACAGACAGACAGACAGACAGACAGACAGACAGACAGACAGACAGACACAGATAGACAGACAGACAGACAGACAGACAGATAGATGTCATTTTAGTTTGACACATGATGTCATCCAGTCATATTTTATCAAAATCTCCATACACAATTATGTTGAAAGTATATTTGCGTCACATTGATATACTGTGAATGGTGATAATTTGTAATTCTCAGAAGTGATCCAATTCACCTGGGGATCGGAAACAGCTGACTCCACCAAACCATGAAAAATATCATCTCTGCTGCACAAATTATCTTATAAACAAATTAGCAGTATAAGAATAATACCAAAGTTATTTGCATTACAATCAGTTTTTGCGGTCGGGTTAAACAACCTTTGATCAGATTACAAAATTGTAAACAAATATGACTCGTGAAACTTAAATGACTTTAATTATTTTTCAATAAGCAGGTAGTGCCGTCGTCTATCCGTAACAGTGTTTTCTGGACTTCCATAGTGATTCCAAATCCTGCAATAGAAGGTCCCATGGGAAAGACTGAAGGGGGAGGAGAAAAATTAGAGAAAAAATTGTGACCAGTCCCTGCTTTTTACCTTACATGAGTTCCAATTTAATATTAAAATCATAATTATAGTATTAACAAATTTTCATTGAAATTGGTTCCCTTAACAGCATTTTTTGATATTGTGGAAATCGAAGGGTGGGGTTTGGAACGTTCCTCCCCACCCACCTCTAAATTCGCTAGTTAGTATCTTAAATCTTTACATTTAGATTTTGGCCATTTTCAAAATTTAAGTACTTGAGTGCATGTGATCTTTCACCCAGGTCATTAGAGTACAAATAGCTATGGAACCAGGTTGTCTTTAATAAAAGTGCATGACTGTATGAAGGGAACAAGGCTTTAGACATTAAATGGAGTTTTGTCAAAACATTGCTACACTTGTGTACATGACATTTTATACAACAGATCTTTCCAACATATTACCATTCAACATGGTGTTTCAGATATTCCTTTTGACATTTTAGGGGCCAGTTCAGGAATTGGTGCCGGTACTGCCAAGATGTTTTGTCAGTTGGGGGCCCAAGTAGTTATAACTGGCAGAAATGCAGAGAATCTACAGAAAACAGCAGACGAATGTGAGAAACTTGGCAATGCAAAAGTAGGACATACATGTTACCATATATATATATGTGATTGTATTATTGTGCAGTAATGTTATTGCAGTTCTTTAGATAGTCTTTCTTATGCACTGTCATTCATAATGCAAAGGTTGAACTAATAAATATTCAAACACTCGATTACATGTAATGTATAATTTATAGTATTACAGTTTTGAATAAGGAAAGAATATTGACCAAGATGTGTATCGTCTAGTTTAATATATACATTTAGGCAAAAAACTTTAATTATGCAACACTTTTATAATTTAATTAATTTTTTATTAGCAAACCAATTTTATTTTAAAGTCTGCTCTAATATCAGATTATCTCGCTTAAATCAATACTACTCAAGTTTTGAAAAACAAAATTACTGAACCATGAAAATGATCTGGCATTATATGAATCCAAATCACATTTTAAACATACACAATACAGGAAATTTTATTAGTATAAATAAATTCAATAGAATGTTTTTAGATAAGTCAACAGAAAAACACAACTAATTTCTAAATAAGTACATATAGCAATTTAAATTGGCATGCATTTCTGAAAATGTAATGCTCAATGCCATTGCCTGCCAGTAGGTGGTTGTTATTTCAAATAATTATACTAATTGAATATTTGTGGATTGTAATTGCAAAGGTGATATGAGTTTAGTGGTCCAGTGGTAGAGCATCTAATCCAGGTTGTAGATAAGATCCTCCTACAAGGCTGTGTGTGATGTCCTTCAGCAAGACTCTTTATCCGCATATATTTTGTACTGGTTCTACCCAGGAAGACTTCAAGCATGATTTGTATAAGTTGTATTTACCTGTTTCACAATCACAGTAAAACAAATAAGTTTAAACTAAGTGTTGTGTTATTACAGTCTTTCAGAAAATCATTAACTGGAACAAGTGCCCCAAACAATTATACAGTCAAAACTCGTTATTGCGAATTTAATGGGACTGTCAGAATAATTTGAAATATCCAGAATTCGATTTATCACCACCCACTTCATAAATCGTTGAAAATATATGTGTACATGTAAATACCTCTATTTGTTGTTTTTTACTCAATATAACATGTTGTTATATTTACACATTAATTAAACTTTGTTTATATTGATTTGTACAGTGGATTTATCTTAAATTGTGCTAAATTCTACTGTCACTTTCTTCTACCCAAACATGTCGTGTGTTGTTATCTGTGTGTAGGCTAATTGTCTATTTGCCCAATGCGTTAACATTGTATTTTTTTAAGTGTGATATAATTGATCAACAAATTGTGTTTTCAATTTTTATACTTTTTATTAACATGAATATCAAATAAATACAATATGCAGTTCAGAAATATAAACACAGGTTATAAATAGCACACCATGTCTTCTAACACTAACCAAAACAAGAAGCGACGTTGTTTGCCTAATTAGCATGCATCTCACTTGTGTTTGTACATGTATCATAACAATTTGATCGCTAAATTAACTTACCTGCCAGTACAGACACATGAAGCAATAAATTACAGGTATGGGATTGGCAATTATCACTTTCGGCGGTTTGACTTTCATCTTCACGCGAAGATAAAAATTTGAAATAACGAGTGAGAAATCAATAGATGTTAGGATGGAGGGAACGAAGAACAGATTTGAAATAGTGAAAAATTTGAATAACTGGAATTTGATATATCAAGAGTTAATATAGAAATAGAAGGGGGGAAAATAGGACTGAACTTCAAATTTGAGATAACAGGAATTTCAAAATATAAGAGTTCGAGTTGGTGAGTATCAACTGTAATATATGGATAGAGTGTTGGCCGCTCACGCCAGAGGTTGCGGGTTCGATCCCCAGCACGACCCGATGCCTCTCATAAAACAACATTCAGTACTGGTTCTACCCAGGAAGCGGACTCGAGAGCGGTTCATATAAGCTCTGTGCTTTCATCGCAATCGAGCTAAAAAAAATTAGTATAAACTAACTGCATTATATAATGTTTTGATATTTTGCAGGCACTGTGTATAGTTGGTGACATGACAAGTGAAGATGATGTAAAACGAATCATGGAAGAGACAATGAAGCACTTCAGTAAACTTGATATATTGGTAAAAATAAATACAGATCCATGTGCAGGGTCCGACATTAACCCACGTCCGACCAACAAAGTCTAGTAAATACTTGGTCTGGTCATGTTCTACTGGAGCCTAGGTAGCACCAACTGGTCGTGTAAAATTAAAATTAAGAAATCAGTTAAAAAGCACCAAAACCTGAGCTGATAATGTTTATCATTGAATCAATTAAAATGCATCTGCCGACGAGCATGTAATATCATTGATTATCGATATTTTGTAGCATTACAGCGAACGCGAAAACACGTAACGTAGGATTAATAAGCGGCCCAAACTAAGCGGCATAACTCTAACCTATTCTAATGACGCAATATATTAAGTGGCGTAACTCTTCCGGGTACGATCAGCTTCAGTAATTTCCCTTCTATATTTTACGACATTAGAAGACAAATATATGATTTATTGATATTAACGATGAACAACACCTTTTGACATATCTCTATTCAATTTTGGCTTCACCGAGGGAAGAGATCAGGATGATAACAATGACAAAAATACAAAAGGCAGAACTGAAACAAAGATTGTGATTGTGACCAACTTTCAGTACTATGTCAGGATTCATAGTTACAATATTGGTCTGGGCTAGAGGAAGTATGGTCAGGTCTAGTTTTACCAAGTTACTAGCCTGGTGGTCTAGTGGAAAAAAAAGTTAAATGTCGAACCCTGATGTGTGTGAGCTGCATGTGAAGGGACGAATGCATGCCTTTGATTTACATGTGAATACAGTTTTTACCTGAAAAGTAGAAATGAAAGGTTAATTGTTGTTTCAATGAAAATGTCTTAAGATTAAATATAGTAGGTAGTTTGAATCTTTTTTTTGGTCAAATTTTGTTTTCATCAATTCAAAACTTCATTTATACGAATGTTTTTTTTTCTTTTGTTGATTAATATGTATTTATTCATTGAATTGTGTTACGGAATTAGTAAAAATTAGTAGTGTTTGGATTCTGTTAGTGATTAGACATTTAAGCTGATCAACCATTGACTAAAAGTTTAAATCACAAGTTCTTGGCTAGGTAGTATATAAGATAATCTATAAGTGGTTAGTAATTAGCACAATGAATTTTACCTTGTGTATAGTTCAGACTATAATATGTCTATTAATTGGTTTTACTCGACTAGATTTGAGGGTTGTCAACCAATAAATCTGTTGTTGATCGTCATTGACAGCAGCATTTAACGACAATTTTCAAGTAACTCAGCACATAACTAGTAAAGATGTGTATATGTGATGTTTTCAGGTAAACAATGCTGGCATTGGTGAGTTGGGAACAATAGAGACTACCTCCCTGGAGCAGTATGACAGAGTCATGAATACCAATGTCAGGTAACACTGTTTAAAAGTAAGGAATTGAATCAGTGGAAAGAAATGGATGGCAATGAGACACGTATATCAATCATCACAGAGACTGGCCTGGCGGGGATTCGAACTCACGACCCCCAGATTGATAGTCAGACACACTACCAACTGAGCTAACCAGGCCTGCCCATGTTGGATAAGATAAATTCCCTTATGAGATTTAAATATCAGTGCAAAAAAACAAGTTCTTTCTTTGGCAATCTTTAAACAAGAATTATATTTACTTATTTCCAATAACTTATCATTATAGGTTGTTATTTTTTTTTTTGCAAATTTTTTTTATATTAAGTTAAATTGCAGCATACCATATGAAGCTATGTACACCATAGACAACAGTAACACAGTGGTAGATTCCTTGTAAGAGTAATGACGGAAAACATAAAAATTGACTACTGAAGAAGGCAATATGTACATACAATCTGAAAGAAGTACTATTTGATTTGCCACAAACACTTTTACAATATTCATCAGTATAACAACAGCAAAAAACAACAGCATTAAAACAAAATAGTCCCATTATTTGTTTGCGGGTATGGATAAAGTGGATCATAAAAGGAATCTAATCCAAGTGTTAACTATATGCAA
This sequence comes from Panopea generosa, assembly GCA_029582155.1. Lineage (NCBI taxonomy): Eukaryota > Metazoa > Mollusca > Bivalvia > Adapedonta > Hiatellidae > Panopea > Panopea generosa. The sequence goes on from CM055898.1 coordinate 54,261,606, forward strand.
AGAATGACACTGTGTTGATTTGTTTGCACATGTTCATATCTTGGCCAGCGGGTAGATTCCCTTATTCTTATTTGGTATGCAAGAAAGAATTATCTCTCACCTTACTGTATAAGTATTCTGAAAAGTATTACTGACTTGTCTTACAAGTAAACACGAGTTGTATAATCATAAATTAACATAATTAATTTGACGTTAAAACTCTGTTTTCTAAGGTTGTTATTATATACTTTTGTAGGACAGAAAATAAATTTATAATAAAATTTATAAATTGACACAGTTGCATATTATCAAAAGACTTGAACCAATAGACTGTCATCCATGTAACTCAGATTTTAGATGACTTGATTATGATCTGGTAAGTTAATGACATTGAATGTTTCTCATTACATCCTTTAGGCTAGAGATATTAAAACTACTGAATTGTTTAAATTATTGAAGAATGCTATTTGCAGAGGTATGTACCAACTGACAATGCTGGCTGTGCCGCATTTAGTGAAAACTAAAGGAAGCATTGTCAATGTGTCCAGTGTCAATGGAATGCGATCTGTGAGTATTACCATCTCAACGATTATAACATTTGTTTTTTCTTTTATCTCTAATGAATTGTCAGCATGCTGCGAAATGTTCCAGTTATTTTAACATTAGATTTTACAGATGTTTCACTGTTATTTTGCCATGCAAAAAACTTCTGCCTGCTGTCGTCTGCCTGTCCGCCCAACCTACAAACCAATCATATATTATCATCTTTTTACTTTCAATCCTATGTGGTATATTACTTCAAGTATATTATAGTTGACATTCATGGCATTTCACTTCAATTTTATAAAACAAATTTCCAATTTGATGTGCTGGTATCAATGTATTTTTTTGCAACATAGATAAAACATTTTCGCCTTTCTCGTGATCCATGAAAAGATTAATTTTTTTATTTACCACCATGTAGCTGAAGGGGAATAAAGGAATGGTCAGGATGTAACGTTTCATGCCCATACAATATCTTCTAAACCCTTTGAAGAAATTTGACATAGCTTAGCACAAATGTTCACCTCAGTGAGATGCTATGTAGAACCTAGCTTCCAGCCATATGTGATTGAGGTCTAGGTCATACTAATGGTCAGATAGCCAGAATATCATGTCCACTCCGTATCTTTTAAACCACTGAAAGAAATTTGTTTTTAACCGGTATAGATATTCACCTTATTAAGATGAAATGCAGAACCTAGCTTCCAGCCATGTACGATTGAGGTCAAGGTGTTAATGATTGATTGATTGTCAAATAGGCATACTTTTGTATCCATTCCGCATCTTCTGGAATTTTATATTATTTGTTACAAATATTACCCAATTGAATCAGGGTGCAGAACCTTACTTCAAGTCATCTATGTTTGAGGTCAACATCTTAAAGGTAACAGATACATATATCTGTCCATCCATCCATTTCAGCAATTTTGCTGTAATTTTGAAAAACATGTGTGATCGCTGCCTCTTATATTAAAATTGCATAAAAATATTGTTATTTTCAAGCATGTTCTTCTGCTGCAAATATGCCAATTGTTATAATAAAGTTGTTGTATTAGTTTTTTGTGCTTTTAATATTGTAGAAAGCTATTTTCAATATATTACATGTGGCATATCCAGGTTTTTTGGTGGAAGACGACTACATAATGAATCTGAGTAGAACCACTGTCCTTCAATAAGTAACTAGAAACTTTGTCATAAGATGGTAGTGTAGTGGATAGAATGTTGGTAACTCACATCAGAGGGTTTGATCCCCAGCTCAATCCGATGCCAAAAAACAACGCTCAGTACTGGTTCTACCCATGAAACGGACTTAAGAGAGTGGCTTATATAAGCACTGAGCTTTCTATGCAGTCAAGCTAAAATGAATTAGTATACACTAAGTTTCTCACATAAAGGTTTTGGACCAACTTAGGCTCGAACCCACAACTTCAATGCTGGGAGGTAAGTGGTGTGAAGACAAAACAGTTTGTGTAAACATTTCAGTATGTAAAGTATGTTAAAAAAAGTCTTGGGTCAGTTTTGAGTTGTTTAATAAAACAACATTTAAAACCAACTTAATATGGAGCCTAAAACTTGTCTGTTGTAGAAATAACTGCCCCAAAAGCTTAATCTGTTGATGCAACATAAAAGTTATCCTCAGTCATCAAGAAGGTTTTGGTATATTTCTGGTTATACTTTAGGGATACTTGGTGCATACATTTATACTGCAAGTAACATATTTATAGGTAAAACTGAGATATTGTAAAAACGTTACAGTTGAGATTGTAACATTGCTGCAACCTTACTGGCTGATATTGTGTTGTTTTATTCATTACAGTTTCCCAATGTCCTGGCTTACAATATGTCCAAGAGTGCAGTTGATCAGTTCACACGCTGCTGTGCATTAGGTAGTGTACCTTCAAACTACTATTTCTGTGATCAGTCAGTTAACATTCCAGGTTTTTAGTCACAGATTGTAAAATTGAAATGAATATGGAATTAAGCAAAACCCATGTCACTGATAGTTTGCTAAATTATATATACATGTACATGTAAATGTTTTTTGACTTAAATGTTTTTCTCTTTTTTTACTATCTCAAAAAGTGTTTTACTTAAAATTGGGTATTTATAACATTGATTATATGACACAGCGAAGAAGTTTGCTCATATGCTGCAAATGAAGAAAAGGATAGAATAATAATGCAAATTATTATAAAAAATGTTTTAGTATTCATTTCATTGGCAGTGTCAACATTTTCGTTTAGATCCCCCCTCATATATAAAAGTCTGTATATCTATATAGCTGCAAAGATACTAACCATTCCATATGTATTGCCAAATCAAACATTCATTGTTGGACAGAAAACTGTCAAGTTAAATAAAACTGAGAAAACAAAGGAGAAAATATCACATTATTTATAACTGTTTATTTTTCAGAATTAGCCGCAAAACAAGTACGAGTGAACAGTGTGAAGTAAGTACCTGGTGTACTTTCAATATAGTGTACAGCACTTTTTTTATCAATGTTTTAAGTTATTTGGAGTGCATGTAAACATCGATATATACTGATAGAAATAAGTCACATTTTATTATCAAGTAATTCAGATCTGTTTATTTTTTATGTGATGTATAAAGTCATGTTTCCATTGAAAGATAAACATTTTGAAACATGAAATGTATGTTAAATGATGAGACTTTTATAAAGTTTGCTGCCACTTCCATGTAAAATTCATGATGGCTGGGAAATACTTTGAAGTAAAAATTCTATTATCCCGATCAGTAAATGCTTTCACATTGCTTAGAACAAATAAACAGTTATCATGTAGCATTTTGTGGATTAGAAGATAAAAAAGTATATAAGTATTTTGTTATAAGATTGAAATAGTTTCATAGCAGCTGTCAGAAAAATGTTGAGTTTGAATAGTTAACATAGTTTTTATGCCATTTAGAGCTACCAGATGATCAGTTAATCTAACTGCTCCTTTCTGAGATTCTGGAAGATTAACCAGTTCTTGAGCGCACTATTCTCCACAAGTCACTGATAGCTTTCCCACTTGAATCTGTGGTGAGAGACAAATGACAATGAAATGCAGTGTTTTATATCATTTATCACGGAGACTGTGCCCAGACGGGGATTTGATCTCACGTCCCCTTGATTGATATTCAGACACTCTACTGACTGAGCTAATCGGGCCAGGCAAAAGGAATGTTGAGGTACTTATTCTGCTCGGATGTGAAATAAACATAAACATGATTTTACTGCGCCATTATGTAGAGTTAAAAAATTGTTTGTCAGAGACCAAGCAAGCTTAGGAGCGAGTGTCATCTGTCGGGTTTCCGCTTCTGCTGTCAATTAAGTATTAAGATAGTTAATCTTCAAATAAAGGTTTCTGAAACAGTGGAAAGTTTAAAAAATGATTCAGTTAAGACATTGAAAAAGCTGCTGAACTAGAAGTATTAAAATATTGAAATATCTTCAAAAGATATTCATCTGAAGAATTGAGCAACTAACTTGGACAACAATAAATAGCACCTAAATTATTCATTAGAACATAACTACACTTACTCTGGAGTTATATATCTCCAGTGTCATTGTGACATAACATCTGGGTATAGTTCTTCAATCTACTTAAATGCATATATATGCAACATGCTCTAGATTTACAAAAATGGTGGTTACCTGTTTTGTTATTAGATGAATATATATAAATTTGATATCTGCTTCAGATAAATGAAAACTTGCAAGGACTGCTTTATCCTCTTGGTATAGTTTTAGCCCATATGCTTTGATAATATGTAGTCAATTCAGTGTAAAGGAGCAGGCGACTGCTTTGTAGTGGTTGAATTCAGGAACAATTAAACACGTGTACAAGTCACGGCAGTATACTGTCATTTGCTTCCTGTAAAGTTGATCATGTTCAGGTTTGATTGTAAATATTTTGTGTTTCAGTCCCGGTGTTATACTCACTGAGGTTCATAGAAGGATGGGTCTCACTGAGGAACAGTATCAGCAGGTAATCAACATCACATGGAAGGATATTCATAATATTTTTAAACTTATATAGCTGAAATTAAAACTTTAACACCTTTAATTGTTCTAATTTACTGTATAATTACCTCTGTTGTATTAATTTTCAACATAAATTCTATCCTCAATTCTCTTAGCCTGTTACTTCAACAAAATTGACCAACAGAAGATGATTTGATTTGAGTATTTAGCATCTTATGTTGTTGAGGGCTAACAGACAATCTGTTAACCTAACCACTATTTCTTTGGATCATAGAAGGTAAACCAGTACTTGAGTACTCCCATCTCCACAAGTAACTGATGGCTTTCCCAGTTGAATCAGCGTGGAGAGATGAATGACAAAGAGAAGTAATATCGTATTTATCAATCATCACAGTCTGTGGCCAGGCAGGGATTCTAACTCACAATCCAATCATTGAAAGTCAGATACACTACTGGGCTAACCATATTTGGCATATAGGTATTTATTTTACACCATATGCATAATATAGTTTGCTTTCTGCAACACAATCTTCCTCTTACCTTTTTAATATTTAATCTATATTACAGTTTCTAGAAAAAACCAAAACAACACATGCCCTGGGACGACCTGGACAGGTGCATGAGGTGGCGTCCATGATTGCTTTTTTGGCTTCAGACAATGCTTCCTTCATAACGGGTGCTCAGATACCTATAGATGGTGGCAGGCATGCCATGTGTCCCCGATAACCCGAGGGACCTAAAGATGGTGGCAGGCATGCCTTATGTCCCCGATAACACCAGCAGCAGCCATCTAGTATAGGGAACATGATAATCAAATCATTCCAATTTATGCACAAAGTGCTAGTATATGTTTTGCCATGATGGTACTTCTGAGACTTGAAGATTTCAGCAGTTTTAGATTTTTACTTCAGTGAGTTCTCAATCCTCAGTTTAGTTATAACCATTCACTCTAGAGGAAGGTTGGGCATGTGCCAGGGATTTATTTACCTGAAAACTGTCCATCTGCTTCATGTAGATGTTCAAATAGCTTTGTCAATTCTCATACTGGGCTGCGTTCAGTACCCTTAAACATTTAATTTGTTTGATAACAGAAGTGAACTAAACAACGGTCACTTTAAACGTTTGCTAACAGATTAAACACCTCCGTGAGCTGTTTGCTTGTGTTTAATCATGTGAGTTAATGAAAAGTGGAGGGACAACACCGGGCAGACCGATTTCCATTTACTTTTCGTTTGTTAGGTTTATAAACAGAGTAAACATGTTTAACCGTGCTGAACGCTGCCTGATTTACAATGTTTGCCTGTAGAAAAGCAAGCATCAAAACACTAAAAGTGTAAGGTGCACAAAACTGTCTTAATTTAAGGGACTGCAGAATACCTGTATTGTAATTAATATAATGTTACTTAAAAGCAACTGTATTGCAGGTTTGTTGTTATATAGGAATTAAATGTGCTAGGATCATAATGTGTCATGTGATGACAATGATGGCTTTAACTGTGATAACTTTTATTTGAGTGCTTATAAAGCAATGAAGGCAACTAAAAAAACATGAAATGAACACAGCAGTTAAGACGACCTTTGCAATATTCAAATGTGCAACTTGTTCATATGTGGTGATTGTTGTCATTATAAATGAACTAAATTATCCACACTTCTGACAGCTGTTATTCTTGGATGAACATAAAGGTGATCTTTCTGGTTTTTTATCTTTACTTATCTTTATAATTTCAATGTATTCAGAAATGAAATATAGTCGGACAAAAATTTACAGCATTATAGTTTATGTTAGACTATGATCTAGTCATTTGGCCGTCAAACCAAAGTTGTGACAATTTAATTTCTATAGTGATTATTTTTCCTTTTACTGTTTTGGCTATGTGTAATCAGGATAGTCCAGTATTTTTGTACTCGTTAATATGTGACTGTACTTTATTTGGGAAATGCTTTATTATGTGAAACTTTTATTATGAAGAATTTGAATATCTTCAGTCATGTGACTCAACTTAAATGTGTAACTGGATCTATAGCTCTTGTATATAAGGCAAAGTGAATCTTACCATGTTGCATTAAGGAAATCCCAACACGAAGATATAAGAAATGTGCAAAAACTACGGCTCTGCTGAGTTCTTTACACATATCTTAGTCCGAGCATTTCCTTTATCCAGAACTCGTAACCATTATAAGTTTATTTTCTCACATACAAAAATACATTATTTATTAAATTTGTTCTAAAGAATAGTAAAAAAAAGCACAATGGAACATCAGAATGATGTCTACATAGGAGTTAATGACATCTTATTACCCATGTGAGTTTTATCTCATTCTTATAAGACCAGAATATTTCTGTCTGGTAGGGAAGAGAAGGAATTATGACATTTTACAGGGATACAATTCTTATACTTAAGATTCACAAGCCTTTGTACCATAACAGTATTATAACAGTAGGTTAACATTTATTTGGTGTAGAAAAATAGTTGAGGTTTTTCAAAATATCTTGATATGTACAAGAAAAAATACCCAAGAAAGATCCATGTGGTTGAATTGGGCTATTTCAATCCTCTATATCATTGTGATAGTTGTCATGGTGAATATAAAACAATGATACCTCTGGTAGGAATATCTTTATCTCATTAATACTCCTGAAAGATTCGTATACATGTTATAATGTTTAATAGCCAGTAAAAGGAGTTGTGCCTCAGAAGTATACAGGGTGTTCTCATATATGGGACAGAATCGTTTAATTTACATTTTGTTGAACAACAGTGTATGTTGTGCCATTAAGCTAGACCTGACTTTAGCCCCGCAAGATTGTAAAATGCATGCAATCATGCAATGGCATGTATCAGGATATATTGTAACAATGTTTAAAAATAGATGTGGTAAGTATTGTGAAATAATTTCTAAATAAAATCAATTTCTCATCAATACCGTCATCTGCACAGTTGAATGTGATTTGTAAATGCTCTGCAGCTCATTTCACAATCATTGTAAAAAATATGTAAAATTTACATTATATTTGTGAATGCAGATCTCCAATTAGTCCAGTGTTATTTTCTGGTAGTGTAAACAATAAATGTAACATGCCTTATGTTTCGCATGAATGGGAAATTATCTTAATCACTGAGTGAATAAAGAAATGTAGCTATTATTTAAGTATTACTTGCAATATTAAAGCAAGCTTTTGATTCAATCATGCAACTTTAAAGGGACACACAGTAATCAGATGTTGAAATAGAACTTTGCTCTCGTCACACATTGAATCCATCTTTGGATCCATGAACACATAGCCAATTATATCCAAATATTCTTATCAGAAACTCCACATTTAGTAAATTATTCAGACTTTTTTGAAAATTTCATATTTACATTTAACCATACGAAACTGATGACAATAAAGAATGTATTTTTTTGTCATATCTGACTGTGAATTTGCAAAATATGATGCCTTTCAACAATTTCTAGAATATATGTCCTTTCCAAAAATAAAAATGCCCACATACACAGGTACCGGGTATCTTAATTAGTTTTATATTTTTTTCAGAACTAGAGTTAAGTGACAATTTATCAAAATTGCTGTATGTAGCTTTAACAATTAAGAACGCAATACTTATACTTAATGGCTGTGTTCACTGATCACCAATGTTGCATGTACTGTTTTATTTTATATAAATATTCTTTTCGAGTAATAATAAAACTGGTGGGAAATATTTGTGTAGCTATTGTTTTGCTTTACGTTCCACAACTTGTCTTAACTTTCTAGTTACATTACAGGATATATGTGGCAACCAGTTTTATTGATGGGGGGTCTAAGCTACATAAACAGTAATCTGTGAAGAACCACAAGTAACTGACAAACATTCCTCACAAAGTGTTTCAACCAGTGACAGGCAAGTGACTTCGAGACGAGCAAATGACCTTCAGGCTGACTTTGACAACCTTAGCAGGCAGGTTATGATAACTGGAGCAGGGTATCGAGGAGTCATTTTCACAACACGCCATCTTGTATAGTTCTGTAATGGGGTTATACCAGTCGGGACCCACAAGAACAAAAAAAACGTGGATTCATCAAATTACTTGCTTATTTTTGTACAGTAGTTTAACACAAAAAAGTCGCATTAAACGAGTGCACGCTTTTTAATTGAAATTGCATTACTATATTAAATTCAATATATTGAGATGACCAAAGTCCTCAAAATTGTAATACATGTTTAAAAATAAATTCGAACATGACACAATGTATAAATACACGAGATTAAAATCTTCTTGGATTTGATATTTGTAACGCTGTTGACTGTTTTGTAATTTTGGTGTTTTTTGGAAATGTAAAATTGACAAAACTTCAAAAGGTGCAGCAAAAATGGGTATCTTCAAATTTTTTATATAGATAGTTTATTGTTTGAACTACCATTTTTGAAAAAAATTAGATACCATGCAAATGTCGTATTTTCATTGCACTTTTTGAAAGATGGCACTCATCAAAGTGTTGTCAACGACAATGAAATACTATTAGCTGATTTGATGGTGTCTCGTCACCATGCAGAAAATCACTAAAACAAACCAATTTAAATACACACAACTTTTGCTATTTTAATTAAATGTGTTAAACTTAAAAATATATCAAATTGGTCAAAAAGTATTTTTTTCGACAATTCTATATAGCCTAGCACTGGAACACAGGATCCCTAGAGTTTGTTGACCTTGGAAGACATGCCATTTTTGTTTACATATTTTAACATGGAGGAAGCACCAAATACAAACATGTTTGCTTCGCTATTTCTGCAACAAGTGGTATTGTAATCATTTCAGGTGATAGATTATTGTAAACAAAAGGGTAAGTGCGTGTTTTATTTGTTTAATTTATTAGAAATATTAATTTTAACGCGTCCATGTCGTCAGTATGGGGTGCCGTTTTACTATTTTACCTCAATAAGTGATATCACTCATTCGAATAGGTGATATCACTCATTCGAATAAGTGATATCACATATTCATATGTGAATAAGTGATATCACTTATTCATATGTGAATAAGTGATATCACTCATTCGAAGAGTGAAATCACCTATTCGAATGAGTGATATCACCTATTTGAAATGAATAAGTGATATCACTCATTCAAATGGGTGATATCACTCATTTAAATAAGTGATATCACCTGTTCGTAGCGAATAAGTGATATCACTTATTCGAATGAGTGATATCACGTATTCTAAACGAATCAGTGATATCACTTTTTCGAATAGGTGATATCACTTATTTGATTTATCAAGCAAGAAAAAACAGACTGATCCCTGCATAAATGATTCAGCAGTGAATATATGATGATTCAGCAGATATAGATATATGTGATCCAGCAGTGAATATATGACCCTCAACCGCCAAAATAAATGGTCTTATAAATTATTAAAGAATAAGCCAATATATATTCTACATTCACAATAATATTTATTTTATAACATAATATTTTTTTACACAATATATTTGATATTTCCATTTTATTCTCGTTATAGATCTACATCTATATTTTATTAAATATATTAACATCCTTGGGAGAAATCATTTTCTCAATTCATTTCAAATAAGTGATATCACTCATCTGAATAAGTGATATCACTCATTTGTTTCGAATAGGTGATATCACTTAATTGAATAGGTGATATCACTCATTCTAATAGGTGATATCACTCATTATTTTCAAATTAGTGATATCACTTATTCGAATGAGTGATATCACCTATTCGAATAAGTGATATCACTTATTGAGGTTAAATAGTAAAACAGCACCCCATACGTCATCAGATCTGATATATCGGAAGGGTTGCAATATTCTTCTTTTTCTGGTGAAAAAAACAAATGAAAATACTCATTTATGGTACATATATAACTCTGAGTAGTTTTTCATGTCCGTTGTGAAAGGCCTATTGTTTCTCCCCTTATATTTTTCAGAAATATCGAATAATTTGGCCTCGTGTTATTTCAAGCAAGCCGATTGTGAGAAACTATTTCAATTTTTTTTTTAATCGGTGTAAAAACGATTTATTTCTTAATAAGTACACAGTGTTTCAGTTTAGAACTGTAGTTGTATTATTCATGCATCATTTGGGTCATAAATATATTGCTAAATGCTTATAAATATACGTTTGTTGATAAGACAACTGATTCGATTGAATATATTTGAATCATTTTTTTTTTCATTTTTAGTTGAGAAAATTACAAGTAAAGTGTGTGTTTGTGGAAATGAAGTCAATGTTGGATAGATGTCTACAATAATAATCACTAGTATTGATGAAATGTAACATTACAAAAAACATAACTACAGTATAAGTCACTTCAAACCACACTGCTTTTTTTTAATAAGGTGAAAGTAAATTAGAAATTCGTGTTCATGTTTAAGTTATGAATTCCCTGTATCTCCTTAATATAAGAGACTGAGCCATAGGCTACTGTATAATTTTCTAAATGGCATTACTTCAAATTCTGGTCACTGTTTCATTGTTGATTCTTTAACCTTATTACATAAATCTCCCACAAAATGTGTTTTCCCCTTATCTAAAATGGAGATTGAACAGAGAAATGTACTGGAACATTAAAGTAAATTGTATGGGGTACCGTTTTACTATTTAACCTCAATAAGTATTCATAAAACAAAACAAACTCTACCAAAACAAAATAACTGTCCTCTTAACTTGGAATCGTACACATTTGTTGTATTGAAATTTGGTCAAACTGTTGCAAATACCTATTCTAAAAAAATCCCCTTGCACAAAGTAATTCATTTTGTAAGATTCTGTTAATTGTAAAAGGAAATTAGCCTAATGTCAAAATACGTTTCAGTAAAGATTCCAAACGTCAACTCTCCATGTGCAAAAAAATATCACACGTTATATAATGACAAATTTATTAAAAGGCGGTTTAGGTCTGACTTTAAGGGGATATTAACTAACTGTAAAATAAATGTAATTTTGTATGAATAAATCTTGTACATGTAATGAAATATTTTAATTTAAATCTTATTTAAAAAGATATTTATGAACGATACCAGCTTCAAGCAAAGCTGACCTTCACATTGTCAGTATTGATTTTAAGCTTGACTATTCAAAGAATAAAGAGCTTTTCTGCTTTCTTAAGATAACTCTTGCATGAATATAATGAAAATTATTGCCCTTGTTCTTGTAAAAGATTTGCATGCAAGTACCATCAATGTAATATCTCACCAACCACTCAATGTTTTTGATAGAACTTTAATGTATGGCTTTGTAGTCATGAAACCAACTAAAAAAAATTTTGATAACTCTTTGTCATTTTTTTTTTTTTGCAAGTTATGGCCTTTATTTGACTTAGAAATTCTATAACTCAGCAGCCACTGCATATACTGAATTGAAACTTCATACAAGGTACTGCAGTTATAAAATCTACTAAATTTAGTAAGTTAGGTAACTCTAGCTAGACTCTAGACTAATTGGCATGTGCATCTTAATGAGTATGAAGGCCTCACATCAATATTTTTTTATCTGAAATTGAATTTTTAGCTCAACTCTTCTAGAATAAGGGGGCTATTGTACTTGCATTGGCATTTGTAATTAAGATATATCTATGCAACCACCCATTCAATATTTTTATTTTTAACAGACGGGCAATAATTATAGCTTAACTTTACCACCCCTGAGTTTTAATTGTCTTCCATTTGATACTTATTTCCTGAAAAACTATTGTTTTAGAACAGCATCAAAATAGTTGAGCTCGCTGTCCCTCAGACAGCTCATGTTATTTAAAAAATATACACAGGCTAGGCAAATAAACATTTGGTGAATTGGAGTTTATAAATGAAGATTTCAATGGGAAAAAAATCCATTTGCTATCAATATTTTTTTCGGATGGATGACTGGATATGATCAATCATAGGATGTGGCAACATTGAGTATCTAATGAAAGAAACTGGGGTTTCACAATAAGATGGTAAATTTTCCCTGTAATTTTGGTTTTAGATATACCTGTATAATATTTATTCGTGGTCGTATTGTTTGTTTCATTCACTGAGTGCTTTTGGCTTGGTCTTTGAGGAATTTCGACATTCTGGTGCTAATAACAATGAAATGAAACAACAGACTTAAACTATGTTAAAAATAATAAAATAAAAAAACTGTATCATTATCATATTAAACCTAGGGGCCCTGTAATGGGATTTTGTATTTTATAAAGGGATACTATGAGAAAAATGCAGGGCTTATGTCATGGTAAATTGTCTGTTGTCCGTCCGTAAACCTTTTTCTTGTAGACGCGATAGCACCTTCATTTTTTCATTGAAACTTAACCAATCTTGCACAGCAGTTATATATAACCATAAGATCTCAAACCAGCAGCATTTGACCACTATTGCCCCCACCACAGGGCTTATAATCACATTTTAAGCGAAATTTTTAAAAACATTTTCTCTGAAAGTTCATGGCCTGGACCTTAGATAATGTACATGTAGCATTGCATGGGTGTCCCCAAATTTTTTTGTTGAAGCTGAGTCCCTGGGTTCAAATTTGGGGCCGCCACAGGGGTTACTGTTTTACATACAGTTATATAGGGAAAATGTTGTAGACATGTAAGTACCTTCATTTTTCATTGAGTCTTAATTAAACATGCACAGCAGTTATATAGCCACAAGATCTCTGATGAGTTCTTGAACCTGCATCATTTGACCACTAATGCACCACCACAGGGCTTTAAGTACATTTTAGGCGAAATTTTGATTTTTTCTGAAAGTTCAATATCTAGACCTTAAGTATTTTACATGTAGCATTGCATAGTGGTCCCCTAAAAGATTTGTTAAAGTCGGATCCCTGGGGTCATATTTTAGGACACCACAGGGGTCACTGTTTTACATAGTGTTATATAGGGAAAATGTTGTAGATGCGATAGCACCTTCATTTTCATGAATCTAAATCAAACTTGCATGACAGTTATATAACCATTAGATCTTGGACGAGTTCTTAAACCAGCGCAATGTAAAATTAAAAAAAACACATTTTCTCTGAAAGTTTAAGGCAGCCTTAGATATTTTACATGTAGCATCTGTTGCCAGTAGAGCATTTAGGCCCTCTTGGGGCTCTTGTTCTATATTTAGATAGAAAGTAAATTTATAGGAGTTTTGTGTACATAAAATCAAACTTGCTTACTTATTGTGCTGGTAGAACTTGAATTTTAAATTACATTCCCAATATATTTATCTTATTATTTTTAGGTCTGGTCAATTTCCAGAAGGAAGATCTAGCTGATAACATGATAAATGCACTGCTGACTTTATTTTGTCACTTGGAAATAGTTAAAACAATAAAGATAAATTATACTTACTTACTGTTTCCTTTTAACTGAAGTCTATGTTCTATGTGACAAATTAATACAACTTATTAGATAAGGTAAATGTTAGGTTTGTACAGTCTTCTCAGGGAATATGTTACTTTCTGTTAGATGACTGAAATATTGATAAGAAAAGGCATATAAAAATTTGTTCAAATGACCAAATAAAAGAACAACTCAAATGAAAGTATTAAATGAAAATGGTCCAAACTCTAGATTCTATTAGCTTTCTTGACCAAAGGTCACGAGGGCTTCTGTGATGACATGCAAGTTGTTGAAATCAGTAGTGGGGTATCTGGCCGAGAAGTCTAAGGCGCCATCTAGAGATCAATTGTCTCTCACTTCTAAGGTTCAAGTAGCGCTCGCTCAAAAAACTTTTATGTGACTCGCTGAGAATGCTGAAGGACAGTAGTTCTCCACCAATAAAATGAGATATGTCATAATTATACAACCTGAAATGTGTTGAAAATTGCATTAAACCTCTTTAAAAAATAAATTGAAACCAATACACCTGTTGTACTAAAATTTTACATGTGTGCTACTTGTGAATGTGAGAATATATATAGGATTATTTCCACACCAAAATTCAAAATTGGTGCCATTTAATACTAGAAATAGTGAAAAATTATTTGTAGGGGTAATATAAGATTATAATAATGCTTAATAAAAATGAATTTTTGCTAACCTGAGCTGAAGGCTCATTATGGTGAACTTTTGTGATCACCCTGTGACTATTGTTAAAAGCTAGTCGTTAACTTTTGCTTGAGACAATTTTTTCTCTAAAACCATTTCACATATTTTCACCAAATTTATTACAAGGCTCTCTCATGTTTTTTTTTCAAATCATGACTGTGGGGTCAGTTTTAAAAGATCTTCAAGATCCCAATGAGTAATTTTTTAAGCTCACTTGAACAAAGCTAATGCATATGGAACAGTAATCCACCAGTTGATAGAACTGGCAAGGGACCATTACCATATACCAGCCATGTGCAGTGGACTGTCAGGAGCTACTACAATGGAATCAGGCTTTGCTCCTCAGTAGCAGACTTCACAACATCTTGGATCAGATTGGAGAAGGGAATCGTGACAGGCTGCACAATCTCTGTCATCCTATTTGTTATGGGGATCAATCGCATAATCAAGGCAGGCGACAGAGAAACAAGAGGACTGATGACAAATACGAATATCAGACTACCACCAGAACGAGGATTCATGGACGACCTTACGATAACAACCAGATCCCACATCCAAGCCAGATGGATCCTGAAGGCTCTTGAAGATGTTGTGACATGGGCCAGGATGGCATTCAAACCTCAGAAATCAAGGGTCCTCATCCTGAGGAAGGGCAAGATCTGTACACATGCAGATATGACAGTGCAGGGAGAGCTGATCCCTTCTTTGGTCGACAATGCAAACAAATGTCTACGGAAGTGGGTTGATGATTCCCTTAGCGACAAGAACAATGTAGGTCAAGTGTTGCAGCAACTGACTGATGGACTGAAAAAGATTGAAGCAACTGGACTTCCAGGGAAATTCAAGGCATGGATTTTCCAGCATGGTCTTCTACCTCGACTGATGTGGCCCCTGATGTTGTATGAGTTGCCTAAAATATGGAAAAGAAGATAAACAAAAGCCTCCGGCACTGGTTCGGCTAACCACCCTCCTTTTCCAACACAGGTCTATACACAGCATCGGAAATGCTATAACTCCCACTAACATCCACATTGAGTACAAGGTCAGCAAGGCGAGACTGGTCATGACATTAAAGGATTCTAGCGACTCACTAAAAAGAAGAGCAGGAATAGAAGTACGAACAGGCAGGCGGCATTGGTCAGCAAGCCAAACTGTTGAAGATGCAGAGAGTCGACTACGTCACCGAGACATAGTAGGGACATCCTGCATAGCAAGACAAGGACTGGGGGTCAACCCAAAGGCAACTTTGGAAGACCGCAAAAGGCTCGAGAGTGGAGGTCCATGGTTCAAGGAAGTCAGACGCCAAGAGGAAGAAATGTGGAGAGTAAAAGCAGTGCAGATGGAAAGCCAAGGAAATTGGACAAAGTGGCAAACAACAGAGAAAAAATTATCATGGGCAGACATCTTGAAATACCAGCATTTCCAACTCAAATTTCTGATTCATGCTGTCTATGATGTGCTGCCCACACCAAGCAATCTACACTGCTGGGGACCAACAACAGAGTCCTCATGCTCACTTTGTGGGAAAAGAGGTACGCTTGAACACATCTTGTCATCATGCCAGCAATTTCTTACACAAGGAAGATATCACTGGAGACAAGACCAAGTTCTCCGAGAAATGGCAGACGTTCACTACAGCCAGATATTGTTCTGCTTTCAACAACTTGCAAGAAACTGATGATTGTAGAACTGACGGTGCTTTGGGAGAAAAGATGCAACCAGGCAAATGAGAGGAAGAGAACCAAGTACAACGATCTTGTCCAGCAGTGTAGAGAAGAGGGTTGGAAAGTGTGCCAATCCCTGCGGAAATAACACCTAGACATCGGAATGTCAGGACTTCTCTTCTCTGAAACCGCTTGACAGATTTAAACCAAATTTGGTGTGAAGAATTTTGGTGTCTCACTGGGACAAGACAATGTGTCATATTACAGTATTTCAGTTAGCGGCATTTACATGTGATTTCTGTGCTCGGCTCCTTTTTAATTTTGTATAATTTAAATCCACTTCTCTAAATGCCTCTAAGGGTAAATGAGGTAATGGGGGATATGACCATGTTAGTGGCAACCTCTTGTTAAAAATCTTTTTCTCATAATCGACCAGCAAAATTTATTTATATTTGGTTTTAATGATCCCTGTGAGTAGAAGTTTCAAGCTTGTATAAATAAACAAGTTAGGGTCCATTGGGGACCAGTAAGGGGACTGATTTTTACATAGGAATGGTATAGGAAAACAGGAAATTATGTTTTTCTCGTCCATATTTTGGTATATAGGAAAACAATATGAAAAATAAAAAATCTTCTTCTCTAAAACTGATGAGCCAAATTCATTCATATTTGGCACAAATGATTCATATGATGAGATTGAATTTTGTTTAAATGAAAGGGTTACACGTAGGATATATTAGGGCCCAGTAAGAGGACTTTGACATTTACATAGAAATAGTATGGGAAAACAGGAAATTATGTTTTTCTTATCCATTTTTGGTATTATTCCAATCATATGGTGTCTGGAACATTGTTTAGTCAGAATTGTTGAAACTGGGTCCTTTAAAGGGGATTTAATTTCCAAAATGAACCAGCAGGGGTCCAAAAAGGGATAAAATTGTGAAATTTCAAGTCTTAAAGAACTGCGAGTCAAATGCATTCATATTCAGCATAATAAATGATTGGTATAAGTAGGAGGTTCAATATTGTTCAAACAAAAGGATTAGCATATATAGGGGCCCAGAAAGTGGACCTTGGTTTTTACTTATGAATGCTATGGGAAAATAGTAAATTCATTTTTTATCATCTATTGTAGGAATTATTTTATGTTAACATTTTTTAGGTGTTGTCAGTAAAATGAAACCAAATTGTAGTGTTACAATTGCTTGTGAAACAATTATCAAACACAATATCGTTTGTAAAACTCTTCAAAAAATATTTTTTTTATCCCCCCTTTTGAATTTAACAGGCCACAGTGCCTTTATTCTGGAGTATACCATACTAATACTACAGGCCAGTAGAAACCCAATACTGGTTAAAATTGTGAATTTTAATAAAATGTAATTATTTTGTCATGGGATGCTATAATATATAATCAAGCTCTCAGTAAAGTTCCATGCACTGGAAAAAAGTTATATCAGTAATTAATACTGATGCATTTGGCTGCTTGTTCATGAAATAAATCCTCTTGGTAAAAATTAAAAAAAAGTTGTTAAGACAATGAAAAATAGGCCTAAATAAAACAATGATATCAATATACTAATTGTTCTTGTGAGTGTTCAGTGTGTGTATTTATGCATTTAATAAAGAAAATAAAAATGCACAAGCAAGGACCATTTGGATATTGAAAAAATATTATATAAATTAGGCAAATTTGTTCATCATCTTAAAACCAGAGACATAAAGAGTGTAATTAAGTTACTGTTAAAACTCAGTTGTACATGCATACTTAAAATGATTTTTTTTTTTCATTATTTACACTTATTGGCAATTAAGTGCACTTACTGATTCAATGCAACATCATATATCAGACATTTTGTTGCTTTAATACAGATTTTTTTTAACAAACCAATATTTTCTATTTCTAAATGATGAGGACAAAACTGTATACAGTTTCTATTATTTTATTAATTGTCTGTTTAATATCATAAACAAACATGACCTTAGTATAAAACACATTATTAAGCTACTGTCGTAAAAACCTATAAAAACAAAATATTTGAAAATGGATGAAATCTTGTACAATAAAGTGCCTCTGGTTGATAGCTTTGGTTGATGGAGAGAAAGAAAGGAACAAATAACAATGTAAATAATATGGGTTGCCTCCCATTTACTTTTGAGATGATCCCCATATAGAATCAATCTGCATAAACTTGCACTTTCACCACCGCAAAAATCAAGCAAATGGTGTTAAAAAATCTAATATTTTGTATGTTTTTCATCATTATAAATAATAGTTTAAATGTGGCAGGCTTACTAAAAGCCCTGATTTTATAGCACATGTATAAAAAAACAAAAAAAAAACCATTCGTATAATAGCGTAAACGTGAATCGAAAATGAGCAATTTTCAAGAACGGCGAAACAGTCGAGCATAAAAAGTGGTCTTTGCGCAGGTTAAAATTGATATTTTGACCAAACAAAGCAAGTATACTACATTTTTAAAGCATTCCAGCTTTTCTTTTATTATTATAAATATTTCCGAATCGAACATCAAGCTTAAAACATGGTATTGAGGCCACAATTTCAATTTTTCCCTGTATTTTACCCCCAAAAATGACAACTAAAAATAGATCTATCGTTGCTTGGGACGCTGTAAGTGGACTATTTTCACCATTGCTATGCTGTTGTTAAGTGAGCAGGGTTGCGTACTAAAATGACTGTGTGGGTCCTGACTGTACACTATTTTTATAATGTAACCGATATATTGCATATGGTGACCTACTTTATTTTTGGTAATTTAAAAAGGAAGATGTAACAGATGCGTAAAAGAGTTGTGCGATAACAATAGTATCCTTGTGCAGATATCTGTATATCAGATATAGAAAAAAAGTTTTCACTATATATCCATATATTATTAAAGAAAACCAGCCTCCTTTCCTGGCGACTATGTTTTTTGGCAAATCGTAATGGCTGGAACAAACTTGGTAGAGGTTCTACCTTGGTAAATGTCAGTGAAATACGTCGCAATCAGGTCAGTAGATTCTGACAAGAAGGCTTTTGAAGTTTTTACTATAGATGCCTATATAGGAAAATAGCATCTCACTGTGGCGGTCATGTTTTTTAACAAATCACAACGGCTTGAACAAACTTGGTAATGGGTCACCCAAGGAACATTTCTGTGAAATTGTTTTAAAATCGATCTGGTGATTTCTGACAAGAAGATTTTTATTAGTTTTTACTATAGCTTATATAGTAAACTAATCCCACGCCCTGGCCGCCATGTTTTTTTACGAATCACTACAGTTTGAACAAACTTAGTGAAGGGTCCTCCAAGGAACATTTCTGTGAAATTATTTTATAATCGAGCCAGTAGTTTCTGACAAGAAGATTTTTTAAGTTTATACTAATTAAACTTGCCCAGCCCCCTGGCAAATGACAAATCAAGATGGCTTGAACAAACTTGGTAGAGCGTCACCCAAGGAACATTTCTGTAAAGTCAAAATTGGCCCAGTGGTTTCAGAGGAGAAGTTGTTACAAGCTAAATATTAACGAAAGACGACGGACACCAGGCGATCACAAAAGCTCACAGGTGAGCCTTTGGCTCAGGTGAGCTAAAAATCATACATACATTTCAAATTGGACCGGTAAGCCAAATGATGGCGACTATCAGATTTTGTTCAATGTTTATAAGTTATTTTCAAATTGAATAATGGCCATAATTGCAGCAATTTATATCTACCTGTAAAGGCCACAATTGACAGTTGTTCTGAAATAGAATTAACCCCCCCCCCCCCTGTTGAACTCAACAGAAAACTGTGCAAGGACTTAATGATACTGAGGAAGTGGTCTCCAATAACTGCATAATGTTGGAAGATATATAAAAACAAAAAGTACAGGACCTTTAGATGAGATTTTTTTATTCATGTCATAAAAAAGGTAAAATCAAGCAAATTACAATTCGATAACAAATTACAATTAGATAACTTTTAATACCTGCATGTTATCAACTAATACAAGTACTATGGTATACAGAATAACTTCATTCTCTCTCATCATGGGGATTTCTCTCTAAATATTGAAGGAAAAACAAGAATTGTCAGAAGACAACGAAGGTTTTTGTTTGTGTGTGTTCCATTGATGATGGTGAACACACATGCGAAGTTTCATTCACATCCAAAGAGTGGTTGCATAGGTATCTTAAACTTAAACGCAACTAAATGCAAAGTTTAACCTGGATGTCTAAGTCCAAAATGGGCCATAATTGTGCCAAAATGCAATCCAGAGTTATGGTTTTATCTCTGTGTGTTCCATTGATGATGGTAAACACACATGCAAAGTTTCATTGTCATCCAATGCGTGGTTGCATAGATAACTGAAACTTAAACGCAAAAGTTAAACCTGGGTGTCTACAGACGCCGCCATGACAATAGCTCTCCTCGGACTTCATCCCAGCGAGCTAAAAAGTGACACAAAAATTACACTTTATCAATATCTTAACATTTGAAATATTTCCTTGCAAAATTGATGTTTATGAGTCCTAATGCGACTTAATGACGAACCATGTCCAATCTTGAATGAAACTTGTGTACACTTGACCTTGTGTACTCTTGACCTTGTGTACTCTTGACCTTGTGTACACTTGACCATGTGTTCTCTTGACCTTGTGTACTCTTGACCTTGCAGCTGCCTTGAACTGTGAATATGACCTTGACATTATTTAGCATTCCTGTGGCAGTTATATAGTTTATTTGATGAAGAAGCATTTTGCATTTCAATTGTGTTTATACACATACTGTACATAGTTAAGTATGAAATATCTAATTATATTACCCATGCTGTGATTCCTCAAATCTGATGGATCTAGTACACACAACTGCAAGCCTATGTTGTTGTCATTTTTAGAAAAGAAGCAAAATCACACATTATTTTTTTCTATACTTTGTTTTTTGTATAAAGATTGTATTGCTCTATGTTGAGCAATTTTGATATTCATCCTGTAAATAAATGATAGTTTAAAATGAGATTCAAAACTGAACACAAATAGTAAATTTGGAACTAAATGAAATAAACACTTGAACATTCCAATTAAATAAAACAAACTTCTATAACAGATAGAACACTATGCAGGCTTTAAAAATCAAAATTATTGAACCATAAGTGGTAAGTGAAATGAAAATCGTAATGTTGCAAATTTTCTTTTGTGTCTTTTAATTAAACCTGATGGAAATAACTAACTGAGACATAATTAACACGTGCTTATAGGCTGCACTTTTTAAAGCTCAAAGTAAATACGAGCTTAGTTTTGTCAAATTGAATGAAATTAACCCTATTAAGTTTAAAAAGTATCTGGTGTTTATAATAGATGACATTAAAAAAGAAAGAAAATTTAGGTTCTACTGAATAATATTTAAGATATGCATCCAGATAAAGCTCTATTTTTTGTGTCTTTCCATGAGAGCTGATGATTTTTTGTTACTGAAATCAATATATTAATCTGATATATAGAGACATTTTCAACCTAGGGATGTTGTTTGTACAATCTAATTAGCATTCATAAAAGAAACTGCCAACAGTTATGCTTTCTTCATAAGAAGACATATTAAGGTACTATTATATATAATTAATAATATTATCTTGTATATCAGAAAATAAATCTTCTGTGTAGTCTCCCTTTAATCAGTATCACGTCCAGTGGATATAATTGGCCTTTCAATAGGTTAATTTCTTTCATCGTCTTTCTCTCTCAGAATAAGCGATCAATTATTCATCTTTTGTTTTAAAAAAAACTTTTAAAATAAATCAATTCATTAATTTTTGGAGTAAATACTTTGTTCATTTGAATGTTGTATTTGTCCTACTTATGGTCTAAAACAAGATGTTATTGCATATAAAAGCTCATCTGGCAAGTAAGTATTGCATTCAAACTACAACAATTGTTTTACAATTCTAGCTACTATTTCCCTGATGTTGTCTATATGAGACTTAATTTTGTCAGAAATTGATCACCTCGAAATACTATGAAGCCAAATTAGAAATCATGTCCCCTATGAACACTTAACTGAGTAGTTCTTCAACATAACACAACAATAGTTCTACAATGCTTTCTACCACATCTGCTGTATTTTATAACTATTGTCACTTCCTTACACAACATAGGTTTAAATACACTTATAAAACCCAAACCCAAAGTGCTGCAACACTAAAGGTTTCAAATTCTGTTTGCCAAGGTAGTTGATGACAGTACGTTTCACACTCTTGTTGAGTTGCTGTTGAAACATAATTCTATCCATTTCTCTGATGGCAACTTATTGCAGGTTTCATGTTTGTTCTTTAGTATTTCATTTTTGTTTATCCCACCTCCATATTGAGCCATCATCACACACTGCCAGCATAATGTCGCCGTCGGGAGAGAAGCACGTCTGTCGGATGGCGGAGTAGCATTTGTTGTGGGTCAATACGGTACATCTGCAACAGTAGTATAAAAGTAATTAAGACATTTTATATGGACCCAGATATTGATCTAAGGATTATCACATTGGTCAAAGGACCAATAACAAGAATTTCTGGTCTTGTTTTACTGATGAAACAGATTATACAATTATAGAGTTAATTAATAAATATATAATCTAATCATAAATAATCAATCAACATGTTAATTAAAAAGAATTAGCAGTACGCAAAACGGCAAGAGTGGAAGCATGGATACCCCTGTCTACCAAGTATTGTTGTTGATCAGTAACTAGAGAAACTGATCTTATTAATCAAAATTGAAATAAATTCTGCAAGCAAGCAGTCTAAATGTATTTAGTCACTGAAAACCTGTATCCTCAAAAAACTTTTATACATTGTATATTTTGTGTGTTATAATAATCTCTGCCGGACCCGATTAGCTCATTGGGTTACGGGTCTGACTATTAATCCAGGGGTCGTGAGTTCGAATCCCCATCCGGCAACAGTCTCTATGATGATTTATATACAACATTGTGTCTCATTATCATGCGTCTCTCACCACTGATTCAAGTGGGAAAGTTATCAGTTACTTGCGGAGATGGGGTGTGCTTGAGTACTGGTTAATCCCAGGAAACAGTGGTTAGGTTAACTGGTTGTCTGTTAGCCCTCGATGGCATAAAATGACACTAAATACTCAATCAATATAAAAATCTGAGAATCAGAAAACAGAGATTTATTTAAAGAAGTGGTAGCCCTCACAGAAAATTGATTTGTTGACAGACTTATGGTCAATTGGTCTAACATGTTGTCTTATAATCATTTACCTCTCACTGTTGGAGTGGTGGTCTAGACACTGAGGTTATAAAAAAACTTTTCATGCTCAACTCAAATTCATACTCGGACTACAATCACCAGGATTCACATAGAAACACAAAGTAAAGCACAAACAGTTGTCCTGACCTTGAATATGAGAGTATTAATGCTGGTAACAGGTGGAAAGTTCCAGCTACTTAAATGTATTTTAGTAAACACTTGACTTGGCCTTGAATACAAGAGTATTAATGCTGGTTACAGGTAGAAAGTCCCAGGTACTTACATGTATTTTAGTAAATACTTGACTTGGCCTTGAATACAAGAGTATTAATGCTGGTTACAGGTAGAAAGTCCCAGGTACTTACATGTATTTTAGTAAATACTTGACTTGGCCTTGAATACGAGTATTAATGCTGGTTACAGTTAGAAAGTTCCAGGTACTTACATGTATTTTAGTAAACAGTTGACTTGGCCTTGAATACAAGTATTACTGCTGGTTACAGGTAGAAAGTTTCAGGTACTTACATGTATTTTAGTAAACAGTTGACTTGGCCTTGATTATGAGTATTACTGCTGGTTACAGTTAGAAAGTTCCAGGTACTTACATGTATTTTAGTAGAAGTTTTATAACATCAGATCCAGTTCTGCTCAAAGAATTTAAGAAAAACTTGCCAGTTGCATGGTATAGGACAATAAAATGGATCTACGTTAGGTAATAATTAAACAACGTTTAAATATCAAACTCAATGGGGGAAGCAGATCAAAATGTACCTAAATAGCTTATATGGCTTTTAAATACACTTATCACTATGTGAATACCTAGTTATGCAGTACTACATTGATTTACTGAGAGACAATCACTCACTTTGCTTGTGCAGGATCATCAACGTCCAGGTCCCAAACAAATATACGACCCACCTGGTTGCCCAGAGCCATCGTCTGAAAATACATAATCCACTCAAGTAAGTCTTCCAAAACAAGGGAGAGAAGCTCCACATTGTGTTAGCAATGATGATATGTGTATGGAGTTGGATTTTACCAATAGATCCTCATAATGCAATTGGCCTATACAGAATAGCTGAAACGTGTATGTGCCATGGTTTTATTTCGAAGTAGTTTCTAACTTGTCATTATGATCATTAAAATATTTCTTTTTCTATTTTTTTTATTTCTGTTACCATGACAAAAGCAATTACTTGAAATATACACCAATACAATCTGAAAAAAAATAGATAGTTCATCCATCACCTTTCACAAGAGTTAGCTGTATATTTAAGTTTTGTCTCATCCCTGTATCAACTGATCATCCAATTGCCTTGAAAACTGTAGAAATGTAGTTGTGAATACACAAATAATTATTTCTCACCACTATTGTATACATTTTCCTGGTTTAAACAAAATGGCCCTGATTCACCCGTCTATTATTCAGGGTGCCGAAGGCTAAATTTCATATAATCATATTTTATTGCCATCTTATTTACAGCAATTGGTTTGGGCAACATTAGTTATGGCCCTTCCCTTTTATGTCATCAAGGGCTAACAGACAATCACTTAAACTAACCACTCTTTCCTGGGAACCTGGAAGGTAAACCAGTTCTCAAATGCATCTATCTCAGCAAGTAACTTATAACTTTCCCACTTGAATCAGTGGTGAGAGATGAAAGACAATGAGATACAATGTCTTATATCAATCATCATAAAGACTTTGCTCAAGCATGGATTCAAACTCACAACTGCTGGACTGACTGTCAGACAAACTACCAACTGATCAAATACTACAGTATACACATGAAAGATCACCAAAAGTTTATGAATATAAATGTACATGAATTAGCTTTTAAGACCAAATGAAAAGTTAATTCACTGTAACATCGAAATGACTTTCATTTTTTTTACAGTTCAAAACTCGCACCGTATAATGTTTTTACAGTTCAAGAAGCATAACTCACACTGTATAATGCTTTTTTATAGTTCAAGAACCATAACTCAAACTGTATAATGTTTTTACAGTTAAAAAACCATAACTCAAACTGTATAATGTTTTTACAGTTGAAGAACCATAACTCACACTGTATAATGTTTTATAGTTGAAGAACCACAACTCACACTGTATAATGTTTTTTACAGTTCAAGAACCATAACTCAATACTGTATAATGTTTTACAGTTCAAGAACCATAACTCACATTGTATAATGTTTTTACAGTTCAAGAACCATAACTCACACCGTAAAATGTTTTTTATAGTTCAAGAATCATAACTCGCACCATATAATGTTTTACAGTTCAAGAACCACAACTCACACTGTTTAACATTTTATAGTTCAAGAACCATAATTCACACTGTATAATGTTTTACAGTTCAAGAACCATAACTCACACTGTACTGTATAATGTTTTACAGTTCAAGAACCATAACTCACACTGTACTGTATAATGTCTTTTGGTTCTTTGTTTCCAACATTATTTCAGTTACACGACGGTCATCAGCATACCTAAGCAGCATTCCTGGTATTCGCTGTGGGTGGGTTAACCCGTACTTGTCAGTTGCTAGGTGGTTAACCCATACTAGTCACATGCTAGGTGGTTAATCCGTAATAATCACCAACTACTTCCTCATATATTCAAAGATAGGAGACTCCTGGTAAATCATCATAGAGATTGTAAGCGGGAGGGAATTTACATTCATAACCAATCAGACCAGACATAGAAATTTTAAGTGGGAGGGAATTTACATTTATAATCAGTCAGACCAGACATAATGATTGTAAGTGGGAGAGAATTAACATTCATAACCAGTCAGACCCGTTACTGTTTATTCTTATCCAAGTTGACCAAATTAAATGTTTAACATCACCATTATGCCATCAGGACTAACAGACGATCACTTAACCTATTACCACTCTTTCCTGGGATCCTGAAAGGTTAACCAATACTTTAGCATACCCATCTCCGCAAGTAACTGATAACTTTCCCTCTTAAATCAGAAGTGAAAGACGAATGATAATGTGACACAATGTTGTATATCAATCATCATGGAGACTGTGACTGGGAAAAAAATAACGGTCCAATGGTATTACCAAGGCAGAAGTCAGCTTATTTAGTCATTTTTG
This sequence comes from Panopea generosa, assembly GCA_029582155.1. Taxonomy (NCBI): domain Eukaryota; kingdom Metazoa; phylum Mollusca; class Bivalvia; order Adapedonta; family Hiatellidae; genus Panopea; species Panopea generosa. The sequence continues at coordinate 54,288,171 of CM055898.1, forward strand.
TCTTCACCACAAAATCAATTACAAACTTCCTTTATATTCTTAGTACTTATACACCAAATTTCATCAAAATATCTCAATGTAACGAAAGTTACCGAGCCATTTTTATTTTTAGTAACAGTGACCAAGCTATTTTCATTTTCATAGGAGCCTAAACACAGAATTTAAAAAAAAACTCATTTTTCATTTTCATACAAGCACAAAAACACTCATTTCTGATCTGATCAGGTCACATGAAGAAACTAAAGTTATTGAGTAGAAACTAATTTTTTTTTTTAATTGTGCAAGGGCAATACATTTCTGATTGGATTGGGTCAATATGGTCCAAAAACTCATCCAAGCTTTATGGTTAATAACATTCTGAGCAAGTTTGGTCATAATGTGATGAAAACTAGAGATACAACAGTGTTTATTTTCAACAATCATTTACCGGCCTTAACTCTGTCTATTCTAATCAATAGGCCCAAAAACTCATCAAAATTGTTATGAGTATAAACATTCTAACAAAGTTTAATCTATATGGTATAAATAATAAGTGTTACGATGTTAACAAGGCAATAATCGGCATTTTTTTAATGATTCAGGGTCCAATCTACCTGGTATAAGAACTTTTCCGAGCTGTATATAAATATGTTGCCCAAATTTGGATAGGATTGGATAAAAACTGTAGATACAGTGTAGTGTTTACAAGAAAAGTTAACAGACAATGGATGGAAGAATTGACAAATGATTACTTATGTGGATTTTTTATCCTCTTACTTGTGTGTCCATCTTTAGCCACGCAACAGAAATTGGTCATACATGTATTAAAGCATGTTTTTAAGAGGCTAAAGTAGCCATATAATTTTTTTTTCAACCATTCAAAGAACTTACTAATCTTAAGCCCTTGAAAACCCATTTGTGTATATGGAAGAAAGGATGGACAGAAAATGCTTGGCCAGAAGAGCTAAAAATCAATAGTGTTTAGGTCCTCCTCTTAAGTTGTTTTCATGATGGTGGGTGCACACTTTTGTAGTAAAAGATTTTCAGAATCTGCCAAAAGTAACCTTCACCTTTAATACGCAGTGGGTGGGGTATTGAGACAGATATATATATATATATACATGCATGGGCATAATGTAGAGATGTTTTAAAAGGAAAAAGTGTGATTCTTACAGCAGCGATTCTTACGGCAATAAAAACCCTGGACAGATTTGCATTTTGGAATTTTAGAAGCCCTGCTCTCACAGGTCATGGATCTGAGCCGATCTTGGTTCAAAACATTTGCCATTTATCTGCGGAGGCATTGTGGTTCAACTCAGACTCCTTTTGAGGTTTTCCTCCATCAGTAAAACTGTATGTCATGTTATAACATGTTGTGTTGAAAATGGTGTATATCCAAAGAGAACAAAAACAAAACACAACACTAAACGGTGACTGTGAAAGTAATATTGTTAAATTAATTTAGCTATGGTCCTTGACAATATACTTGCATTGTACACGGTGTATACAAAGTGTGAAGCCATTGCCAAAGTTGTATCATTTTAACATAAAATTTTTGTTATGACAACTTTTCAGACAAGTACATGTGTTGTCTTTTCAGAGATGAACATTCCATTGCTGGATAAATAAGGAAGAAAAGCAATATTTATATATATGTTTATATTTTATTGATGATATATTTACTATTTTACAATCTTTTTATACCTATAAATTTATAAACACATGGCACCAAAATATTTCCAGTACAATCTCATTGATTGATTAAATATTTAGCGTTATTTTTATGGAATCAAGGGCTATACAGTTGTTCAGTAAACCTAACCACTATTTCACACTGGGATCCTGGGAGGTTAACCAGTACTCAAACATACCAATCTCTGCAAGTAACTTTCCCACTTGAATCAGTAGTGAGAGATGAATGACAATTAGATGTAATGTCATATATCAATTATCACGGAGACTGTGGCAGGATGGGGATTTGACCTCACGATCCCTGGATTGATAGTCAGGCACACAACTGACTGAGCTAATCAGACAGTACAATCTGACTCTTCCTATGAAACTATTAATTACTGAAATGAACATATCTTTTCCACTTTTTGCTATATTATAATGATCATAAAATAAATGTGTGAACTTAAGAACACCTTTCAATTATCTGCTAGAGCTACAGGTCTGCACACAAACTGGAAAATTTTAATTTCATTTAAATCTACTAACTTATGTCATTTCAAGCCCGACACACAAAGATATCCAGAATTATAGTTTTAATACATAATTATACAATTTGGCTACTTTAAGGAATTAACTAGATGGTCACTGTGTGCTTTCACTTTGAGTAAATTTCAATCAGCATAAAACACTTCAATTTGTCTTTTCATTTTTAATTTGTCTTTTTTAATTTTTACATTGATAAAGATGCTGTTCTTACATGTTCCTGTTACCTACTGAATAAATAACCATAATACCAGTATATTCAACCATTACAAGTGTCTTTTAGGTATAAGAACAAATCAACATATATACTCTAGTTATTCCTGAAAACCAATAAACGTATTATTACACTTGTATTTTATGACTGTTCTCTCCACAACTATTGTCCATCTTTTTCATATTTATCATATTTCTCTATTTAATTCACATTTAGCAACGAGTTGTCAGAAGACAACAAAGCTCGCCTCTGGGTTTCTAAGTCGAAAAAGGGCCATTACTGTGCCAAAATGCAATCCAGAGTTATGGTTCTTGTCTCTGTGTGTTCCATTGATGATGGTGAACACACATGCAAATGAGTGGTTGCATAGATATCTTAAACTTAAATGCAAAAGTTTAACCTGGGTGTCTACAGATGGGGACGCTGATGATGAAGCCAACGACGATGCCGACAATGCCGGGGTCATGGCAATAGCTCTCCTTGGACTTTGTCCCAGCGAGCTAAAAAGAATATTAAGTGGGAAAATAGTCAAATTTGGAATACATCTGCATGTACTTGAAATTAAATCAATGTCACCTATCTAATACAGCCAGATTAAATAAGGTGTGGATGTATAAATTATTTGGATATATAAAAATTCTTCAAAGGCTCCACAGAGATGTGCGATATATCGTACTACTATCTAATGGTGGCCGGACTGGACGAATAAAGAACAATACAAGGCATGTTTTATCTGAACAGAATCTTCAAAAATAATCTAAAATATTAATTACTATGTATGTTTAATTAAAATTCTTTAAAAAGAACACCACTGAAGTTGATTTCTTTCTTTATGAAATATTAAGAAAAATGCTAAATAATTAGATACAAGTAGGCTCTTTGACTACAGCAAGCAATCTAGTTTAATTTTTTAGGCTTGGGAATATGGTAACTAAAATATACTTATTATGATTATCAATAAATAACAAAGTGGCCATACTACAGACTCACCCTCTGACATTCACACTTTCCAAATTTAAAGAATTGAACAACTGTTTATAAATAAATATATGTATACTTTATATATATATTAGGTCCAAATAGCACTCTTACAAAATTATTTCATATAGAATTTACAGAATATTATAATCATTACAACATGAATACATTTACTGGCATATTTTACAAATATTTACAATAATAGTTTAATTACATTAACTTAGTTATCCAACAACAAAGATTAAACAAGAGGCCCAATAGGGCGCTCTACTGTCTCATAGTGGCCATAGCATGTTTTGAAATTTTACACTATTTACCCTCTTTTGGAGTCCTCTTAACATCTTATGGATAAATAGCCCCACCACACCTATACTGAACAAAAACTTAATTGCAATGAAAAGGAAATACTTTAAATTCCTATACCATTCATCTGTAAAACAAATACAGTCCCCGTACAGAAACATTATACAACCCAGCCCCTTGATTTGTCAGAACTTAAGTCACCTACTCTTAGGGATTTGTAATGAGCAAGAAGTTTAAAAGAAGTTTTTTTACACATGGATGCAAAAAATAAAATAATCAGTGTTCCCTATAATATTCCTATGTAAAAGTAAAAGTCACATTACATGGCCCCAATATATCCCAGCCCCTTGATATGCAGAATCTTCAGTCCTTGCTGATATAAGGATAATTTTTATCAAAAATGAACTAGTTTGACTGTAAGGTTATTGAGAGGAAGCGTTGTGAAAATTCCCAATTTTAACCTTTTTGCCTCACCCACCCTCTGGCCCCTAATGGAAATTCAATCCTCTTTATCGAACAAAATCATAATTATTGTTACTAGACAATGCTTTAGATCTAAAATTAAACAACATATTTAAGCAAATGGAAGAAAAAATGCGACTTTTCCATTTTCCCATAGTACTCCTATGTAAAACTCAAAGACCTCTTACAGAGCCTCATACATCCCAGTGTCCATAGGGATAACTTATATCAAATATGAACAAAATTTAAATGACCGGTTGTTGAGAATAAGATTGATGACAATGTTCAATTTAACTATTTTGTGACCCCAACCTGGTCCCTTTTAGAAAGTCAATCCTTAGTATTGAACAAAATCTTATTTGTTATGACAAGAAGATGCTTCAAAACTCAAAACTGAATAAAAAAAAGTCCTAAATGAATGAAAAAAAAAGAGAATGTTCCGTTTTCCAATAATTTTCTTAAATAAAACTTAAAGCCACCTTACAGGGCCCCTATAAATCCAAGACACTTGATTTGTATAAACTTTAAACTCATATTCATGGGATAATCTATATCAAATATAAACAAATTTTACTGACCGGTTGTTGAGAAGAAGAATTTTAAAAATTTTCCCATAGTTTCCCTATGTAAAATTCTAAGTCCCCTTACAGGGCCCCTATAAATACTAGCTCCTTAATTCTTATCTGCAATCAAACCCCTACACATTGGGATAATTTACGCCAAATATGAACAAATCTGACTTATCGGTTCTTAAGAAAAAAAAATTTGTAATTCCCAATTTTTACCCTTTTTGGGCCCCTCCTGACCGCTTAAGATGTTGGAACCCAGTCATTTTTACAAATCTGAATCTCTGTGACCAAACAATGCTTCTGTGAAAATATAGGCAAAATCAGTTCATTTTTTAAAAAAAAAATTAATGTTTATCATAATAACACGACTGTGTCCCCTAACAGAACTATAGTTGGTTGTCATTACTACATAAACATTTTCAAAATCTGTTGGGCAGTTCATGAGAAGAAGATATTTTAAGTTTTAGACTATTTTAGAAATGGCAGCCATCTTGAATTTCAGAAAAAAAGTGTATTGTCTCCTATGCAATAGAAACATCCATGTGAAGTTTATGTTTGATTGGCCTAGTGGTTTTAGAGAAAGTATTGCTAACAGACAACAGACCACAGACATCAGATGACAGACAACGCACCATCGCATAAGCCCTTCTGACCAATGGCCAGTAGAGCTAAAAACAAATATAAATACAATCACATTTCTTAAATAAGTCAATGCTCATAGAATGATAAGCAAAACTATGCAAAATAAGCCAAATGACAAGTCATACAGATAACTGCCACTGGTACTGCTGCTTTTGAAATTGGCTACAACTGGGTTTATTATTATTAGATTGATTGTTGATTGAATATTTAGCATCATTTTTATGCCATCGAGAGCTAACAGATGATCAGTTAACCTAACTTTTTCCTGTGATCCTGAAAGGTTAACCAGTACACGAGCACACCCCATCTCCACAAGTAACTGATATTATTAGACACTTGTCACAAAATGGTAGTTTATCTTATATAATGACACATGGTGGCAGTGACAGTTATTAAAATTATTACTCATGGTGATGTTAGCTGTAACTGTTAGCTGTAACTTGGAATGTTTTTAAGACACTTTTCGACACAATACAAGTTATGCGGCATCCAGGTGGAGGCAGACCGTAAAGGTAGCAGTGTCATTGTTTACAGTAATATGTAAAGGTGACAGTGTCATTGTCAACAGTTATATGTAAAGGTGGCAGTGTCATTGTTAAAAGTAATATGTAAAGGTGGCAGTGTCATTGTCAACAGTTATATGTTAAGATGGCAGTGTCATTGTGTCATTGTTTACTGTAATATGTAAATGTGGCAGTGTCATTGCTAACAGTTACATGTGAAGTTGGCAGTATCATTGTTAACTGTAATATGTAAATGTGGCAGTGTCATTGTTAACAGTAATATGTAAATGTTGCAGTGTCATTGCTAACAGTTATATGTAAAGGTGGCAGTGTCATTGTTACTGTAATATGTAAATTTGGCAGTGTCATTGCTAACAATTATATGTGAAGGTGGCAGTGTCATTGTTAACAGTAATATGTAAAAGTGGCAGTGTCATGTTAACATAAATATGTGAAGGCGACAGTGTCATTGTTAACAGTAATATGTGAAGGTGGCAGTGTCATTGTTAACAGTAATATGTAAAAGTGGCAGTGTCATGTTAAAAGAAATATGTGAAGGTGGCAGTGTTATTGTTAACAGTTATATGTAAAGGTGGCAGTGTCATTCTTTACAGTTACATGTAAAGGTGGCAGTGTCATTTTCAACTGTAATATGTAAAGGTGGCAGTGTCATTGCCATCTGTAATATGTAAAGGTGGCAGTGTCATTGTTAACAGTTATATGTAAAGATGGTAGTGTCATTCTTTACAGTTTCATGTAAAGGTGGCAGTGTCATTGTTAACAGAAATATGTATAGGTGACAGTGTCATTGTCAACTGTAATATGTAAAGGTGACAGTGTTATTGTTAACAGAAATATGTAAAGGTGGCAGTGTCATTGTTAACACTAATATGTAAAGGTGGCAGTGTCATTGTTAACAGAAATATGTAAAGGTGGCAGTGTCATTGTCAACAGTTATATGTAAAGGTGGCAGTGTCATTGTCAACAGTTATATGTGGCAGTATCATTGTTAACACTAATACTTAAAGGTGGCAGTGTCATTGTTAACAGAAATATGTAAAGATGGCAGTGTCATTGTCAACAGTTATATGTAAAGGTGGCAGTGTCATTGTCAACAGTTATATGTAAAGGCGGCAGTGTCATTGTCAACAGTTATATGTGGCAGTATCATTGTTAACACTAATATGTAAAGGTGGCAGTGTCATTGTTAACAGAAATATGTAAAGGTGGCAGTGTTATTGTTAACACTAATATGTAAAGATGGCAGTGTCATTATTAACAGAAATATGTTAAGGTGGCAGTGTCATTGTCAACAGTTATATGTAGAAGTGGCAGTGTCATTGTTAACACTAATATGTAAAGGTGGCAGTGTTATTGTTAACACTAATATGTAAAGATGGCAGTGTCATTATTAACAGAAATATGTAAAGGTGGCAGTGTTATTGTTAACAGAAATATGTTAAGATGGCAGTGTCATTGTCAACAGTTATATGTAAAGGTGGCAGTGTCATTGTCAACAGTTATATGTAAAGGCGGCAGTGTCATTGTCAACAGTTATATGTGGCAGTATCATTGTTAACACTAATATGTAAAGGTGGCAGTGTCATTGTTAACAGAAATATGTAAAGGTGGCAGTGTTATTGTTAACACTAATATGTAAAGATGGCAGTGTCATTATTAACAGAAATATGTTAAGGTGGCAGTGTCATTGTCAACAGTTATATGTAGAAGTGGCAGTGTCATTGTTAACACTAATATGTAAAGGTGGCAGTGTTATTGTTAACACTAATATGTAAAGATGGCAGTGTCATTGTTAACACTAATATGTAAAGGTGGCAGTGTTATTGTTAACAGAAATATGTTAAGGTGGCAGTGTCATTGTCAACAGTTATATGTAAAGGTGGCAGTGTCATTGTTAACACTAATATGTAAAGGTGACAGTGCCATTGTTAACAGAAATATGAAAAGGTGGCAATGTAATTGTTAACACTAATATGTAAAGGTGGCAGTGTCATTGTTAACAGAAATATGTTAAGGTGGCAGTGTCATTGTCAACAGTTATATGTTAAGGTGGCAGTGTCATTGTTAACACTAATACGTAAAGGTGGCAGTGTCATTGTTAACAGAAATATGTAAAGGTGACAGTGTCATTGTCAACAGTTATATGTAAAGGTGGCAGTGTCATTGTCAACAGTTATATGTGGCAGTATCATTGTTAACACTAATATGTAAAGGTGGCAGTGTCATTGTTAACAGAAATATGTAAAGGTGGCAGTGTTATTGTTAACACTTATATGTAAAGATGGCAGTGTCATTATTAACAGAAATATGTTAAGGTGGCAGTGTCATTGTCAACAGTTATATGTAGAAGTGGCAGTGTCATTGTTAACACTAAAATGTAAAGGTGGCAGTGTTATTGTTAACAGAAATATGTTAAGGTGGCACTATCATTGTCAACAGTTATATGTAAAAGTGGCAGTGTCATTGTTAACACTAATATGTAAAGGTGACAGTGCCATTGTTAACAGAAATATGTAAAGGTGGCAATGTAATTGTTAACACTAATATGTAAAGGTGGCAGTGTCATTGTTAACAGAAATATGTTAAGGTGGCAGTGTCATTGTCAACAGTTATATGTTAAGGTGGCAGTGTCATTGTTAACACTAATACGTAAAGGTGGCAGTGACATTGTTAACAGAAATATGTAAAGGTGACAGTGTTATTGTCAACAGTTATATGTAAAGGTGGCAGTGTCATTGTCAACAGTTATATGTGGCAGTATTATGTTTACTCTAATATGTAAAGGTGACAGTGCCATTGTTAACACTTATATTTTTTATTCCCAACAACAATAATTTACATATGCATGTAAAAGTTTCATGAATCACACATTATCCAGATTCAGGATACAATTTTTTAATTCACTACTTATTCACTATATAAAATCTTGACCCTAAATACTGACAACACTTCGACTATCTCTATCATCCCACATCAACAGGCAAACAGCTATATAGCATCATAGCCACTGACTTAGGTGTTCTGTATAGATACCATGCTTCCCTCTATCTAGATTGTGTGATTTTGTGTCTGCCAGTCTTGTATCCACCAACATTCTCCCATGAGTGCTTGCTATTGTGTGGTAACCTTCTGGTAGTCTGCCTTTAGCTTTAAGGTACTCATGGAGTAGTCTCCCTTGGTTTTCTTTCTTGAATTCATTTGGTTGCCTCCCTAGTTTTTTTCTGACCATTCTTTCTTCTGTTTCTCTGTTGTACCTTAAATGTCTGTTCATAGCGCTCGTGGATGACCTTTGAACTCTGGGAATATCCACCATGCTTCTTGCCCAGCCATGATGTCCCCCATCTGTGTGATCTATATGATAAATGGGGACTTTCCCATACCTGTAACCATGGTAATCTGGATGCCTATGTCGTGATAAACTATTTACATAGCTCAGAACATCAGGAGTGCTTCTTGACTCACGCATGGAAATCATCCTAACTAAATCTTTATTTCCACGAGGCCGCCTTTTGCTCTCGACAATTTCGTTATCCAACTTCTGAAGTATGTCACGTTTTTTTCTAGCTTGCCTGTTTCTATACTCTTTATCCATTCCTTCTAATATTTTCTTAATGCTTTCTTTTTCATTCTCGCTCAACCCATTAGTATAGCGGAGACCTTTTGTATTATATAACAGATCATCTAAATAGGGATGCTTTTTACCAGCCCTTTTAGATTTATCTGATTTCTTATCATGCTTTTTATGCTTTGATTTACCATTTCTAGAGTTTTGCTTTTTTGCTTTTTTTATTTTATCTGTTGATTTGCTCTCTTTTTCCTTTCTTTCTTTCTTAAAAGTATGACCATTTGCTATATCAATAGCATGGCCATTGCTTAAATTAACAGCATGCCCATTGGCAATATTAGGACTTTCAAACTCTACATCAATCAAAGTTTCTGATGGGGAATTGTATAGATAATTTTCACGAACTGTCATCAACTGGTTGTCATTGCCATTGGTACCAACACCATTCTGTATGCCATTTTTATTCAACGTTTTAAAACCAATTAAATCTGCTTCAGAGTTTTCATTAAGATCCTCACTCTTTTTCCTTCGACATTTCACCAAGTAACATATTGTGGCTATAGAAACAGCAAGTAACATAGCGCCACCGCCAGCAGACGAAAATACAACAATGTGGAACAGATATCTTTGACATTCAAATGTTCTGACCTTAAAATTCATCAATGTGTTAATTGTACGAGTATTTGGGGATCTGCAAATGTAACCAAGTCTCTCTTGTCCTTTAATCAAAACAGAGGTTGTCTGTGCCCAATTCTGCAACGGAATGATATCACAGTTGCAGTGGAATGGATTTCGTGAGAAGTCCACATATTCTAAATTCTGCAATGATGACAAAATTGATGGAGAGAAAACAGAGATTTGGTTATCCGACATATATATTCCCCTGAGATCAAAGTTATGAGAAAATGGTCCAGGTAAGAAATCAAATTTTGAAAAATTGTTTCTGCTGAGGTCAATAAACTCCAGGCTTTGTAGGGGTGCCAGCAGTTTAGGTAAGGCAACATATTCACTAATGAAGTTGCCACTAAGGTCAAGTGAGGTCAAATTTGTAAGTCGAGAAAACACCTCAATATCTAAGTTTGCAATCTCATTTTGGCTCAAGTCAAGACTTTTCAAAGTGTCCAGAAAAAAGAATGTCTGTGGTTCTACTTCATTTATTGCATTCCCACTCAGGTCCACACTGAGAGTATGTGTCCAGCCGTAATAATGAAGGTTTTCTATTTTATTATTTGCCAAGTTGATAATTTTTGGACTTTTCGGAACAAACGTTTGGTGACTTATTCTTGCAATAAGATTACCACGGAAGTTTACAATTTTTATATTCTGTGAATCCCTGAACATGAATGCATTAATGGCTGTTAACTGGTTTTCACTTATATCAAACTCAACAAGATTATTCAAGCCCAGAAGTGGTTCCCCATTGTTTATATTTTTTATTTTATTACCAGAGATGTCAATTGTCTTCAAGTCTTCAAGCGATCTGGGAATTGTAAAAGATTCAAACATGTTTTGATGCAGATCAAGATGTTGCAGCTTGAAAGCTTTGGCAAGATTCAACTGACTTCCATCATTCAGAGAATTGTGGGATAGAATAAGAACTTCCATCTTGGCCATGTGGTCTTTCCAAGTGCTGCTCACTGTTGATAATGAATTATGGGATATATCCAAATATTCCAAGTTAGCTAGATTGGCTATACCATCTCCAATTTCATTTAAATTGTTGTAGCTAAGATCCAACTTATGCATATTCATGAAGGTCAACACATGATCATCAATATTGTCAAATCCATTACCTGCTAAATTGAGTTCATTAATAGATAGAGGGCCAAGGGTTTGCGTAGTGAAATCCGAAATATCAATTTTATTGGACAAGTTTGTATATGACATATCAAGGATTTTCAAATTCACGTTTTTGAAGGTATTCAAATACACTGTAGCATTGTTAATTTCCAAATCAATATTGTGTCCAAATCCAAGAAATTCTACATTTTGAAGAATGCTGATTGCATCTGGATCAAAAGTTTTCAAATGACAATTTGAAAAGTTGAACACTTTGGCTATTCCAGCATCCCATCTTCTTATAGTGTTAAAGTCATCTGCACTCACCGCCTGTATGGTATTTCCAGAAAAATCCATTACTTTTAACTGAGTAGTCACCTGAAATCTCACACCAAGCCTTGCAGACGACACTTTGTTGAAACTGACGTTGAGCAATCTCAAGTTTGGTAAATAACGTAGCGGAGCATCAGGAATAAAATGAAAGTCATTCTGACTGATGTCTAGCTCTTCTAGAAGGCGCATGTCTTGGAAAATGAATTCATCCAGCATTTGAAGGAAGTTGCCTCGTAGATTTAACTTTTTTAATTTGATCAATCCTTTAAAAGCACCACTCTGTAAATAGTTGATTTTACTGAATGATATATCCATGACTTCCACAGCTACAAGCATGTTGAATGTTTGGTTCAATATCGGACCAATGAAATCTCTCCTCAAATGGAACTCTTTAACAGTTAAAGACAAATCTACTCCAACAGACTTATATTTATTCCCACAATGCAGAACTGACATTCCACTTGAACACAAGCACTCTGGTGGACATTTTGGTGGTGGTGTCGTGGTAACATCTAAATTACCTAACGTCTGCTGCAAACACAACACAACACAGACACAAATGTATGTCAAAATGTTATCTCTGAGCATCTTCAGTGCTGCAGATTAAAAAGTTCATAAAAATAACAGTTATCTTGTCCTTCAAAATTGAACAATAGTTCACAGACTGACTTCTACAACAGATTTTATTCTGTCACATTAAAATGAACAATTAATTAATTTTATCATTAATATCAAATACACAGTCCAAATAAATCTTGGCTTCAAGTCAATCCAAAAAGTCAGGTATCAACTTTTACAGCTCCACAGCACAGAAACCCTAGCAATAAGAGCAGTAATCTACTGAGCTACTCATTCATTAATAGAGAATTGTTTATTAAGTGGCGTATAGTATGACAACAGGCAGACCAGACTAGTCCACTATCACCATAACCAATTAACATAACACAAGTACTGGAGCATCCACTTGAATGTATGTCCACAATCTTGCAGTCTACCAGAAACGTACAATAACCAACATTTCTTTATGATATTTTCCACTGTAATATCTCATTTGTAGTGTTTATTATTACAGTGCAGTTTAACATACTTGCTTGTCTTTCTTTTTTATATCCTGTCCGGTTCTATAAAATATTTATCAAATCAATGTTGTTTTCAATTATATTATATGTTTTACATGTACATGTATTACAGCTGATATTTATTTATCACTCATTATTAACTGACTTCACACTAGGCATGAATGTATAGGTAAATAAGACAAAATATCGAAAGTTAAACTCCATAAACCTTTCAAAACTTAACTGCCCAAATTTTGCTGTAACTGACTGCTGATAAGGAAGGTTCAAGTGAAAGTCAAAGCTATCTGCTATCAATGTCCATGCTTATTAATTAATTAACATAATTGGTCAGAATGAACCAACACCCAAACAATGTACATTCAGGACAACTTTAACGGGCATTAGCAGCATACCAACATTAACAACTTTGAGGTGTAGCAGATGTTTTATAGGCATTATTGAAGTAAGGAGGGGTGGTAGTGATATTTATTTTATTAACTTTGTGATAGGTAAAGAATTAAGCTTCATCATAAATATTTGGAATCAACATAACATAAAAATTCTTTAAAAAAGAATAGCAACAAGCATCTACTCATGTGTATAAAGATATTTAATGTTTTATATGATAATCCTCAACAAAAAAAAAATTTAATTTCATCTGTTTTTAGCAACCCTCGCATCATCATTCTGACTCTTTCTAAGATGAACAGTTTTTACTTCATGTAAACCTGTATAACGTATCATGATTTATTTGACACGTCACAAAAATATGTTGCAATTTTAAAAGGGAAACCTTTGTAAGTCTAACCTAGGCGTATAGCCCATGTTAGGAAATCCCTATTTAATAAACTATTTTGGCATGTTTGAATTGATATCCTTTAAATCGATATCCTTTTGGCAATTAGGTGAAAGTGAGTATATAACAGCATGATATATAGGGGTGAAACGTTTTTCATCAATTTTAACAATCCTGATAAATTCCCTTTAAGGCCAAAATGTTTCTAAATATCAGATTTACTATGCTTGTTGTGAACAAGTTCCCACTCATCTGCCATACTGATTACGCGATGGTGTTATACCTGTGGTTATTTATTTTCAATAGTAACATAAACAGCAATTAAAACTCGTCTGATAATGTGATACTTTTACAATTAAGACAACTTAAAACTTTAAAAACCCAAAATACATGTACTGCTTTCTTAAGTAAACAGACACAAAATTATGACACCATTTCATTTCAGTAATTTACGTAATCTCCTGGTTATGGAAATTGCCAAAAATAACGGTATTCCATAACAGAACCGTGGTATGTACAGCCGCAGCTAAAAATCGGATTACCAGTATACCAGTTATACTACATAGCTCTAATAATTTTTGTGCAACACAAACAATCTGAAATAGCACATGTTTTACTTAAGACAATGCACTTTCTGACAACAGAAGTTGAATTAAGCCAGTAGATATTTTATCCTTATTCAGACCCAGTTATTGTTATTCTCAGTAATTCAAGCTATGACCATGAACTTTTCTAAAGTTTCCTGTCATTAGAAACTGTGAAATTGGAAGCACTGATATCAAATTGAATTGTTGTAGTGTACTGTGTCCAGAGTTGCTTTAAGATGCATATGGCAGATACTTTTTTATCATGTCAATGTATACATTTTTGATGATAAACTGCTTGCCAGATAAACATAGGTTTATCACGTCAATGCAAGTTGGTATTTAACAATTAAGAAACCCTGGTCACTCCCTACAGTAGCTCCCTTTGGGTTTCTTCATTGTTAATTTTTTACTTAATGAACACTAACTATTACTAAGAAGAAACTCGGTGAATTATTATGAATTGGACAGCAGGCTGATAATTTATATTAAGCAAATGCAAGCAAATGTCTTCCTTACATTAATTAAGTATCATGCAATGCATTTAATTAACCCATTTTATCATATAACCAATATCAGTACAGGGGCAGATTTGGATATGGGTGGATCCTATGTTCTCAGCTTGCCCCACATCACATTAATACAGACTGATGTACCTAATGTTTATAGCTGAAGCTATGTTTAGTATATAGCTGTCTTTTTTTTTCTTTACATTTCTTAGTAATTAGACGTATAATATAAACAACTGCACACATTAATTGGAGATGAAAGTACCATTTACTACAAAATTGACCAAGTAGATTTGCAATGCACTCATCTGATAATATTCTGCCAACACAGACGCCAGTGTCATTGTTTTATCTTGTAACTTGCAGTCAGCAATTTACAACTTGTCTTGTAATTAAATAACTGATACTTTAATGTATAAATACAGTTAATTCTTGTTATATCAAAGTCTAGGGAACCAGGAAAAATTTTGAGATAATGAGTAGTTTGAGATATACAGTGCAATTTCTATGTAAAACAAATGAAGGCTCCAGATTTTTACTATGACATAAAGGAGTTTAAGATAACAAAAGTCGACTGTAGCTAAAGGCTAATAGTGATATTATGTACACTTCTTCTAAAATTGATGGTTTAGGAAATAAACTTCTCTACTTTCTACTAAGTTAGGCCAGCCTTAAAGATACTTTGTTTGTTGGTTGCTGTTTCCTTACCCAAGATTTTAAAAGTGGGTATAGAAATGGATGGGCATGTGGATTTATTTGGGGTTTTTTAGAGTGTGAAAAATATTTTTAATAAATTTTTTTAGTTTTTTTTGTTGTTTTTGGGTAAATGCTAAAACTATCTTTTGATGTTGCTCTTTTACATAGGAAGAATGAGAAACAAACAGCAAACAGCCTTTGTATTATAGTCATGATCAAGTCCAAAAACAGCCCTCCTTTCTCTTGTATTGAAAATAATAATATTGTGAGTGAAGCTCAATTTGGATTTAGACGTGGAAGGTCGACAGTTGATGCAATATTTATACTTACCGTAATTCTATTGTACAAAAAGTATTATTAAAAATGACCGCTTAGCTTGTGCCTTTGTAGACCTAAAGAAAGCTTTTGATAGTATTTATCGAAATGGTTTATGGTTTAATCTTAATCAATTGGGTGTTAATGCTAAAATGTTACAAATTATTCGTGACATGTATTCAAATGTGAAAGAATATGTAAAGGGATGTAACTCCTATTCCGAGTTTTTTTAATGTGCTATCGGTTTAAAGCAAGGGGAAGTAATTTCTCCTCTGTTGTTTTCATTATTTTTGGAAGATCTTGAGCTATACTTGTGCGAAGATCCAAACTGTGGCATGAACTTGGATGACATTACATTTATTTAAATGCTTTTTGCTGATGATATGGTGATATTAGGTAAAAACCAGACTGATCTGCAAAAATGTATCAATCTTTTACATAAATATTGTGAAACTTGGGGGTTACAGGTGAATACTGCCAAAACCAAGATTGTTGTATTTCGAAAAAGGGTCCTTTAAAAAGCGATGAAAATTGAACTTATAATAATCAACCTTTAGAAGTAGTGAATGATTTTAATTATATGGGCACTGTTTTCAATTATACCGGTAACTATTCTGTTAATCAGGAAGCATTGGCTGGAAAGGGTCTTAATTAAACATTTTACTGGCGAATACTCATAAATATACATTGAAACCTAAAACTGTCTGTCAATTATTTGTCAATTATTTGATGCCTTTGTTGGCTCAACTCTTAATTATGCCTGCGAAATATGGGGATTTTCTAAATCAAAAGAAATCGAAAGAATTCATCTGAAATTTTGTAAATATTTTTTAAATGTTAAAACCTTGACAAGTAATATGGGTGTATATGGAGAGTTAGGTAGATACCCATTGTATATAAATAGATATGCTCGTATGATTAAATACTGGACTAAAATTGTTAAATCTGATAACATTATAGTTAAATATTTATATAATTCATTACTAATTGATTGTAATAGGTGGTAAGAATTGGGTAAAAAACATCAAAACCTACTGGAAGATTATGGATTTTCGTATATATGGTCAAGTACTGATGATGCAAATTTGTTAAACTTCCATATTGTTTTTAAAGAGAGAGTACTAGATAATTTTAAACAAAAATGGTTCAATGAAATCGAAAACTTTCTTCTAATCTTTGGGCAGAGCTTGGCTTGAACCCAACCAGTTACCTTGAGATAATTATGCCACAGCGCTTTGAAAGTCGAAAAAGGGGCCATAACTCCTGTAAAATGTGACCGACATTGGCACATACTGAGCACGACCTGTAGTTTATAATTATACAGCTGCTATATTATACCATATATTAATTAAATACATAGACCTTTTCAAAAGAAAATGCCCGGAAACCATAATTTTACTGAAAATTAAGTAGAGAAGGGGCCAATGAACTCATTTAATGATGTTGACATCTACTTTATAATTATACAGCTACTCACAAAATATAAGTTACATAAATAAACCCTTTCAGAAGTCATTGATCAAAAACCAATAATCATTTCTGTTGGACAGATGGACAAACGTTCTAACAAATGTGTACATAAGTGGCTTATGTGTATAAAACCATTTATAAGTGTTCAGATACAACCACATAATTTTTGGTAAACCCTAGAAACTTAAAATACCCATTTGTGTGTGCAGTTGGACGGACAAATGGAGGTAACAATTCAATGTCCCTTCATTATTTTCCTAATGGCATTGGCATAAAAACAGTTGAAAGGTAAACTAAGAAAACAGAAGAAAAGACAACTTAAAAATGGGAGAGACTAAAAATTATTATTTTAATGTTGGCCCAAATTCCCCTACAGCTCCATGGTATTCTGTGAACTACAAATAAATCTTTCCACTAAACTGTAACAAATTGATAATCAGCATATCTTGATACCCTAGACCAGAGGTACAACAGTCAGATATAATAGTCATTAAGTTCATACTAAAATTAGGAACACACCCTTAAATTAACCAGCCCTAATTAGCATTATCAACTGTATTAATTAATTAGCATACAAAGGTACCAGACAGTGGGGCCCTGCACACAAGTGGTGCCCTGCACACAAGCAGTTTCAAGAAATGGTCAATCTATAACAATTAGTTTTATGTTTATTTCTGTTAGAAAACATTGATTAAGACAGCACTTACCTCACTACTATCATGAAAATAAACAGGGTCTACATGTTTGACTACCATTTATTTGTTTATATCATTACACTAACAGAACATTTATACACAGTTCAGAATTTGGTGCTGATTATAAATAACAAGAGGCCCAAGAGGGCCTGAATCACTCTACTGGCAACAATTCTAAAATTGTGGGATTGTTACTGTGCCCACACAAAAAAGTTATGTTTTATTTATGTTTAACATATTTAAAACTGTGATACTTGTGATGACCTGGGACCTGGTTTAAACAATCCTTTTAAATTTCCCTTAAAATATGATTATAAGCCCCCTGGTGGGGTCATTTGTAGTTGAATCTGGTTGGTTTAAGAAGTTGTTTGAGATCTTTTGGGGTGCTTTTGCATCTACAAGAAGTTGACAATGTACCATGTCATAAACTCTGCTGGCATTTGGGCATCAGAGCTAAGATTGATTAATTGAATATTTAGCATAATTTTTATGCCATCGAGAGCTAACACACAATCAATTAACCAAACCACTGTTTCCTGAAATCCTGAAAGGTTAACCAGTACTCGAGCACACCCAAGTAATTGATAACTTCCCCACTTGAATCAGTGGTGAGAGACAAATGATAATGAGATACAATATCATATATCAATCATCACGGAGACTGTTGCCAGGCAAGGATTCAAACTCACAACTCCTGGATTGACAGTCAGACGGGTAGCTGACTGAGCTAATCGGGTCTAGCATGTAGTTGCTATTGTCACTACAAGAAAAAGTTAACAGACAGATGTACAATGACTTTAAGCCCTGCTGTCCTTTAGGCCATAATAAATTAATTGCTAGATTATCATCCCCACCCCCTAATTTTCATGTCGCCTTGACCCTTTTTATTTTCATAAAAAAAAAATATATAGATTTTTTTTTTTTTAACATCAAAAATTTTAAAAATAAAAATAAAAAATAAAATCCTCACCCTCTCCCCCACCCCCATTTTTAAGAAAAATTTGGATGCTAATCTAGCATTAATTTATAATGGCCTTAGCCAGTGGAGCTTAAGATGAGGATGCTATTGTATCTCCAAAAAGTAGAACGGATGGACAGGCAACAAAATATGTACATTATTTTAGGTCAATCAAGGTGAAAAGCAAACTCTATACCATTCTTGAGTTATCGCATGGAAATGGGTTTGAGTCAATCATTGAGTCATTTATGGACCCCAGTGGGAATAAGTCCTCGGACTTCACTGGGTATTCCAAGCATTTCATGTTGCTTTCAGATTCACTTTTATTTCATTTTTAGCCTAATTTTTTTTACATGTTCACTGAATAAAACAAAACTACTACTACTACTACAATTTCATACTTTCAGAGAGAAATGTTTTTTTAAAGTTTCATTTAAAATGTGCTTATAAACCCTGTGGAGGGGCATTTGTGGTCAAATGTCTTTGGTTCAAGAACTTGTTTCAGATTTTTCAACATGTATGTTGAATAAAACTGCTATTACTACTATTTCATACTTTTAGATTCATACTTTCAGATTCAATGAAAAATAGGGGTGATAACACATCAACAATATTTTCCCTATGTAAAACAGTGACTCATGTGGCAGCCCCAACTTTTAATACAGGGACCCGACTTCTACAAACCTTTTAGGGGACCTCCATGCAATGCTACATGTAAAACATCTAAGGTCTAGGTATTGAATATTTAGAGAAAATGTTTTTTTAAGGTCCCCTTAAAATGTGCTTATAAGCCCTGTGGCGGGGGCATTTGTGGTCAAATCATGCTGGTTCCAGAACTTGTCCAAGATCTTGTGATTATATAACTGCTGTGTACATTTAGTTCAATGAAAAATGCGTGTCCTATCGTGTCTACAAGAAAAAGATTAACAGAAGGACGATGGATAACACTGACAATTTACCAGACACAAGCCCTGCTGGCCATTTGCCAGTAGAGCTTATAATGATGATGACTGTTTTGTAAAAATGATGATGATGATGATGATGATGATGATGATGATGATGATGATGATGATGATGATGGTAGTGGTGGTGATGATGATGATGATGATGACGGTGATGATGGTAATTATGATGATGGTTATGATGATGATGATGGGGATGATTATGATAATCATGATGATAATGATGATGACGGTGGTGATGATGTTTGGATGTGGTGGACATGATGGTGATTGTGAAGCTGTTGATGAATATGGTTTATGTCAGATGAAGGAGGTAGAAGTAAACTTTAGATCTCTTTTTCTTCTTCATTCTGGGCTTTATAGTGCAGTGATTCATTCATTCCTACCATGTATTAAATGGTCAGTATCTTATAAATCACCACTGAAAATTTGATGCTTATGCCAGATTTCTAGTCATTTCTGTGTCATTTTAGAATTGATGGGTTGAGCTGCATCATGGGCAAATAGCTGACATATTGTTACTCTGGAAATTGAAAGGTATCACAAAACCATTGAAAACTGGTCAAGGTATGTTTCTTTTTTTATTTTATAATTGCAGCTCTTGAACAAGTGAAGAATTTGAGCCCAGACATATGCTATAGATTTTGTTTCTTTGCTGTGTTTTAGACATTAATGTAACAACAGAGCCATATAGAAATAGTGGTGTGAGGCAATAAGAAGACAATGATCATGATGAAAATGAAGTAATGATCATGATGATAATGAAGTAATGATCATGATGATAATGAAGACAATGATCATGATGATAATGAAGTAATGATCATGATGATAATGAAGACAATGATCATGATGATAATGAAGTAATGATCATGATGATAATGAAGACAATGGTCATGATGATAATGAAGTAATGATCATGATGATAATGAAGACAATGATCATGATGATAATGAAGTAATGATCATGATGATAATGAAAACAATGGTCATGATGATAATGAAGTAATGATCATGATGATAATGAAGACAATGATCATGATGATAACGAAGTAATGATCATGATGATAATAAAGTAATGATCATGATGATAATGAAGTAATGATTATGATGATGAAATTATGATTATGATGATGAAATAATTATGATGCTTATTATTATTATGATATGATTATGATGAAGAACAGTATGATGATGACTTAATGATTATGCTGATGATATAATGATGATAATGATTATGATGATGGACTGAGACACATATTATAGAGATTCAGAAGCCTTTATATGCTACATAATACATATTGTAGCCTAGTATTTGCAGTTTCAGGATAAGATTGTTAAAGATTTGCCAATACAAAAGTATAAACTCCAAGGGCAGAGTCAAATGTGACCTGTGGGTCATGATTTGAACAAACTTGTTACTAAATACAAAAACAAAAGCATCAGTAGTTTCAGGAGACAATTTTGTAAGTTTGTTGTTTATGGGAAGGTTCAAATATCATGAGGTCATGTTAAAGCCATACAATTCTGTATATATATATATATATATATATACGTATATAATCCAGATACCTTCTAATTACCATTGGGAGTCTGTTCAAGATATCTCAGACAGGATAAATCATGTGACTATAAAGCATGTGTCAAGATGGAAGTTATTGTAACAATGCAGATATCAAAGAAAAAAATATTTCCCCCAAGTATCAAAGATCAAGTTTGAGAAATTAATAATAGAACAAGAGCACCGCAAGCGAGTGCAGACGCTCGTCTTTTTTCCAAATCTATTATGTAGGTCAAAGTCAGCGAAGTAAACTTTTTAAACTTGATGGTGATTAGTTTAAAAATTCAATACTACTACTGAAAAAATAAAACAGATTTAAAAAAATCACCAAAAAAATGATGTTGAAGAACAACCTTAACTCGACTATTCTAGCCTTGTCGATCACCGAACAGTATATTATTATGTACCATCAGAAAAACAGATATATCTGTATGAATGAAACCATCTTTCATATTAGCAAAATAGTAGATACATGTATGTGCATGTAGGACTATTAGGCTATTTGGGCAGAATATACACTATGTCTATGTCTGGCTAAGGCTAGCTAGCCAGTACTTAAGCTGAAATATATTTGATTTAATTTTAAAATCTGGGTGTAGATGTGGGGGTGTATGTGCCAAAGTTTAATAAACAGGACTGTTGATTTAATAAAATAAAAAATAAAAAGTTGGAGGGAGAGGGTGTCTTGGGGTTAGTAACAAAGTTGAAAAGGGACAGTGTTTCTACTTCAATAGAGAACAAAATTTTAAGAAAACAATTGGGGGTGGGGGTGGGGGGGGGGGGGGGGGGGGGGGGGTAATAGTTTTACTGAGAAAATGCTGTGCTAAACATAAAACTTTAACCAGTGGACGACGACGCTGACGACAACGTCAGGGTCATGACAATAGCTCTTCGTTTTTTCAAAAAGACGAGCTAATAAAAATAATATTTTAGTATTATTTTCTCAAACTAAAAGAGTATATGCAAAACAATTTAGACAAATAAAATGGATAGAAAGAAGTTTCATTTCTGGATATAAGACTATTCATTCCAATATTATTTCCATTACCAGAACAGTGCTTAACCCAGAATGACACTGAGTTGGGCATAGTTGCTTCTCAGTGTTGGTAAATTGTAGTCATTCTGGAAACAAATGTGCTCATATTACCAAGACACAAAATTTTGCAGTTTTATTTAATTACTTTGATACTGTTACTTAATAAGACATAGGTGATCCCTGTATAAGTGCTCGATTGAGTAGTAGCTAAATTATGTGTAAAGGGAAAAGGGGTGTAACGGGAAGATAATTTTGAGAAAAGATTTTTTGTCCTTGCACTCTGCGCTTCCACACATTGACCTCTATCCAAGTTCCAAGTCTTATTGGATTCCCTTCCATAAATATTGAAGATATTTTCTGGACAAGCATAAAATCAAAATTAAAGAATAAAATAGGAGATAATTCTGTAATTATCTACAATGTGTTCTGACATGTTCTCTCAGCACTTTCACACACTGCTTTCTATTTCCAAGTTGCACTGAAATCCCTAGCATATTTTTGAAGATATGCTCCGAATAATCAAAAATAACCAACAAGAGTTGTCAGATGACAACAGAGCTCGTTGATGGGATAAAACTCACAACCCATGCAAAGACTGATATTGGAGGCAAACACCAAAACTTAAACGCATCTAAACACAAAAGTTTAACATGGGTGTCCACAGATGAAAAAGTAAGTCCAAAAGGGCCATAACTGTGCCAACATGTAACCCTGAGTTATGGTTCTTGTCTCTGTGTGTTCCATCGATGATGGTGAACACAATGTGAAGTTTCATTCATATCCAATGAGTGGTTGCATAGAAATCTTACCTGATAAAAAACTTTAACCTGAAAAATTAAGTCCAAAAAAGGCCATAACTCTGCCAAAATGCAACCCAAATTATGGTCCTTGTCTCTGTGTGTTCCATCAATGATGGTGAACACACATGTGAAGTTTCATTCATATCCAAAGAGTGGTTGCATAGAAATCTTACCTGATAAAAAACTTTAACCTGAAAAATTAAGTCCAAAAAAGGCCATAACTCTGCCAAAATGTAATCCCAAGTTATGGTTCTTGTCTGTGTGTGTGTTCCATCGATGATGGTGAACACACCTGTGAAGTTTCATTCATACCCAATGAGTGGTTGTATAGATATCTTAAACTTAAACCCAAAAGTTTAACCTGGGTGTCCAAAGACGACGCCGACGACACTGCCGGGGTCATGGCAATAGCTCTCCTTGGACATTCGTCCTGGCGAGCTAAAAATAAAGTGCAACAGGGGAAATAATTCAATCCTTATTCAGGATAGAGTTATGGTTCTTTTAATTTGCACTATCACACACTGCCCTCTTTCCAGTCTCTTCCATATTTGCTATGGACAAGCAAAAATACTACTCCAAACTTGTACAAAAGGCGAGATAATTATGTCATTATTTAACGTAGAGTTTTTAACCATGCACTTCCAAAAATTGCCCTTTTTCCATGTTCAGAGTCAAACTGGATTCCTTTCCATATATTTGAAGATATGCTCAGAACAACCAAAAATAATTAAAAATAAAGTACAAATGGGGAAATAATTTGAGCTTTATTTAGCTATGCATTTCCATTCATTGCCCTCTATCCATGTTCCAGGTCACATTAGAATTTTTTCCATACTTATGAAAATATGTCTAGACAAACAAAAATAATACACAAGAGCAGTCCATACAATAGCATGCTTGGCTATTCAATTCATCTGTCACAAAAAAATTTTTTATTGAGACTGATGACCAATCTAAGTAAACAAGAGTTGTCTCACTTACTAAATTGAGTAGGTTTTATAACTGCAAAACCTTGTATGAAGCTTCAATCCAAAACATGCAGTGGCTGCTGAAATATAAGCTTTAACCAGAATTTCTAAGTCAAACAAGGGCCATAATTTGCATACAAACATTGGCAAGAGTTATCTGCTTGATTTCATAATTGCAAATTAAGCCTTGCACAAAGTTTCCATTAAATACATTAAGTGATTGGTGAGATATGGACTTGATGGTACTTGCGTGCTTAACTTTAACCAGAAAAGTCAAACAAGGGCTATAACTTGCATTTATATTCAAGCAAAAGAGATTCAACTTAGTTTTGTGGTAGATGTGATGACTGGGAAGTCTTGTGTGAAGTTTCAATCAAATAAACTGGGTGATTGGTGAGATATGGACTTGATGGTACTTACACGCAAAACTTTAACCACAATTTC
Source organism: Panopea generosa (assembly GCA_029582155.1). Taxonomy (NCBI): domain Eukaryota; kingdom Metazoa; phylum Mollusca; class Bivalvia; order Adapedonta; family Hiatellidae; genus Panopea; species Panopea generosa. Next base: position 54,312,584 of record CM055898.1, read on the forward strand.
TAAGTAAAACAACGGCTATCATTTGCATTATACACAAGCAAGATTTATCTGACTTAATTATTGCAGTTGGTGTGATAACTGGGAAGTCTCGGTGAAATTTCAATCAAATACATCAAGTGATTGGTGAGATATGAACTTGACGGTACCTGCACGCAAAACTTTATCTGGAATTTCAAACTCAAACAATGGCAATAATTTGTATTATATTTTGTTAGCCAACACAGTAACACTTTGAATGTGTTGTTACTGAATACAGCCCAAAACTGTCTAAGTAAAATAGTTAATAATTTACCACTAAGCCATTTTGTGTTGAATCTAACAAATGTTTTAATGAAAGGAACTACTCTAGTATTTTATTTATTCTTCCACCTGAAAATGTAGTTGTGTAGATTTCAAGTGCAACATCTTGAACAATATTTCAAAGAAACATCTCCAGGTAACCAAATGAATGTTTATAATGTTACATGATTGTGGAAAAAGAAACATTTAGTCAACATTTAATCAGGATAATGAATAAATTGTTTATTGTTTATGACTGGCTGCACAAATAGTATTGGGTCATAGGCAGATAAACTTATTCCAATATTTTCAACTTTATTGGGGTATTATCATTTATATACACATTAATGACTGTAAAGACTACAGCTATACTAATAATGACACAAGAAACAAACCTACCTTTTGTTGTGCATCAAGCGAGAACCTCATGTACCATATATCACACTCCTTGTAATCAAAACGATGCAGTACGCTCACTTTGCCTTCCTTGGCCTTCCATTCCTTGTCTTCCAGGTTTCCAGCCTTCCACAGGATTATGCAATTCTCACATGACTGAAAATAGAAAAGAGACAATACTGAGTTCTGGTCTTAATTATTGCTATGGCAAAATAAAAATTAATCCAATTTAATAGATAGTTTGAAATATTTTGTTTGTTTCTTTGTTTATATATTTAACTTTATCTTTATGCCATTGAGGGCTAACAACCAACCAGTTAACATAAGGATCCTGGAAGGATAACCAGTAATCATGCACACCCATCTCTGCAAATACAATGTATTTAATATCTTTTCCACTTAAATCAGCCCTGAGAGACAAATGACAATAAAGCATAATGTTTAATATCAATCATCACGGAGACTGTGGCAGGAGAGGATTTAAGCTCGCAACCTCTGGATTGACAGTCAAATGTGCTACCAATTCAATATACAACTAACAATACTGTGCATCACTTATAAGACATTGATGTAAGTGTAACCAATCTGAAGCATCATATTGAAGACACATGACAGAATACTCCATCCAGTCACATGACACTCCAACCAGTCACATGACACTCCATCCAGTCACATGATACTCCATCCAGTCATATGATACTCCATCCGGTCACATGACACTCCATCCGGTCACATGATACTCCATCCAGTCACATGACACTTCATCCAGTCACATGATACTCCAACCAGTTACATGATACTCAATCCAGTCACAAGTTACTCCATCCATTCACATGATACGCCATCCAGTCACATGACATTCCATCCAGTCACATGATACCCCATTCAGTCACATGATACTCCATCCAGTCATACTACACAGACATCATACCAGTCAGCTCTAGACTACTTTCTTAATAATGTGCACCAAGCGAGCAAGTAGTACCATTTTTTTAAGTGTTTGGTATGACCCAATCAGGTAGCAAGCCCAAAATGGCCTGATACAAAGCCAATGCTCTAAACCACTGTTGTATGACTACTTAAAGTACTTACCTTAGACAAAATGAAGTTCCCGAGCCATCGGACACAGTCAACATAGTTTCTGTGAATATCTCTTGTAGAGAAATCTGGGAAATTTTGATTCAGTGTTGGAAAAGGGCTGTTGTGGAGAAAGAAAAAAACCACATTAAACAGAGATCTTAATCTACAGATATTGTTCCATGGAAGCATTAAAATATCAAAATATATACAGTTGTAGTCTAGTATTTCTATATTTATTATGCTATTGATTTCAGAAACATAGAGACTTTCTTGAAAGTAAGATTGAACCTTCAAAGTTATGATCAAATGTAGATTTTTTCTTGCCACAATTAAAGCGGGAATCTTTCATGAGATTAATGTTGTTGTTGTATGGTGCTTAGCGTCGCTTTCAACAATTTTTCAGTCATATCGCGACGGTGTCTGCTTGAGACAGTATTCTGAGCGCTTTCACACTGGAGTATCACGTCACAGACACATGGTATGATACCCCACCCAGTCACATTATACTGACACCAGGCCAACTAGACCTAGAACTCTCCTCTAAATGCTGAGCGTCAAGCGAGGAAGCTCCTAGTACCATTTTTAAATCTTTGGTATGACCCGGCCAGGGATCGAACCCACAACCTTCTGCATGCGAGGCGGACGCTCTACCACTAGACCACGCCGCGGGCATCATGAGATTAAAATCTTAATCTTTCTTAGCCTTGCTAAAGCTAATTTTTCTTGCCACAATTTAAAGCTAGAATATCCATTGTCATGATTGTAATCTGAATCTTTCTTGAAATAACTAAATCCTTCATGTAATCACTTAAATAAAATAGTTCTTGATTGCTTATATGAACCACACTCGAGTCTCTTCCTGGATAGATCCAGTACTAAGTCTTGTTTTTTGAGCCGGGGATCAAACCAGCAACCTCTAGCATGAGCAACCAACACTCTATCCAATGCACTACTATCCTACATTATATTTCTTGTTATCATTATAGCTTGAATGTTTTGTCAAGATTAGAGCTATAACCAGTATTCATATTTAAATTAAGAATCTTTCTTGTCACAGCTTAAGCTAGCATAATATTGCAATTAAAGCTAAAATCTATCATGTCATAAAAGAATAGTACCATAAAGCAAGTAACTTTCATTTCACAATTATAATCAAAATATTTCTAGATGCTATTTAAGCAATATTTTTTCTTGTCTCAGTTAAAGGTGTATATAAGGTATATATAACCAATATCAAGAAACATTTGTAATTAAACTGACATTTCAAACATTCAAAATCTTCTTACACTACTTACGATTTTTTCTTTGCAGCATTGTATGTGTAGGAGTTTTTGAGAGCATTAAGCATTACTTCTGTATCTGTCCTCCACATCTTGAGGGAGTGGTCCATCCCACATGATATTAATTTGTTGCCGTGGATATTGAAATCCTGGAAGATACATTATACTTTATAGCAAGAACTGATGAATAAATTCCCTTTGGCCAGAGGAAAGCATGTAAAAAGCTATATAAGGATACCCAAATAGCAGAGCTGATAAGCCTAAAACCAACATGGGCCATCTGTAGTAAAGGTAAATCTGCATGTTAAGTGTATGATGCCAGGTGCAGTAGTGCAGTAGTCAAGTCTGACAGGGAAATTAACTCTCCTTAATCTTTAAACTTTTACAGTAGTTATATGTATACTACTAATAGATTTGTAGAAAAAAATGTCTTTGTAATTGAAATTTAAAATGATTGCTTTACAGAGTTTTACCTCATAAAGAAACATTATCTTAAAAATTTTAATGATGACATTTTAGTAAAATGCCATTTACAACACATCTCAGATAATATATGGCATATCCAGTTTTATTGGCGGAGGAAGACCTCAGTATGAATCAGAATAGAACCACCATCCTTCCACAATTAAACTTTCTCACATAAAGTCATTAGACCAGACAGGGGCTTGAACGCAAGGTTAGTACTGAAGACAGATGTAAAAGCAAAGAGAATCTTAACTATGAATTAAATGATTTGTCATTCGGCCCCCTTCGTTTACATACAACCAGAAGATCACAACACTTACAGCACTGAGAACCTCGTCCCTGTGTCCGTCGACGCCCCCAAATATCACAACACAAGCCTCTGTCGCAATGTTCCACAACCTCATTGTGTTATCTGTAATAGGGAAATCATTAAATCTATGGAAAATCAAACATAAACTTTCTATTTATAGTAACAGTGACCATGACATTCTCTTCATGTCATTTTTAAGTCACAACTTTTCAATTGTTTTTAATAAGCAAATACAAAAAAAGAAGTACACATACAAGACATGGCGGGCAAGGTGATGGTCAGCAATTGCAATGAAAACATATTTTATTGATATTTATTTTGGTATAACCCGGTATAAGTGGCCGGTTATTACACATCTGTTGTTTAAAGGGATTATATTGGCAAGTAACACAAACATGCTGTTAATCCATACTTCTCCTGTATGTAGTGTGCACAAGTAACACAAACACGCTGTTAATCCAGACTTCTCCTGTATGCAGTGTGCACAAAATAATGCTTATGTATTGACGTATAACCTTTATTAACCTGAAAGTTATCGAAAAAACAGTAATTGAATATTGGCCAAAACTTTAATACGTCCCGCAATAAAGTATTGCGCAATGTTTACATTGAACTCCGTAAACTTTCCAAACAAAGCCTCGATAACGAGATCGGGAACAAGTATTCACGATGTTATCCGACGATTGATTGGAAACCCGAAAGAGGTTTGTTGGAAATGGCGAATGTAAACAAAAACAAAAACGTGGCTTCAGAAACCCGATGTTTGTAATAAAGAGGTTATGCAATTAGACACTTTAGAAGCATATATCTCTGAGTTATAAATGTATTTTCATGTTGGGCATGTGTATTAAAAACGGAATTGACGGTAATATGCCAATATAATCCCTTTAAAATATTGCATTCCTCTCTCTGTCCTGCCCTAGAATTTATAATAAAGTTTGTAGTCAGCAAAAGTTATTCTATTATTGGCAAGGAGAAAACCTGTAACAAATTCAAATGCCCACACTCTAAAATTTTTACAAAAGTTTGGATGAAAAAACATAAATCTTGGCATAAAAGATGAAAGTGTGGATCCAAACAATCAATTCACAAAACTTGTAGTACAAATGCAATAAAAAGGTCTGACTTGCATAAATGTTTCAAGATAAGTATAGTGGCTGGATAACAGATAATGTGTATGTGTACACTGGCCATGTGCAGGGCTGTAATTAGAAGCCGGGGGCCGGGGTTTTCCCCTGGCTATTCTCACTTGAACACCTGATTATTTTCAGCTGAGTTACTTTGGTTTTTTTTGCGGAGGACCCCCAGACCTCCACTCTACTTTTTTCCTTCCACTCTCCTACTTCAAAACTTAATGAAAGCCCTGCATGTGTTTGTAGATAAAATGACAAAATCAAACCTCTGGAGACTGACAGCAGCATGTTGTGGTCCTGCGGGTGGATTTTCAACTCATTTACAGCAGTACCATGACCAATAAAATGCTGAAATGTTGAACACGTATCCATCAGTACTCAAGGCTTAGTTATCTAACATCAATGAATGACATGGTATTTACAGTGTGGTGGACAACTACTTATGGAGCACATGGTTTAGTGGTAAATCATCAACAGTAAGATCAGAGGGTCCTTGGTTCGACCCCACCCACCCATGGGCAGGAGTGGTATCCTTGTGCAACACACTTTATCAGCACAGGCTTTATACTAATTCTACACAGGAACACATTGAGAAAGATTTGTTAAGTTGTAAAAATGGATGTAAAACTAGACAAATTGTTTAATGCCATGGTTATTTCAAAGAGTGGAGGAGAAAAAATAAAAATATTAAATCATCAGATTCAACTTTACTCTTAAGTTGCTGTTCATGTGAAAGGCATCTTTGCAAACAATATAGACCCACATCAGCAAAAAATTAGCAACTCAAAAGACTCTCCATACATCAATTCTTATCATAACCCCTTCAAAATGATAATGGAAAGGTCCAGTTGCAAAGACGGAAGAGTCCAGTATACAAATTCAGTAGGTCAAAGGTGAACTTAAATATCAATGCAGCAATGCTTAACAAAAAGTCATAAAATATCACTGTCAGTTCGGGAGTTGGAGTCATTTACAATACATCTGATGCACTTTAGTAAGTTAGCATCATTGTTCCGATATAAAATTTTAGTTCATTAAATAATAACATCATGCCACAACAAACTTTGTGAGTTGTACAATAATTGATCTATGGTAACCACATTGTACTTTAATTATTTAAGAAAATCATAATACACAATTTAAAACATAAACTATCTAACAGTATGAAATAGTAGAATTCCTAGAGTTCTTCTAAAAGGTATTACATGTATGTATTTACATGTATTATGCAAAGATGAGGTAAAACTGACCTTGACACATTGTTGTGTGACAGGGCTTATAATTCTGACTGTGCCTTTGAGGCCGGCGACCGCCACAAGTGGCTGATCTGTCTCATCATCGTATGTCCATGCAGCACAGTAGTAGTTCTCATCTGTCTTCCATGGTGTCAAGGATCAAAGATATTCACTTACAAGTTTATATATGACTAGTTACACTCATATGGAAATATATCAGGTCCCAACATTTACACAAACATTAACTCTATACATAATAGATGCCAAGTCTAGATAACTAAGCTAAGCCTTTAATATATATACTACAACTTCACTATACGTATAAAATTATCAATAACTTACATTAAATATGGAATAAACAACAAGTACATATTTATAACTCCCGCTATGAGGGCCTTACTAAACAAATCATTGTTTGCTTCCAGTTTCAGGACACACCTTTTGTATGTGTAACTACAAAATAAAACATTTGTGATGAGTGCAAGTCTTTGTTTTAATAAGTTCATATTTCTGTTGATTCATGAATTTCGATTCTGCTCTATACTTTTTTTTTATTTTATGATTGTCATGTAGTCTGAAGAATGGACCCAGCTAAATAGGTCTCTTAAATAGAAGCACGTTTGAGCACGTTGATTGGTCAGTTGCTTCAGGGAAAATTTAAATGATGTCATCAATTAATAAGTGTTCAATTGCTATAAATTGTTGGACAGGCATATAATTCCCTGCTTTTTTCATTGAGGGTTAATAACACCCAATTCTGGAGATATCAGGTTCTATATATAGATAAGATTGTCATGTGATATCCAGAAATGATTTGGCCAGGTTTTCCATGTATATGACGAGTCACGCTGACAATTTCTCATGGAGAAAATATATTGTATTGTTGAAGCTATTGTGTCAAAACAAATACCAGTAAAAGCTGCTTTTACCTACAACTTAATACAGGGAAAACCCAATGTCACACAGCCATTCTGAGATGCGTTCAGCTCGATTAAACATTTGCTAACATTAGCTAATACATGTATATTTTCCTGGACACTGACTCAACCTCATATTAGCATGCAGTATGCAATAATTTTAGAGAAGCAGGCATTAAACGGGTTTGCTGTTTAATGGTGCTGAATGCAGCCCATGACTAAGCCTATTAACAAACTTGGTCCATGACACCCAGAAGCATGCATCTACCCTGAAGGATACAGATGGATCAGCATAGGCCTGTAGAAGCTTGAGTTTGCCACCATCCAGACATTCATACAGTGTGACCTACAAGTACAGAAATAAAAAGTTAAGCTTGTTTTTTTCAAACTATAATACAAATACAACTTTAGAATACTTCTCACATTTTTCCTGTCATGTAGTCTTAGAAATGAGAGAATTTTTTCTATAATCTTAAATCCTTCAAGAATGTTTATGTATATCATCAATGTCGATGAAAGTACTGAAAAACTTTTCCAAACCAGATAGTAGTTTTTTTGTTATATATATGCACCCCAACTTCCCAGTTCTGGAGTGGACACATTTTGGGATGGATGAATGGACAGACAGAAGGACTGACAGACTGGTGCACCCACATGTCATCTTGAAATGGAGAACATCTGTGCTATTTACCGTAATTGCAAAATCCCTCATGTGGTTAAAAAAGATATGGAGCGGACAAAAAAATACTGTCTATTTGACCTCTCAGTGCAACTTTGATCTTGAACCGACATAAATGAAAGTTGTGCTCCACACATCATCTCAATATGACAAACATTTCAGTCATGATATACGAAAATACCTCTCAAACTGTTCAAAGGATATGAAGTGGACCTAAATACTGTCTATTTGACCTCTCAGTATGACCTTGACCATGAACCGATATGGCTGGCTGAGTTGTGCTTTGCACATTGTCTTAAAACTCTACATACATTCAAAAGTTATGGAGCAGACATAATTTGTACAACCAACTGACTGATCAGCTGTCTACAGAAACTACAAAAAGGTTAACAGCTGTGAGATGACAACACAGGTCTGTTCATAAATGATAACCTTGAACTTAAAAGCATGACTTCACAATGAATGCCAATTTGAAAATATTTGAATTCATTTAGTAAGGAATACCTAAATGATGTTCTAATACATTTCATGCAAATAGTTATATATAAAAGTTGGCAAATAACAATAATTTTGGTTAAGTGGAGCAGTATTATAGTGGATCGTCATGCCAGAGGTTGTTGGTTCGATCCCCCAGCTCAACCTGATGCCTCTCAAAAAACAACACTCAGTACCAGTCCTACCCAGGTAGCAGATTCAAGAGCCATTCAAATATGCTTTAAACTTTCTTTGCAATCAAGCAAAAGTTAATCAGTATAAAATAACATACTTACCCTGTTATGTCCCACAGTGACAAACAACAATGGATCGTTCTCTCCGCCAAACGTGTTAAAATGGACACCGAATATGGGCTTTTTGTGATCCTCCTGTAACACAACACACCTGCTATAGTGTTTGGCAACACGATAATCCATAGAACACTATACATTGTATTTAACAAATCACAACGGCTTGAACAAACTTGGTAAAGGGTCACCAAAGGAACATTTCTGTGAAATTGTTTTAAAATCGATCCAGTGATTTCTGACAAGATGATTTTTTAAGTTTTTTCTATAGCTAATATAGTAAACTAACCCCACCCCCTGGCCGCCATGTTTTTTGACGAATCACTACGGTTTGAACAAACTTGGTGAAGGGTCCTCCATGGAACATTTCTGAGAAATTATTTTAAAATCGAGCAAGTAGTTTCTGACAAGAAGATTTTTTAAGTTTTTACTAATTAAACTTGCCCGCTCCCTGGTGGCCATTTTTTTTTGACGAATCATGATGGCTTGAATAAACTTAGTAGAGGGTCACCCAAGAAACATTTCTGTGATGTTATATCAAAATTGGCCCAGTGCTTTCAGAGGAAAAGTTGTAAGAAGCTAAAAGTTAACGATTTACGACAGATGACGGACATTAGGCGATCAAAAAAGGCTCAGGTGAGCTAAAAAACAAAAAAAAACATTCTGATGTACAACTACAAGCTTCAAATTATTCCAGAAAACATAAGAATTTGCCTTCAAAAAAATGAAATAAACATCACAAAAACATTTGGACAGTTCTGACTTGAAAAAACAACTTGTGGCTCAATTTCATAGTTGAGGGAATTATTAATAACAAAGTTGTTACATTTGTTAACACAGAACTTAAAAATTGTAAGTTAATTATTTACATACATTTTCTATAAGAAATCAGCATTGAAAAAAACAGTGCGAAAAATATCCCTTAAAAATGCATGGTTACTCAGTTTTGTCCTCAAAACTTGCAGAAAATAAACATTGTAATAATGAAAATAATGAAAATCAATAAATATAAACACTTTTTGACTGACAGTTGCTTTCACATACATGCAAGTTATGATAAATATAATCACATTTAAAATAATTATTTTCTTAAAAAGAAGTGCATTCCTTTTAAGATTAAAGACTCTTTCCAAGTGCTGGCTATATAATATCTCCATCAAAATCATTCAAGTCTGTAAGATTGGATTGTTAGTTATATTCGGGATGTGTAATTTATGCAAGCCTTGTTTTCACCTTGACTTTGCAGTAGGAAATTATTGGAAACTGATGGATGGTTTTACTTTCAATTTCAGAGATAAATGTTATCTACCCTACATGGCCCAATGGTCTACAGTGCTGCCACTTAATTAACCTCTCACTGCTGAGGTTGTAGGTTCGAGCCCAGCTTAGTCCTCACATTTTAAGAGAGAAAGTTTACCAGTTACTTGTGGAAGGATGGTGGTTCTACTCAGGTTCATTCTGAGGTCTTCATCCAACAATAAAACCACATATGCATATATTAACTGGTTATGTGTTATTGGGCAAATATAATTATTATGATTTGTAATTATACTGTTCTGGTTATTTTACAAAATGGACCTTTTGTCCTGAGGTGTTGTTTTTACAATTACCTTGTAACATAGTAAATGGTTTAGGGAATGCATATGTACCTTTAATTCATGTTTCTGCATATCTAAGTTTATCTTGACCTCTGTGTAGGAAAAAAAAGAAATGTTGTTTGTTTTTATTGTATAAAATCCTCTTGGGTCAAAACTGACTATCCTGGTTTCTTGTGACCATGTACTGAGATAGTGTCGTGTACCAGCTTTCATGTACATACCTTTAGCCAATTTATGCACTTGAATTTTGGTTTGAGTTTTGACCTTTTGGGTTTGTTCTTGGCCTTTAACTGTGCTGTGCTGTTCGGTGTGTCACTCCTGGAGTCATCCAACAAGGTGCTGACCGTGCTTGAAACATCATCCTACAAATCAAAGCATGTACAATAATTTAACAAATAAATTTTAGTTTCTAAATTATCAGAATCCCTTTCCTTTTAATACAAATTTTATTTTTATTTTTTGTGTAAAAGATAATTATCTATGTGTTTTCTACAAATTTTTTATTAAAGTAGACACTATATTACGATGTTTATAATTAAATTTGTTTGATTTCATGAAAACTCTATCATATTTTTCCCTTTTAAACCTACAATATTTATTTCAATTCAGAATTAAAATATTGAATTTGATATCAACAGAGATATATAAACAGAAATAAGAAACAGCAGATACTTGTCCAACCTATAGGTGGCATATGGCACATTTGGCATTTTTTAAATTTTGTGAACAAATCTCCTCCAGAATAAACTAACACATTTTATTATTTTTAGGTCAAAAGGGATGATATGGACTGCAGTTTTGGGTGGTAATTTTTTCTCTTTAAAATCAAAAATAAATGAAGAAAGTTTAGGCTTACAGTGAAACAAGTTCTTACAACTTGCGCAAATCACGCTCAAAGTCTTCCTGGTTAGAACCAGTACTAAGCACATGCAGAAAAGTGTCTTGCTCAAGGACAGCCAAAAAGCCATGGCGGATGATCGAACCCAATACCCTCGGATCATGGGTTCAGTGCTCTACGACTGGACCACGCACTCCACACGAATAATTCATAAACATTAAACATAATAACTATGTGATTAATAACATATTGCTATTGTTAGAATATGTAAAAATCGTGAATGTAATTCTTCAAAACAATGATTTTCAACAGTGTTTATTTAAATAACGAACAGAAATTCGTATTTATGGGCGAACTGACTCAAGTTCGAAAACAAATGGAATACTTATTTCTTCTTTTTCATGAAACTCGTTAATTTAAAGTTTAATAAAGAAAAGCCAAATAAAGAAATGAAACAGTTTTATACCGTTTCATCATCAGAGCCTTCAGTTTGAATAGGAATAGACAAACGTGGACGTTTTTGTAAAACAGGCATTGTCTGAGCGCTTTCTTCGCTATCCGACATTTTGTATTTAATTTAGTCACGTGAAAGTCATGTGTAATTTTCCCGCCTGAAATTCTCGCGTTGTCCGTGGCGATTAACACGCTGCGCATGCGTAATGGCAGAATAATAGTTAAAATGTCGGACACCTGTCAAACTGTAAATACAGTTAATTGAAGCTTGGATTTCAGGTAATAGTCAGCGATGCATGCATAATCTCTACAACATTAAGTGTCATTACGTAAGTGATTGTCCGTTACTTCAAAGGCGATCGGTGCATCGCAAAAAAACAGACCCATGCATTCAAGCTTAACTAACTTCTTTAGCAAAGTGAAAGGATGTTTACATGGGTGGGGAAACTTGATACGTGAATTTTGGTGATTTAATGATCTTTGTTGGCCTTTGCATTTTGTTTCATTTAGTAAGAAATATATTAAATTTAAAAAGAGGTATGTAAACCGCTGACCAAACAGTGGAGATCAATGAAATGAAATCTTTATTGTAACGTGGCGGAGCTATCTTAATTCTCGCAGTGTGCAACAATATGCTAAAATGGTAGCATAATATATTAACATACACACAGCAACTTGGAAACATGATAATAAGGATACCCCACAGTCTGTTGAAACATGTGATACGGCTGACCCACATTCTGGTTCTTTCTACAACTTGGAAACATGTGCTAAGGCTGCCCCACAGTCTGGTTCATACTGCAACTTGGAAACATATGATAATAAGGCTACCCCACAGTCTAGTTATACTGCAACTTGGAAACATGTGATAAGGCTGCCACACAGTCTGGTTCATACTTCAACTTGGAAACATGATAAAATGGCTGACCCATAGTCTGGTTCATTCTGCAACATGGAAACATGTGATAAGGCTGACCCACAGTCTGGTTCATAATGCAACTTGAAAACATGTGATAAGGCTGACCTACAGTCTGGTTCATACTGCAACTTGAAAACATGTGATAATAAGGCTGTCCCACAGTCTGGTTTATTTTGCAACTTGGAAACATGACAATGAGGCTACCCGACAGTCTGGTTCATTCTGCAACTTGGAAACATGATAATAATGCTGACCCACAGTCTGGTTCTTTCTGCAACTTGGAAACATGATAATAAGGCTGCCCCACAGTCTGGTTTATACTGCAACTTGAAAACATGTGATAATAAGGCTGCCTACAGTCTGCTTTATTCTGCAACTTGGAAACATGATAATATGACTGACCAACAGTCTGGTACATACTGCAACTTTGAAACGTGATAATAAGGCTGCCCCACAGTCTGATTCATTCTGCAACTTAGAAACATGATAATAAGACTGCCCCACAGTCTGCTTTATTCTGCAACTTGGAAACATGATAATATGACTGACCAACAGTCTGGTACATACTGCAACTTTGAAACATGATAATAAGGCTGCCCCACAGTCTGATTCATTCTGCAACTTAGAAACATGATAATAAGACTGCCACACAGTCTGGTTCATACTGCAACTTGGAAACATGATAATAAGGCTGCCCCACAGTCTGGTTCATACTGCAACTTGGAAACATGATAATAAGGCTGACCCACAGTCTGGTTCAAACTGCAATTTAGAAACATGATAATAAGGCTGACCCACAGTCTGGTTCATACTGCAATTTGGAAACATGATAATAAGGCTGCCCCACAGTCTGGTTCATACTGCAACTGGGAAACGTGATAATAAGGCTGCCCCACAATCTGGTTCATACTTCAACTTGGAAACATGTGATAAAGCTGACCAACAGTCTGGTTCATACTGCAACTTGAAAACATGTGATAAGGCTGACCTACAGTCTGGTTCATACTGCAACTTGAAAACATGTGATAATAATGCTGTCCCACAGTCTGGTTTATTTTGCAACTTGGAAACATGACAATGAGGCTACCCGACAGTCTGGTTCATTCTGCAACTTGGAAACATGATAATAATGCTGACCCACAGTCTGGTTCTTTTTGCAACTTGGAAACATGATAATAAGGGTGCCCCACAGTCTGGTTCATACTGCAACTTGAAAACATGTGATAATAAGGCTGCCTACAGTCTGCTTTATTCTGCAACTTGGAAACATGATAATATGACTGACCAACAGTCTGGTACCTACTGCAACTTTGAAACATGATAATAAGGCTGCCCCACAGTCTGATTCATTCTGCAACTTAGAAACATGATAATAAGACTGCCACACAGTCTGGTTCATACTGCAACTTGAAAACATGATAATAAGGCTGCCCCACAGTCTGGTTCATACTGCAACTTGGAAACATGATAATAAGGCTGACCCACAGTCTGGTTCAAACTGCAATTTAGAAACATGATAATAAGGCTGACCCACAGTCTGGTTCATACTGCAATTTGGAAACATGATAATAAGGCTGACCCTCAGTCTGGTTCATACTGCAACTGGGAAACGTGATAATAAGGCTGCCCCACAATCTGGTTCATACTTCAACTTGGAAACATGTGATAAAGCTGACCAACAGTCTGGTTCATACTGCAACTTTGAAACATGTGATAAGGCTGACCCACAGTCTGGTTCATACTGCAACTTAGAAACATGTGATAATAAGGCTGCCCTACAGTCTGGTTTATTCTGCAACTTGGAAGCATGACAATGAGACTACCCAACAGTCTGGTTCATTCTGCAATTTGGAAACATGATTATAATGTTGACCCACAGTCTGGTTCATTCTGCAACTTGGAAACATGCTAATAAGGCATCCCCACAGTCTGGTTCATACTGCAATTTAGAAACATGTGATAATAAGGCTGACCCACAGTCTGGTTCAAACTTCAATTTAGAAACATGATAATAAGGCTGACCCACAGTCTGGTTCATACTGCAATTTGGAAACATGATAATAAGACTGCCCCACAGTCTGGTTCATACTGCAACTTGGAAACATGATAATAAGGCTGCCCCACAGTCTGATTCATACTTCAACTTGGAAACATGTGATAAGGCTGACCCACAGTCTGGTTCATACTGCAACTTGGAAACATGTGATAATAAGGCTGCCCCACAGTCTGGTTCATACTTCAACTTGGAAGCATGACAATGAGACTACCCAACAGTCTGGTTCATTCTGCAATTTGGAAACATGATTATAATGTTGACCCACAGTCTGGTTCATTCTGCAACTTGGAAACATGATATTAAGGCATCCCCACAGTCTGGTTCATACTGCAACTTAGAAACATGATAATAAGGCTGCCCCACAGTCTGGTTCAATTTGTAACTTGGAAACATTATAATTAGACTGCCCCACAGTCTGGTTCATACTGCAACTTGGTAACATGATAATAAGGCTGCCCCACAGTCTGATTCATACTTCAACTTGGAAACATGTGATAAGGCTGACCCACAGTCTGGTTCATACTGCAACTTGGAAACATGTGATAATAAGGCTGCCCCACAGTCTGGTTATTCGGCAACTTGGAAACATGAAAATGAGGCTACCCGACAGTCTGTTTCATTTTGCGACTTGGAAACATGATAATAATGCTGACCCACAGTCTGGTTCTTTCTGCAACTTGGAAACATGTGATAAGGCTGACCCACAGTCTGGTTCATACTGCAACTTGGAAACATGTGATAATAAGGCTGCCCCACAGTCTGGTTTATTCGGCAACTTGGAAACATGAAAATGAGGCTACCCGACAGTCTGTTTCATTTTGCGACTTGGAAACATGATAATAATGCTGACCCACAGTCTGGTTCTTTCTGCAACCTTGAAACATGTGCTATGGCTGCCCCACAGTCTGGTTCATACTTCAACTTGGAAAAGTGATAATAAGGCTGCCCCACAGTCTGGTTCTTTCTGCAACTTGGAAACATGTGCTAAGGCTGCCCCACAGTCAGGTTCATACTGCAACTTGGAAACATGTGATAATAAGGCTGCCCCACAGTCTTGTTATACTGCAACTTGGAAACATGTGATAAGGCTGCCACACAGTCTGGTTCATACTTCAACTAGGAAACATGATAATAAGGCTGACCCACAGTCTGGTTCATTCTGCAACTTGGAAACATGTGATAAGGCTGCCCCACAGTCTGGTTCATACTGCAACTTGGAAACATGTGATAATAAGGCTGCCCACAGTCTGGTTTATTCTGTAACTTGGAAACATGATAATATGACTGACCCACAGTCTGGTACATACTGCAACTTTGAAACATGATAATAAGGCTGCCACACAGTCTGATTCATTCTGCAACTTGGAAACATGATAATAAGACTGCCCCACAGTCTGGTTCATACTGCAACTTGGAAACATGATAATAAGGCTGCCCCACAGTCTGGTTCATACTGCAACTTGGAAACATGATAATAAGGCTGACCCACAGTCTGGTTCAAACTGCAACTTAGAAACATGATAATAAGGCTGCCCACAGTCTGGTTTATACTGCAACTTGGAAACATGATAATAACGCTGACCCACAGTCTGGTTCATACTGCAACTGGGAAACATGTGATAATAAGGCTGCCACACAATCTGGTTCATACTTCAACTTGGAAACATGTGATAAGGCTGACGCACAGTCTGGTTCATACTGCAACTTGGAAACATGTGATAAGGCTGACCCACAGTCTGGTAGATACTGCAACTTGGAAACATGTGATAATAAGGCTACCCCACAGTCTGGTTTATTCTGCAACTTGGAAACATGACAATGAGACTACCTGACAGTCTGGTTCTTTCTGCAATTTGGAAACATGATAATAATGTTGACCCACCGCCTGGTTCATTCTGTAACTTGGAAACATGATAATAAGGCTGACCCACAGTCTGGTTCATACTGCAACTTGGAAACATGATAATAAGGCTGCCCCACAGTCTGGTTCATTCTGCAACTTGGAAACATGATAATAAGGCTAACCCACAGTCTGGTTCATACTGCAACTATGAAACACATGATAAGGCTGACCCACCGTCTGGTTCATACTGCAACTTGGAAACATGTGATAATAAGGCTACCCGACAGTCTGATTCATTCTGCAACTTGGAAACATGACAATGAGGCTACCCGACAGTCTTGTACATTCTGCAACTTGGAAACATGATAATAATGCTGACCCACAGTCTGGTTCTTTCTGCAACTTGGAAACATGTGCTATGGCTGCCCCACAGTCTGGTTCATACTGCAACTTGGAAAAGTGATAATAAGGCTGCCCCACAGTCTGGTTTATTCTGCAACTTGGAAACATGATAATAAGGCTGACCCAAAGTCTTGTTCATTCTGCAACTTGGAAACATGATAATAAGGCTGACCCACAGTCTGGTTTATTCTGCAACTTGGAAACATGATAATAAGGCTGCCCCACAGTCTGGTTTATTCTGTAACTTGGAAACACAATAATAAGGCTGACCCACAGTCTGGTTCATACTACAACTTTGAAACATGATAATAAAGCTGATCCACAGTCTGGTTCATTCTGCAACTTGGAAACATGTGATAATAAGACTTCCCCAGTCTGGTTCATTTTGCAACTTGGAAACATGATAATAAGGCTGCCCCACAGTCTGGTTCATACTGCAACTTGGAAACATGATAATAAGGCTGCCCCACAGTCTGGTTCATACTGCAACTTGGAAACATGATAATAAAGCTGATCCACAGTCTGGTTCATTCTGCAACTTGGAAACATGTGATAATAAGACTTCCCCAGTCTGGTTCATTTTGCAACTTGGAAACATGATAATAAGGCTGCCCACAGTCTGGTTCATACTGTAACTTAAAAAACATTTGATAATAATGCTGCCTCACAGTCTGGTTCATACTGTAACTTGGAAACATGATAATAAGGCTGCCCCAGTCTGGTTCATACTGTAGCTTGGAAACATGATAATAAGGCTGCCCCACAGTCTGGTTCATACTGTAACTTGGAAACATGATAATAAGGCTGCCCCACAGTCTGGTTCATACTGTAGCTTGGAAACATGATAATAAGGCTAACCCACTGTCTGGTTCATACTGTAGCTTGGAAACATGATAATAAGGCTGCCTCACAGTCTGGTTCATACTGTAACTTGGAAACATGATAATAATGCTACCTCACAGTCTGGTTCATACTGTAACTTGGAAACATGATAATAAGGCTGCCCCACAGTCTGGTTCATACTGTAGCTTGGAAACATGCTAATACAGTGTTTTCTCCAGAGCGCATTTCTTGCGTTTCTGAAGCAATAAATTCTCATCTGACGCAACCTTAAAAATACAGAAATTCAAATTACGCATATTTGTTTCGGCAAGCTGGTTTCAGAATTATTTTTACAATGCCAGCTGATTTGACAGATCATGTGGTCTGATTCAAGGCAATCCCAGTCATCGATTCTACCAAGTTAAATAAACGCTTTAATTGGTTATGAACGCTTTATTGGTGCAATCGCATAGACGATTGTGATCACATACATAATTTTCAGTGAAGCAATAGTGTAGTTTGAAGACAACATCAGTGAAAACAAATGTACCCTGCAACAATAGTACTGACATATACCCAGTTTTAGGTTGTTTGTATATGAGGATGAAATGTGGAAGCGTAAAACTTTTCATAAAAGTTGTTTAAAATGTACGGACGATACTCTATCTGAAAAACTTTTTATTTTGTTTTCTATTAGGTATCAAGATGCACATGCGCGACATTTTAATACCAGTTTAAACATCAGCCGGTCCAAATTTTAGGGCAGTATTCCCGGCGCCGTTAATGTTTCTGTAACAGACGGTTAAATGGTTGTTGAAAAAAAAAATTTGAAAAATGATTACTTTATTTCAAAAATTTAATTATTTTTTGTGAAGTTACCATTAAAATGTATTTTATATTATTTTTTTAATATAAAATTTCTCTAAAATGAGTCTAGCTTTGAAGAGAAATGCTTTTGGGAAAAAGAAAATAAAACAAAGTTTTGTTTTTCAAAGAGTATAATGCTAAACATGTAGCTTAGCAAATATAAAATATTGAAAGAATTTTAGTGTTTTTCATTAAAAATAGTTAGGGCCCTGGTGATTGAGCTGTGGCCATGACATTTGAAAAGTTCACGACCAAAGGGCCAAAATCATAAAAACAACTGCTAAGTTTCAAGTTGTTGTAACTAATTGCCAGAATTGAAACATTCGTTTGGAGTTAAATTGTTTTGAAGTTATTATCCGAAGTTGCAGTTTTGATGGAGAAATTTGTGAAACAGGAAGTAAAACTGTTTTAGTAAAATATGCATTTTTAACTCCATTTATTCATGTTTATTAAGTTTAAAACTAGTCACTTTATGACCCCCAGATTTTGAAAATGACCCCTAGATTTTTAGTCAGTGGGTCATCAATGACCCCCAAAAAACTGAAGCTGGAGAAAACACTGCTAATAAGGCTGCCACACAGTCTGGTCCATACTGCAACTTGGATACATGTGATAATAAGGCTGCCTCACAGTCTGGTTATACTGCAACTTGGAAACATGCTTATAAGGCTGCCACACAGTCTGATTCATTCTGCAACATGGAAACATGATAATAATGCTGACCCACAGTCTGGTTCTTTCTGCAACTTTGAAACATGTGCTTAGGCTGCCCCACAGTCTGGTTCATACTGCAACTTGGAAACATTTGATAATAAGGCTGACCCACAATCTGATTCATACTGCAACTGGGAAATATGTGATTAGGCTGCCCCACAGTCTGGTTCATACTTCAACTTGGAAACATGTGATAAGGTGACCCACAGTCTGGTTCATACTGCAACTTGGAAACGTGATAATAAGGCTGACCCACATTCTTATTAATTCTGCAACTTGGAGACATGATAATAAGGCTGACCCACAGTCTGGTTCATACTGCAACTTGGAAACATGATGATAAGGCTGACCCTCAGTCTGGTTCATACTGCAACTTGGAAACATGTGATAAGGCTGACCCACAGTCTAGTTCATACTGCAACTTTGAAACATGATAATAAGGCTGACCCACATTTTGGTTCATACTGCAACTTGGAAATGTGATAAGGCTGCCACACAGTCTGGTCCATACTGCAACATGGATACATGTGATAATAAGGCTGCCTCACAGTCTGGTTATACTGCAACTTGGAAACATGCTAATAAGGCTGCCACACAGTCTGATTCATTCTGCAACATGGAAACATGATGAAAATGCTGACCCACAGTCTGGTTCTTTCTGCAACTTTGAAACATGATAATAAGGCTGACCCACAGTCTGGTTCATACTGCAACTTGGAAACATTTGATGATAAAAAGGCTGACCCACAATCTGATTCATACTGCAACTGGGAAATATGTGATTAGGCTGCCCCACAGTCTGGTTCATACTGCAACTTGGAAACATGTGATAAGGTGACCCACAGTCTGGTTCATACTGCAACTTGGAAACGTGATAATAAGGCTGACCCACATTCTTATTAATTCTGCAACTTGGAAACATGATAATAAGGCTGACCCACAGTCTGGTTCATACTGCAACTTGGAAACATGATGATAGGGCTGACCCTCAGTCTGGTTCATACTGCAACTTTGAAACATGATAATAAGGCTGACCCACATTCTGGTTCATACTGCAACTTGGAAACGTGATATGGCTGACCCACAGTCTGGTTCATACTGCAACTTGGAAACATGTGATAATAAGGCTGACAGACCCATAATATGGTTCATACTGCAATTTGGAAACATGATAATAAGGCTGACACACAGTCTGGTTCATACTGCAATTTGGAAATTTGTGATAATAAGATTTGGTAGAGTATGCTTTCCTTATTTATTAATTAACTGTAAGTTGGAGTACTAAAAATTAAATTCCCAGAGACAAAGTTGCTTCTGTATTCAGATCATTGCTTTACCATCTTACATGTTATCTCATTAATGGAGATGATATATTACAATCGTCAATGTAATAACCAATTACCAGTGAATTTGAGACTGGGTTTGATTCAAGCAGTGGGACACAACTCTTAATGCAACTTCATGTCACGCACTCATAAATTTGTTGTCAGTGATTTTGAGATTTGTTTGAATTATTTAAATTTTTCTGTCATTCAGGATTTCAGTTGAAATGACATTGTGCACAAGGTAATTGTCATGGTAACAGCTATAAACCAGAATTTTTTTTTTTTTTAATCTTACTTTACACTCATGTCATTAAATTTATTACTGAATTTAGTTGTTTTCTTTATTGATTTTTATTCTGAGGGTTAAACAAGTATGGAAAAAGATAAGTGGCATGCATGTGTGATTGAATAGAACTTTAGATTTTGTCAAGGTATTCAATTTAAATTTAACATTACTGTTTGATCAGTGGATAGCAGTCTCTTACCAATCTATAACAGTGATTGCACTGTGTATGTTAAAACTCGTTAAGTCATCGATCAATACTTTACAAACATGGTTCTCCACTAGATAGTGATTGAAGAGTTACAACATTGAAGTGATATTTAGCTGTGATTTCATATTGACTTTCTTTCTTATCTATGTATATAGGTGGCTATTTTCACTTTCATGTCACTCCTTTATACTTGAATGAGTCATAAAAATTAATATTCAGTTGGAAGTCTACATTACAGTATATATAAAATGTACATCCATTTCATATATACATATATAACAGTATGTATTGATTTAAAAATTGCACTGATCCCAGTAGATTGTACATCAGTCTGTAGTATATCTGAGATAAGTTGTAACTTTAAACATAGTGTAAACATTCTTTTTGTTTTCTTCAGAATCATGGTCAATGGAATTGTATTTTAACAACTAACATTAGTTGTACATGACACTGGATAAAACACCTCTGATACAGAATTGAATTGGAATTTGGAGGTAAAGTTTAAATTATACACAATGGCAACAACACTTGCCCAACTGGATACCATGATGAAATCTCGCCAGAAGTTCAAGCACAGCAAACTGGCCATCACGGGAGACAACTCCAAAGTTTTAGGTAAAATAACGGACATGAGAACCGAGAAGGTACGAGAATCTGCAAAGTTTGGTACATTGAAAATGAAAACTCACAATAGTGCATGGACGCCGGTGGTAAACAAAGCCTCTAATGAGCAGGTAAACAGTTTGTTTCTGGAAATAAGTTCCTTGTGGAGCATCTTCATTTTGCTTTTAAAAGAAAAGATTTGCTTTCCCTATTAATTATTGTCTTTGTGTCCTTGACAGTTCTATAATAGGTTCATGATGGGGAATTAAGCAGTGATCCCCCTGTATCTGAATTTACTTGGAGCAAGTTAAAGAACTATACTAAACATAGTTTTGAATAGAACTTCATTAGGTTCCAATAATTCTATGTATATATTTTTTATTATAATATAATAATATAAATTATAATAGTTATTATTCCCTGTTCTTATCAGTCATGTGAATCTATGTTTTATCATTGTTTAGAATTGCTGACAAATAACTTACTTATCTTCAAGACTTGTGTTTTATGATAAAACGAGGGATCCTCTGTGGTCAAGTGCCAAGTTCAGTTACTTCTCACAGCTGAGGTCATAGGTTCAAGTCCCTTTCACTTTAAACATTTTACTTGCAGAAGGATGGTGATTCTACTCAGATTAGTTCTGAGGTCTCCCTCTACCAGTGTAACTGGATATGTCATTTAAAATCTGAAACAATAAACCCTGGGCAGTTAAAAAAAAATAAAAAATGATAAAACATATTTGAACATTTTTATTAGGAATTGAGTCTTACATGTAAATTCTGCATGTTGTTTTTTTGTTCATTTCCTTTTATAAATAAAAACATGTTTTTTAAAATAATAACTTTCTTTTGACTGCTTGTTAATTTCATACAAGTTTGTTGTTGAGGTAACGACTATACTTATTGAAATGTGAGATGAGCCTATTTTATGAATTTTCACATCAATGGCAATGAGTAATAATTCTTTTAACTTTATTTTTTTCAGATATTTCTAGAAAGAAGAGATTTGGTGTCCCATTGGGTAAGTTGAACATATGCTACTTGCTAGATGTATTCTAACTTCTTTATACAAAAAGCTTTAGTCAGCCATACTATTTGATCTATCAGATTACATCTTCTGTAGAGAGGCTTGAAATTAAAACATTGGTTTGATTGATTGATTGATTGAATATTTAGCGTCATTTTTATGCCATCGAGGGCTAACAGACGATCAGTTAACCTAACCACTGTTTCCTGGGATTAACCAGTACACGAGCACACCCCATCTCCGCAAGTAACTGATAACTTTCCTACTTGAATCAGTGGTGAGAGACAAATGATAATGAGACACAATGTCATATATCAAACATAAATTAAAACATTGGAAAATTACTATTAAGAAATCCCGTCTAAAGAATTATTAAAGTCATTCTTTAAGCAGTTTTTATTTCCATAAATTCATGTTTTTTTTAATTAATTGTGACATTTTGACTAGTTATAGTTTGATATATGGACATTTTAACTGTTGTTTTAGTTTGATATATGGACAGACTCGCAGAGGAAGCGGTTCTTTGACCTGATATTTCGTCAGTGCAGTCGTCGACAAAACAAATTTATCCAAGACTGGTTTGAAGAATGGGTTCCACTACAACATCTGGACTTTGCCACAGTGTTACCAAGGTTTCTGTCACTGTATGTGATGTCATTCCTGGAACCCAAGAGCATGAGTCGCTGTGCGCAGGTATCCTGGCACTGGAAATTTCTGGCAGATCAGGTTTGTAAATAAAATGTACATGTACTCATCTATTGATTGTATTATAACTTTAGCCCCCTCCTGTTGCAACAATAGCATGATATCTCACCCAGTGTATCACTGAAGATACTGCTGTGGAATATTCACCCATGTCTGCATTGCCCACACTTCAGTTACTACAGATTTTGTGACTTTTTGTTTATGAGGGTGACATTAGTTCAATTGTTGGATTTAACTACTCGTTTATTTTTCAATGAAATTTTTGGAGAACATCTTACTTGTAATGTATTAAAAGATTTCTTAACATTGATAAGATGCGTGTGTTGGTTTGCATGCAATGGAACAAAAACAGGTGGCTGGTTAGAAGTTTTGTACAGTGTAAATGTTTGTTTTTATTTGAAAATTTACAGTCCTCCAATTGGTCCAAGGTGTTATTTCAAGATCACAACTCTACCTCTCTCACTGCTAAGGTGCCCAGTTTGATGAGCAAGCTTGCCATTTACTCTGAAGGACTCGAACTTCCATCAGTAAAACCCAACATGCAATTAATAAGTCATCTGTTGGAAATGATGTTAAACCCATTCAAAAATAAAATGTATATATGAAAACCTAATTGATTTTTGCAGGATGTGTTATGGACCCAAAAATGTTTGAAGTATGGTTGGTTTTTACCATACACACCATCCCAGTATGAATATGGGGCATGGAAGAGACATTATATCGCGTGTGTACAGACAATGGACTATGTGACAACAAATGTAAGTAAAACTGAACATCTAAAAGTATACATTTGCTCAGAAATACAAAATTGTAAAATACATTGGCAATTTTATAATGCAAATCTATTGTCAATACTTTGGCTCATAATGCAGGCCAAAACAGCATTCAGTTTTCCTCATTATTATCCTGCAATCCAATTTCATTCATGAGCAACATGTATGTTTGGATGCATTGATACAAATGCAATTGATCTAGTTTGCGACCAAAGCCAAAAGTGCTCACAATTTCACTGATAGCACCACTTACTGTTAATGCTTTAATATTGAAATTGCATTGAAAAATAAACTTAATTTATTGTTATATGTGTGAAGAAATCATGATAATGTATAATGAATTCAGTAAACTCTTCGGTAACTTCAAATTAATAGGATTTGTACATGTATTGCCATTATTCTGAATATCCATCAAAATGGCATGTGAAAAGAGATACACTGGTGTTTGAAATGTCAATCTTGTAAAGGATGCTTCCAAAATGTACACAAAAAGTACACACTATATTTCCATATTACATGCACATCAAGACATGTTGTCACATCCAGCTTAATCTGGGGATCTGAATTCGGAGTGTAAAACTGAGATGCAAGTTCTGTATCTCACACTTGACAGAACTTGTCAAAGCAGAGTTTTTAATAAAAAGATGGTTGCTGGACTTCTCTTATAAGACTTGTGAGATTGATTAATAAATATAATTAACTTATAGACAGATGTGATTTTATTCCCATGTTAATTTCGCTAACAATAACCTCCCTATATTTTCCATTTTGGGTATGTTCCATATCTTAATATGCTTTTTTGGTGACAATTGTAGAACTTGATGTACGGTGTGAGAGGTGATGGCAGTGACTTGATGCCAAAGAAACCTACCAAGAAAGAAATGGAGCTGTCCGTCATAGAAAGCAGTATGTATCTTACATTTCAATCAACCTGTATAGCCATTGACACACAGACAATATCATAAAGAATTTCAAATAATTTCATAGAAATTATACATAAAAGAAATGCATACAATGTACCTGTATTAATATTGATGACCAATAGTTGTCTCCAGGTTTCCATTCTGTTTACTATATGTATAGCGTGTAGTATTTTCGTGTCTGAGTATTCCATGCACTTGATTTCAAAGCCAGATTTTTTTGATAAACTTGTACTCTATATAATATTTATTATGGTATTTTTGTTGAATTGTAAATGTACAAAGATTATTTGAAGTAATTATAATTTGATGATAAATATACATATATCTTATTTATTAGATTACAAATATGAAAAATTACTATTTTATTAATTTTTTGATTTCATGCACATAAATATGTTTCTTTATCACCACAAAGAGCTGTAAGGACTTTTATTTCTACAGACAAAATGTTGACATCTCGCCCGCCGTGGACTGGCCCAGACTATCACCCTAAAGATCTAGATCAGAACATGTATGCTTTCTTGCACGACTTCAACCCTAATGAGCCAAAGATGCCCAAATCTGCATTACTCTTCCATAATAGATGGGGGATTCTGAAAAAGAAGTCTAATTTGACAACAGATCCAAGTTTGGAGCTGGGTTTGACAACGCAGAGGAGAAGGGAAAGACACAGAGCTCTCACAGTAAGTACAGATGTAGCATTGTTCTTCTTTATTGAATATGAATGATAAAGTACTTACAACTTAGACATATCATGCTTGGGTAGAACAAATACTAAGTATGGAGACAAAGTCTTAGACAATCACATTACAAATGGCCTGGGTAAGAGACCAAAGTCACAGTCCTCCAATCTTGGGACCAGTGATCTACCTGACAGAAATATTATCAATATTAAAATGATTGACCAATCAGAATGTTTAATGGTAATGCAAGTTTCAGCATTTGAGAAATATAGTTATCTGGATTTTAGAAACCATGTCCTAAATAAAGAGACAATTAGCTTTTAAGCAAGCATTTGCAGAGCAATTTTGTAACTTTTACATAGATGTTGGTCCTTTCTGTGCCAAATTTCAAATTGTGTATCGTGTTTATTATATTTCTGTATGAAGTATATAGATAACATGTCTTTTATATTTATTATTGATACTAATTTTATTTAATAAATTACAGAAAAACATTAAAGTGTAATCTTGATGATATTTATTTGTCTTACAATTTAACATACAAAGTAAAAAAAATTGAACAGAGGATAAAAAAAATAGAAAAAGCAAATGAGTGATGAGAAAATAGAATTGAAGAACAAATTGGCATAAACCTGATAGGCAGAATAACCTCCAGTCTCATTGTTTGACAGTCTGGTGAGGATTATGACTTGATGCAGACAGGGAGATCCATGACACTGACAGAAAGTCTGAGACAAGGTCCCGTGAACCCCAGAGAACGGAGGGTGAATGACCTTGTTAACACGGGATGGTATCCGCCAAACAGAACGGCCGCCAGGAGGTAAGTACTTGGAATATTTTTTTGAGAATAAATAATGTTTCAATTATCACTTCATGGTGTTTTTATGACATGTGTGGTCCAACTCTGATCCCAGAAATAGTTTGTTATGCTTTGATCAAGCATCTTTCTCAAAAAATCCCCACATGATGTTTTATTGTTTGCTTCAACATCATCATGTTGAAATTGTAATATTTATTAACCCTTGATAATAACAAAATAAACAGATATACTTCTAACAGACATTATGATGCAATGTTTTAATTCACAGAACAAACCTTGCTGGTGGAGGCACCTACCCTGGTGCAACAAAAACCCAAACTAATGCCTCCCTAGTTGGGACAGAAATGCCCCAGAATCCCCGTGTCGTCTTCATCTCATCCAGGGTGCCTGCAGCTGAGGTTAGTGATAAACTAAACTTACACACAGTAGTGGTCAGATTTGTATGAATCAGTTGGTATCTTCAGTTTTGTGATTATTTCTATCCTATTAAGATTCAATGGAAGTTGGGTAAGTAAAGGTAAATTATCCTAATGATGTTTAAGAGTATCCAATAAAGGCTTCCTTGGAAGCACAAAATGCAACAAAAAGAAGAAAACAGAAGATTTGGTTTAACTGAGGCTGTTCATTATAACAAACTTACAACATCTCTCCTAGTAACAAACACACAACATCTCTCCTAGTAACAAACACACAACATCTCTCCTAGTAACAAACACACAACATCTCTCCTAGTAACAAACACACAACATCTCTCCTAGTAACAATCACACAACATCTCTCTTAGTAAGAAACACACAACATCTCTCCTAGTAACAAACACACAACATCTCTCCTAGTAACAAACACACAACATCTCTCCTAGTAACAAACACACAACATCTCTCCTAGTAACAAACACACATCTCTCCTAGTAACAAACACACATCTCTCCTAGTAACAAACACACAACATCTCTCCTAGTAACAAACACACAACATCTCTCCTAGTAACAAACACACAACATCTCTCCTAGTAACAAACACACAACATCTCTCCTAGTAACAATCACACAACATCTCTCTTAGTAAGAAACACACAACATCTCTCCTAGTAACAAACACACAACATCTCTCCTAGTAACAAACACACAACATCTCTCCTAGTAACAAACACACAACATCTCTCCTAGTAACAAACACACAACATCTCTCCTAGTAACAAACACACAACATCTCTCCTAGTAACAAACACACAACATCTCTCCTAGTAACAAACACACAACATCTCTCCTAGTAACAAACACACAACATCTCTCCTAGTAACAAACACACAACATCTCTCCTAGTAACAAACACACAACATCTCTCCTAGTAACAAACACACAACATCTCTCCTAGTAACAAACACACAACATCTCTCCTAGTAACAAACACACAACATATCTCCTAGTAACAAACACACAACATCTCTCCTAGTAACAAACACACAACATCTCTCCTAGTAACAAACACACAACATCTCTCCTAGTAACAAACACACAACATCTCTCCTAGTAAGAAACACACAACATCTCTCCTAGTAACAAACTCACAGCATCTCTCCTAGTAACAAACACACAACATCTCTCCTAGTAAAAACACACAACATCTCTCCTAGTAACAAACACACAACATCTCTCCTAGTAACAAACACACAACATCTCTCCTAGTAACAAACACACAACATCTCTCCTAGTAACAAACACACAACATCTCTCTTAGTAAGAAACACACAACATCTCTCCTAGTAACAAACACACAACATCTCTCCTAGTAACAAACACACAACATCTCTCCTAGTAACAAACACACATCTCTCCAAGTAACAAACACACAACATCTCTCCTAGTAACAAACACACAACATCTCTCCTAGTAACAAACACACAACATCTCTCCTAGTAACAAACACACAACATCTCTCCTAGTAAAAACACACAACATCTCTCCTAGTAACAAACACACAACATCTCTCCTAGTAACAAACACACAACATCTCTCCTAGTAACAAACACACAACATCTCTCCTAGTAACAAACACACAACATTTCTCCTAGTAACAAACACACAATATCTTTCCTAGTAGCAAACACACAACATCTCTCCTAGTAACAAACACACAACAAGTAACAAACACACAACATCTCTCCTAGTAATAAACACACAACATCTCTTCACAACATCTCTCCTAGTAACAAACACACAACATCTCTCCTAGTAACAAACACACAACATCTCTCCTAGTACCAGCTTAAGCTCCATGACTCCAAGGAATCAGAAATAAGAACAACAATGAGTCTAGTACACAGCACCTTAACAGCTGCCATACAGCATGTAAGGCTTAAGTCACTTAAACGAATAAACAAGACAAAATCATTAAATGTTTCCTTCAAACCTTCGATTGATAGCTAGATTAAATATACCACATGTCCTGTATTAAACTGTATGTGTATGTAATAAACATTCTGGAAGCAAGTGGGTCATAACTCTATTTTAATACATGTATATATAATTGATATATTTGTTTTAGCTATTGTTGGATGCTGTGTCATTTGGAGTGATTCCTATTGTTTATGAATATGAGGGAACCACAGCTGAGGCCCTGTCTATGAAATTGGAAGAGGCCCTGGAGGGTAGAAATGCTCAGTAAGAAAATTATATCAATTTTGTCAAATAATGTAATGCTGTCATTGTGCTTGAAGTTAAATGCTATCAAAAATTTAAATATATTTTGCATTTTAATATATTATGTAGAAGTAATAAAACATGACATATTTAAAAGTATGGTATTCAAATGATCATAATTTTTGATATTAATTGAGAAATAATAAGTATAATTACAGTTAAACCCTTGATCATACAAAAAACTAATTTTATACAAAACGAAATAGCAAAAATTGTAATATATATATATACATACCAGGTAATATTTAATGTAGTCAGTGTGGCATCTGGTTACATGAGGTTTCTAGCCCATGTTGTATTAAATAAGAGTTCATTTTTTCTCAATATTGAAATGATTTATTCTGGTTTCCGTGTATTGCAGGAGTATAGGTATATTCTGTCATTCTGACGAGCCTGGTGAGATCAAGCTGACTCACGGTTGTAATGTCAGTCTGCAGACCCTAGACTTCCCTGAAGCGCGGGAGTTTTTCGAGACAGTGACCACTCATGTGCTGCCTACAGAAATGGGAGGCCAGTTTGATGTGTTTGCACCTCTCGCTGCATCAGGTATATAGAGATTGAGTTTCTCCACAAGTCTTACGATTTGACATGCTGTTTTGATATATACGTGTTAAGACATTTTATTCTTCCCCTATAATATTCAATAAAATCACTTTCCCTTCCGATCAAAAGATCTAATGTCCAGTTCATATTAAAGCTCAAAACACACATATAGGGTGATTTATTCTGTGCGTATGATTATCAAATACTGGATAAGTTCTTTTTTGTACCATACAAGGATTTTGCTTATTTTTACCAGGTACTGATTTTTCATCCTGCATACACTAATCCTACCCTCCTTTAAACACCATTAAAAAATCCTGGTGTTATGACAAATTCCTCAAACGTAAAGCCATTCATAAAATCCTTGCACTATGACAAATTCCTGGTGTTATGACATATTCCTCAAACGTAAAGCCATTCATAAAATCCTGGTGTTATGACATATTGCATGACTATAAAAAATAAACCAGAATGAAAATATTAAAAAATCACACAGGGTTGTATACAAAAAAAAGTATCTTTCAGAAAAAAAACACGAAAGACACTTATAACCTGCCATTTTATTTCCATCTTAATCACTATCCCAGAAGACAGTATATCAAAGTATTGGACTTTCCAAAATTATATAAAAGTCCTCTCGTGGTATGCGAGGAATACCTGGTATCATGAGAACACGACTGCAATTCCGTACCACGGTATGTCTCATTTGGTGGAAACCTCTGCTAAAATAACGAAACCTCTGTGTTGGATGTCTCTATCTCAACCCAATATTTATGAAAATTCTTATAATCTTAATCTCTCATTAACCACTCATTTACTCAATTATTTTTTAGAACCGGGTATGGAGTTGATGGTTCAGCTCACAGTGATAACTGGTATACAGTTCTCTAGTCCAACAGGCATCATTGGCAGCTACAACCATGGTAAGTTGACTGGTATACAATTCTCTAGTCCAACAGGCATCATTGGCAGCTACAACCATGGTAAGTTGACTGGTATACAATTCTCTAGTCCAACAGGCATCATTGGCAGCTACAACCATGGTAATTTGACTGGTACACAATTTTCTAGTCAACACACTTCATTGGTAGCTACAACCATGGTAAGTTTACTGGTATACAATTCTCTAGTCCAACAGGCATCAGAGGCAGCTACAACCATGGTAATTTGACTGGTACACAAGTTTCTAGTCAACACACTTCATTGGTAGCTACAACCATGGTAAGTTGACTGGTATACAATTCTCTAGTTCAACAGGCATCATTGGCAACTACAACCATGGTAAGTTGACTGGTATACAATTCTCTAGTCCAACAGGCATCATTGGCAGCTACACCCATGGTAAGTTGACTGGTATACAATTCTCTAGTCCAACAGGCATCATTGGCAGCTACAACCATGGTAAGTCAGCCTATCACTAGGTTAATTGCATATTAGTTGCTGTTTTTGAGAGAATTAGGACCGTTTTTTTATATCTTTTCTGCATTCTGTGCTTAAAAGAGTTATAGATGTTTTTTCAGAGAATACTATAAAAAAAATTGGAACATTATACATTATATCATACTTAACCATTGAAAGTCAAACAGAGGGCCAATGAATTTATGAAAGAACCCTAAAACTTTTAAAAATTTAAAATAATATATATCAAGATTATACTAATTTAGTTTGGTTCAATTACGAGATAAGCTCAGAGCTTATATGAACTGCTGTTAAGTCTGGTTCCTAGGTATGACCTGAACTGAGTGTTGTTTTTGAAAGGCGATTGGGTCGAGTCTGGGATTGAACCTGCGACCTCTGGCATGAGAGATCAACACTCTACCAACTGCACTCTGTCCATGTTTAAATGGACATTTGTTGTAAGTAATGGAAAAAACACCAGTTTTATAATGCCCCACCATTTTCAATTGAGGGCATATAGTATCACTGCTGTCCATACATATGTCCGAAAATGGTTTCCGACCTATATTAGTTTTAATGAACAGATTTATACCAAATTTGGTGTGTGACTTCACATCCATGTAATACAAGTCAAATTCGTATTATGTTGTGGTCTGATGATTTTTGATGGATTTATGCCCCTTTTTGTACTTAGATTATTGACAAATGTCAAAAAATTGGTTTCTGCTTGATATCTCTTAAAGGATTGGATGGATTTGATTCATATTTGGTAGAAAGATGTATGATGATAAACTACAGCTCAAGTTCGATTTCCTTCAAAATCCCTGCATAATAATTAGGTGTTCTGGGCTCTGATTGACTGATAGTTACCGGCCGCTTAAGTCTTTATTTATTGACCAATTTTGACAAAAGTCTATATTTGGCTTTTTTGATGTTACAAAGCGGGGGCATCTGTGTCCCATGGACGCATTTCTAGTATACCTATAATTTACACATGTATTACATATAATTATAGTGTACACATTAGTTTCATATATAATTTACAAAAGGGTTTTGTAATGTATAATTCACAACTGTGTTTATTTGTAATTTTTCAACAGTTAACTCTGAATGGTGTATACCCTATAAGGAGGGATCACCACCTGGCATGTATTTCTGTACGAGTAAACTAAACGTGTGGGCTAACACTGCCGACCAAGCTGTAGAGTCGCTCAAACAATGTAGACATATCCTCACTCCATACTTCGAGAAGGCACACAGAGATATTGCTGCCCAACTATCAGGTAATATCTATGTATTGGAATAAAAAAACTCAAAACTTACAGTTTATTAAACACCCCAATTGCTTATTATTTTCAGTAATCACAAGTTGGTTTGGTTTGGTGACCATCTGTCCATCTGTTCAATATTGTCAGAGCTGTAACTCTCTCATGCATAGAGAGACTATTTTTAAACAACTTGGCATAAATGTTAACAAAATCATAAGAGGTGTCACTTGTAAGACCCCGGTCATATTCCTCATAAGTAAAGGTCACAATTAGAGGTTAAAGGTAAAAATATCATCTTTGCTCCATATCTTATAAACCACCGGGCAGATTTATAAATGACGGCTTAAATATTTACTATAATCAGATATGTTGTGGACATTACCCAGGTCTGTTGCTCAAAGGACAACCTGTTAGAATTTAATGAGACAATGTTTTGCACGCAAGAACCAAATTAATAACTTGAAGGTCAAGGTCATTGTTAGAGGATCATGGTCAGAAATGGATACATTATTTGGTGTTCACTTCATAGTTTGTAAACCATATAATAGATTTGAAATACTTCAAATGTTCCCCATGCTAAGACTTTTTTTCAGCAGGTCCAAATGGGCATCCAATTGTGTTTTCATTTAGTGAAAAATGTTCTTAAAGGTATTTTTCTGTTCAAGTATTATTGAAGTTGATTAAGGTTTTTTTTTGCAAGAAAACATTTAAATTTATTTTGTGTTAAATCTTTTTCATCGTGCATACCAATTTTAACATTTTAAGTTTTAGACTCAAAATTTGATGCATTGTATTTTGTTATTTTATCAGCATACTTAGAATGTTCAGGTCCATCTGATAAATGTTGATAACAGATACTAACATATAAATCAACAAAGTTAAAGTTTGCTATTTGGTGTGCAGGTGAGATGGTATTTGGTGTGCTAGGACAGACGGACATACAGGGTGTCAAGAATATCACCACTGTACTTACTGAGGGACTCTGTGAACTGGGAAATCAGACAGATATAAATCCACTGGAGTTTCTAGGAGAATACCTATTACAGAAGGCCGGAGTTACCAACCTTCAGTTCTCAAGCACTTTACAGGTAGCTTACATCATACCTTCTGTATGTATACATGTTATATATTCAAATATTAATGTTTCAGTTTCAAGTATCCCAACATTATATGCATATCTAACTTAATGTAAATACCTTCTATAGGCAAGTTAGTTAGATTTTTTACATTCTGTTTTAGAAGCGTGCTCCAGCAATGACAGATGATGATGACTATGAAGAAGATGAGGAGGAAGAAAAGAAAACAGAAAACAGACGAATGTATGAACAAACAAAGGACTGGGATATGACGGAGACGATACCACACCACGATGAGGAGGAGGAGGAGGAGCAGGACGGAGAAGCAAGGAAAGATGAGGGGACAGAGAAGGAGACAATGAGACGTAGGAGAGAGCAGAAGAGGAAGGTTGTATTGAAGACACAGGAAATGAGTCAGAAATTTGGTACACTCAGAGCAACTGGAAAGTTTGAAAGATTGGTGAGCTAATACGTATTGTCTCTGTCAAAAAGTATTATTGGTTGTTCTTGAGTAAAAGACAAATGTTGTTTTCTTCATTTTCACCTCACAAGGACAAGTATGTACAAATTTATTTTATTTAATAATGTGCTCTTTGATAGATTTTTATGATTTTTTTTATTTAGTACTTTGAACTATTTTTCTGATGTAATGACATTGATCTATAAAATACCCTGTGTTGCCTACATTGTATGTTTGTGTTTTTGAATGGGGTTTTAACATAATTTTCAAGTTTTATTGATGTAGGAATAGCTTGGTAGAATCACTGTCCTTCCACAATTAACTGCCAAACTGTCTCACACAAAGATATGGACCAAACAGGTTTCAAACCCATGACCTCAGCTTTGAGAGAAAAGTGATCTTGAGATAGTGTCTTACACCAAATGGCCATGAAAAATCCATTACATTGTATTAAAGCAACGCTTTAACAATGATATTTGTTATGCAGTTTAGATTTGCTGTTTTACATGTAGAAAAAAATGATGCTTGCTTTATCAAATAGATTTAAGATTTACTTCTGTTGATTTTCAATTTAATATTTAAAATATTGTTTGTAATAGACGACACAGAAGTACAGTGACCATCCAGAGAAGAGGTCGCCTATTGCCATGGAGATGGCATCCAGTGAAGTGGAGTACAACAGACTTCTAAGAGCCATCAGGACTGTTTACTTTAAACCTCTCAATGCTGCACTCAAGTCGAACAGGTAAATTTATAGATATGATGTAGTAGCCTGTAATAGGTAAATGTGTTGCAGTATATTGTCAAGAATACCAGAACATATTGTGTTGGTTTAGAAAGTAGCATAGACTGGCTTAATGACACACTCCATATAACAACTCCCTGACTTACGTGACTGTATTTGTTCCTTTCTCCAAGTTTTACTTTATAATGGGTCTGTATATAACGACATACTGTCTTACGTGACAACTGATCGTAATATCTGTTTCCCAAAATCAATAGTCTTTGTTAAATCAGCCGGTATATAACGACCTTGTTTCTTTCAAAAGTTTTCAACATAATTGTCAATCTTTCACAGCATGAGTTGAAAATTAAAATTAAACATAATGGCATGAAAATTGTTAATTGTGATGCCGACAAGCTTGACCAAATGGACACATGACGATACTTAGTCGCATAGTGCTTATATTACTGTTTGGTTTTAGTGAGAAAACTTTGGACTTCTGTTTATTAATCAATCGAAATCCACCAAAATAATTCCACATATCTGTATGTATGTATCTATGTGTCTGGTGCCCTGACCCACTTTATTCCCAGCCCTCAATGTGATTAAGTGACTCAGGGTACCAGACTACAAGTGTGAGTGTCTCCATCTGGTGGAATACAATACATTTTCTCTGAGTAAAATGTGCACTTTGAAATGGCAGGAGCAACTTTGAGATTGTAACTCATGACAAAAATACGATTCCTCAAAATTGTCAAAGCATGTGATAAAAAAAAATAATATCATAATATAAGGACAGCTGGTAAGCACATGCAGTTGTATCACGATATTTACCAAAATGGACATGATAGTCCGTGAATAGTATCACATGTGAACAAAACATGTCGTATAAACACTGTTTATGCAAACACATAATTTATTAATATTTCAATCAATTAGGTATGTCCTAAATCCATTGATTGTATATAAGGACGATCTGTCTTATGTGAACTTTTTACAGGATTTGTTGCACTGTCACTTGAGACAGTCCAGACTGTATATGAAACTTTATTTAGAATAATTAATACCATGACATGGTCTTTTATAGACGCCCAAATATGGTTAATGTATATATAGACGCCCAAATATGGTTAATGTATATATAGACGCCCAAATATGGTTTATGTATATATATAGACGCCCAAATATGGTTTATGTAAATATAGACGCCCATATATGGTTAATGTATATATAGACGCCCAAATATGGTTAATGTATATATAAACTAAAGTCTTGTGAATTGTTGTTAGAACAATTTCTTACAACTTGGACAAATCACGCTAAAGTTTTTATGTGTAAAACCAGTACTAAGCATATGTGGATAAAATTTATCGGTCAGGTCCGGCTAGCTCAGTGGATAACCTGCCTAACTGTCAATCAAGAGGTCATTAGTTTAAATCCTCGCCCAACCAGTCTGTGGGATGATTGGGCCAAAATTGAAATGCATGTATTGTTTGTTTACTGTCTCCTTACTTGCCAATCCAAAAAAGCTGCCTGATAAAAAAAATCTGGAAACATTATACTTTTTTCATTTCACATTTCATCTAAGTATTTGCATGTATATATATGACATTTATTGCATTCTTTTAACAATAAGTAGGTAGTCAGATACTTGCCGAGATATGGTGTGTCTCGAACTGGAGTTAATTACCTAGCAGATTCCAGGAAAGAAGATTACATGTGCTAACCACTGTTAAAAAACTGAAATATTGTTTGAAAAGGCATTATCCCCAAACAAACGCAGTAGTTTTATTGAAAATATCTGATGCTGTTGCCAGTGACAATATTGTTCTTAATATCTTTTTTTTTGTAGAGCCATCATAAGTAATCAGAACCTACAGATTATATTTGCCGACGTGTTGGCCATACTAGAACTGAGCAAGTAAGTTACATTTGTGGTCACTAGCAGCACCTGGGGACTTGTGTAGTTTGATTAATTTCATTCTCAAAATGTTGAAAGTTGAAACACAACATTTAAAGTTTTCATGTTAGTTGACACAAAGACAAAAACAGTTAGGGAGAATATTACAAAGATATGTCTCCCACTGGTCTTGTTTACCTATAATTCTGTGATGCATCTTGTACAGATAATAAATGTGAAGTGTGATTAAAATTGTTACAATGACTTTCTTGACATATTCATATCATGATTAAAGTATGTTAGTTTTCAGATTGAATAACCTACAAGGAATAAAGTAAAGAAGATAGCAAATTTTTAAAAAAAAGTTCCCTTGCTACAAAAATTATAATTCCCCTGACTATTACTACACCAGCTGTGTGCACATCCTCAAAGTCTTACTGTTTGACTTATTTTGTCACGTTATTGATTTAAAGGCCCCCTTCATAATAACCCCCATTTTCCCATGTTGTTTTATATAAACAAAAAAAGTAATACTTACAAGCATATCCAGTTTTAGTATGTTTAATCCATTAAAATGGCAATAAACTTTTTTTTGATCTTCCATTTCAACAACCCCAGGGTGCGTTTTATAGGGATTTAGTGGTCTGTAACCGAAAATTACAATAAATAGTTGTACATTAAAAACCGTATTTGAAGGACCTCAGAGAAGATTGAAATCTGTGAAACGTGTTTTCTCGTTAAGTCTTTATTATTATTGTTATATTTGTTTTGTAGTGATCTGAAGGAAAATCTCCAGAACCGTGTCCTGGAGTGGGATGCCCAACACTCATGTCTGGGCGACATCTTTGTCAAGTTGTGTACCCATCTGAAAGTGTATACCAATTTTGTAAACAACAACGAAGTGATTCTACGCTGTATAGAACGTTCCAAGGAACAGACGCCGGCATTTAGGGCCTTTCTCAAAAGAAATGACAGAACACCAGAAACTAAAATGATGACGTAAGTTTCTCAGCATAAAACCTTATATGGTTAAACAAAATAACAGGTTATCTCATTCTGATATGTTGCATGACAGGTTCCATTCATCTATTCTGAAACCACTAAGCCAATTAAACTGATACTTCACACAGATGTTTCTATTGCATAGGAGACTATACAGAAGATTTTTTTTTTCAATCTGAAATTCAAGATGGCCGTCTTTACTAAAAATAGTCCAAAACTTAAAAAATCTTCTTCTCATGAAAGGCCCAACAGATTTTCAAAATGTTTATGTAGTAATGATCAACAACTAAAGATTTGTTAGATTTGTTCAAATGGTGTCCCATTGGGTAAGGGGACATATGTCATTATAATAAATATTTTTCCTTTAAAATGGAAATGATTTATCCTATATCTTCACAGAAGCATTATTTGGTCAAGAAGGTTCAGATTTGTAAAAATGACTGGGTTCCACTGTCTTAAGGGGTCAGGAGGGGCCCCAAAAGGGTAAAAATTGGGAATAACAAAAACTGTTTTCGTTAGAACCGGGATGTCAGATTTGTTAATATTTGGCATTAATTATCACTATGTGGTTTAAACATATATTTTTGCCAATATATACATGTATATAGCAAATGGGTTGGACCACAAGTTCTCTCAACTTAGACTCGGCCCTTCCCTTATAATTTTACAGACACAATTCAATTGTCAATGGCTATGTAATAAACAACAATTATGGTTGTAAATGTCAGTAGAGCATCCTCAGACCCTCTTGGGCCTCTTGTTAATTGAATAACCTCTATATTAATTAATACATTTCTACATGTAATACTGTAGTTTACAAGAGATGCTGTTACTGCCATCCAGACGTATCACAGAGTATGTAACGCTGCTCAGCTGGTTTGAGTTGCACACCCCCAAGTCTCACCCTGACCGGGCAGATCTAACTGATGCCATCAGCACTCTGACAGAACTGGACAGATGTATAAGAGAGGTAGTGAATGTGTTTTGTCACTGATATGGTGCATTTTTACACTGGTTTATCAGTCCTATGTTTCACATGTCCAGGTGTTTAAATAGTTGGCAGTCTGTGCTCAAGCAAAATTTATTGTATTTCAGCAGAATAAACAGTGATACAGGTTGATATTTATTTGAACACCTATGCATGCTTCACATATGCATGTGCCACCTATGCCCATATCACTGATGCATGCACCACCTATGCACACACAACATATGCATGTGTCACATAGGTATGCACCATATATGCATGTGTCACCTATGCATATATCACCTATGAACACACCATATATGCATATGCCACCTATGCATATATCACCTATGCATGCACCACCTATGCATGTGCCACCTATGAATCAACACTCGTAAAGTGACAAGGAGAAAGAAACAAGACACATATGCTCTTCGATGTTTTTTCAGTATTTTTTAATACTGTTGTTTTATATCAATTAGTTTTACAGATCAATTCAGTATTACTACAGTCCTTTTTTGTTTATTTATGAACAGTTCAGTTATATATATTATAGACAGATACCGGTAAGATAGGTATAGGCACTCAATTATGAATTATTTGCATTCAAAACAGTATTACTACTTCACCTGAAACCATGCAATGAACTTGCCCAATTACCAACTAATTTGAATTGACTGTAATTAGATATATTCCAAAAATGTTGGTATGATATTTCTGTTTTAACCAAACAATTTTAGAATAACAGTTATGAGCATTAAGCAGATGGGAAAGTAAATGAATGAATGAATGGATTGTGTTTGTTTTTTTTATGACGTACCAACACATAATGATTTATGACGCCATCAGCAACGAAGATCACAGCCTCACTCTCAATATACAAAGAAACTCAAATTAACATACAGATTGAAAGATAAAAACTATTTTCTGAGTGAAGTGTTCATTAAGTGTGTGTATTAGTAAGCTCACTAGCAGAAACAGTACAGTGCTCTGCAGAGCCGTGCAGCTCACTGGCAGAAACAGAACAGTGCCCTGCAGAGCAATGCAGCTCACTGGCAGAAACAGTACAGTGCTCTGCAGAGCCGTGCAGCTCACTGGCAGAAACAGTACAGTGCTCTGCAGAGTCGTGCAGCTCACTGGCAGAAACAGTACAGTGCTCTGCAGAGTCGTGCAGCTCACTGGCAGAAACAGTACAGTGCTCTGCAGAACCATGCAGAGCTGTGCAGCTCACTGGCAGAAACAGTACAATGCTCTGCAGAGCCGTGCAGCTCACTGGCAGAAACAGTACAATGCTCTGCAGAACCATGCAAGCCGTGCAGCTCACTGGCAGAAACAGTACAGTGCTCTGCAGAGCCATGCAGCTCACTGGCAGAAACAGTACAGTGCTCTGCAGAGCTATGCAGCTCACTGGCAGAAACAGTACAGTGCTCTGCAGAGCCGTGCAGCTCAATCGCAGAAACAGTACAGTGCTCTGCAGAGCCATGCAGCTCACTGGCAGAAACAGTACAGTGCTCTGCAGAACCATGCAGAGCTGTGCAGCTCACTGGCAGAAACATTACAATGCTCTGCAGAGCCGTGCAGCTCACTGGCAGAAACAGTACAGTGCTCTGCAGAGCCGTGCATACTTTATTTTGCCTCGTTTGATTAATTCAACAATAATTTATGTATTGAATACATTAACATGTGACATTGTATCAGTTATTAACTAGTAATACATACAGGTATGCAGCACAACTAAATCATAATAAGTTGAGATAAAGTTGGTTGTATTTAGTATAATCAATGTACAATCGTACCTCTTATGTTCATATTTAGGGTTGGTTTTTACATATTCATCATTTGGTTAATAATTCATGCTAGGACTTGCAATTCCTCATTTCCTCACTTTATATTACATTGGATCCCTGCAGGAATTGTAAAGCACATGGCCTAATGGTAGAGTATCAAACTCTGGATATGAGGTTTATGGTTTGATCCCTTGCCAGGAACATGTGTTGTGTCCCTGAGCAAGTCTTCTGCATATTTTAGTATTGGTTCAACGCGGAAAGACATGATTTGTTTCTGTTGTAAGACGTAAAGTTGGATTAAATTAAGGAATTGTATATGTATAAAATACGGTATAACGGATGGATATAAACACTTGCTGCTGGTCATTTCATTGTTGTTAACTTAAATGCTATTTCATTTTGCAGTGTAAACTACGCATGGAGAGAGACAGAGAGTTGATAGAGTTACAGAGGAAAATTCAGAATTGTCCAGTATGTATATGACATCACTATTTTATCTGTCAAAAGAGTGAATTACAGCTGTAATGTACTTTTGTTATTTGAACTAAAATTGGCAATTGTTCTTTAGAAGTATACATATATTTTGAGATAGGTTTTTAAAAAGAATATTTTTTTATTTGATGACTGGGTTGTTGTTTTTTTAAATATATATTCTTTCTTTCAATAAATAGTTTTTGGGGTGGGGTTGGGGATACTAGTAATAGACTAAAATTGAGAACATTTACAACATTCCTCTGACACCCTTTAAAGATGATCAAATTACATGGTGTATGATCTTGTGTCAAGTTTGTGAATTTCCTGCCAAATGACTATCAAGTTTGCTTTGAGTTATATTTGGCCTTATTTTTTAATTTTTTAAAATATATTAAAACTGCTGATTGGTTAAGGAGTAGTTGTTTATTCAAACTTTGGGAAATACCTTAGTAACAAGATATCCCAAGCAGCTTGATTAACAGATATCTGTTGATGCATGACAGTCACACATAAGTTGTTTT
Organism: Panopea generosa; assembly: GCA_029582155.1. NCBI lineage: Eukaryota > Metazoa > Mollusca > Bivalvia > Adapedonta > Hiatellidae > Panopea > Panopea generosa. The sequence goes on from CM055898.1 coordinate 54,353,825, forward strand.
ATTCTGCAGGCTTTATTAGAGGCCAACAGATACCTGATCAGACATCAAGATGTCTGCCAGCTCAATCCACCTAAGAAAAACTCAGAAATACCAGAACTACAGTAAGTAAATCACATTTATTCCATCCATAATGTTAAATATACATCTGTAATGTTAAATATACATCTGTAATGTTAAATATACATCTGTAATACTATATATACATCCGTAATGTTATATATACATCTGTAATGTTATATATATATACATCTGTAATGCTATATATACATCTGTAATGGTATATATATACATCTGTAATGTTATATATACATCCGTAATGTTATATATACATCTGTAATGTTATATACATATACACATCTGTAATGCTATATATACATCTGTAATGTTATATATACATCTGTAATGTTATATATACATCAATAATGTTATATATACATACGTAATGTTACATATACATCTGTAATGTTACATATATACATCCGTAATGTTATATATTAACTACAGTCTATGTTTAGTTTTTTCCTTTGTTGCTGCATTATGTCTGACCACATATTGATTGAGGATTTTACTATTGAATTAAATAGTCATCACCTAGAAGTTCGATATTTTTAGGATAAAATATTTAACACTGATTACTTAAATACTATCATACAAATAAAACTATTTTATGAAGTTTTTGTTCTGAAACATGTGTTTTTTTCTGCTTCTATAATACAAATTTTGCGGTCAGAATGTGAACAACAATAACTATCCAAGATCCGATAGTTCCCTCCTTAATGGGCTGGAATGAATGAGCAGAGACCTGCACAAAATTTCAAAACAACAAACAAAGCTCCTTAAAAGAAGATGTTGAAATGGGGTCGTCCTATAAATCCAATACACTATTGTGAAACAACGTCATTCTATTTTTAGATGGAACCTATCGTATTAGTGTTTTGTAGTTTTATAAATTTCAAAAGTCAATGAAAACATGAGTTCCCTGTGTAAGTCGTGCACTTCTTAGGTATAAAATGACTAGATAGATTGGCTATATTATAATATTAAAACACACCTCTAATACAGTAGGTCCGATCTTAAAATAAATAAATAGAATGGGTTGGAAAAGCAATAGCCAATTATTTTGCCATGTATTAAATAAATGTTATCATTACAACTTTTCCAGAGTGTTTCAGCATGCAGCCATGTATGGACTGTTTCTGTTTAATGACGCACTCGTACTTACACGCCGGATGTCCAAACATTTCCCCTTCAGTCGCGCTATAGAGTACACATACAAGTTTGAGGCCAGTGTCTCACTTGGAAGACTTCGAGTCCATGATTTACCAGATTCTAAAGGTTAGTGTAGTAGCATTATGGTATTAAGTACTGTTCCAAGGTAGACTACTCTTGTATATATTGAGAGTACTTTAAAGTTGTCTACCATTAACTAGTACTTGTTGCTATAGTATTATAGTCATGTTTCTGTATATTATACATGCATGCAGTCTCATACGAGATTTCAAGCAGAAAAAAAAATTGTAAGAAGTGGAGGAAAATCATCATATTTTATGAGGAAAGGTTGAAAATGAAAGTAGAAATACAATGTATGTGATAATGCAAGCAGTCTTTGGTATCAAAATGAAATCACAAATATAGAATACCACAATAAATTACTGAAGTTGGAAATAAACCAGATATGTTGTTGTTGTTTTTATCATTGCAACATCAATTGTCATTGGATGGTATCTGTAGTCAGAAAACATCACAATAATGGTGGCAATGGTGATTTCTGAAATAAAATAGCGTATGTTTGACCCTCATTAAACAGTAGCTTCAAAAGGAAACAAATGTGTTCACTTCAAAACATTAACATTCCAATGTTTCAGCTACCGGTACATGTTCCTTTCCATGTTATCACAAACCTAGCATATCACGTACATTTAAATGTTATATTGCGATAAAATACACTTCATCTGAAATTTCTTTAATACTTTTATTTTTAGACTGCAGTAACGCATTTAGATTTGAGAATGGGAAACAGCAATGGTTCTTCTCCACAGATACCCCTGAGGAGAAGTTTAACTGGGTGAGCCTGGTGGAACAGTCTATTAGATCTGCACTACAACAGTGAGCAGGACTTACTTATCAGCACTGCCAATATAAAACATCCCTGCCAAAAATGATCTATACAGGATACCAGTCTAGTGTTTTTATAGTTGAGAACGTTTGTTTGTAATAAGCTACATTTATCTTACTTGCACTTGACACTTCTAAACTAATCTCAGTTTCAAGATCAACAAATGCTATAATCAGAAAATTAGTAAAAGCTGGAGCAAAAATACCAAGTATTCAGTGGAGCAATGTTGGTACCCAGCAGTAACAGTAATACCTCTTTATCTGTGATGGAAGTTAGATACAGAAGGGTACAATCATGTTTAATAGTAATATTGCTGCTATATTGTAGTGGTAGTGTTTCACTGCCACAAAATTTTACACATAAAAATTCTTTTAATATTTTTGTGCTTCAGCAACAAAAATATTGCAAACAAAAACATGTTTAAGCCTACCTGCAATTAGATATGAGATATGTAAAAGTAATTTCAGATGTCTCGGGTACAGTTGTTCTTCCAGTTCTACCCCTAATATCCAGCCCCACCCCTAATATCCAGTCCCACCCCTAATATCCAGCGGCACCTCTAATATCCAGCCTCACCCCTAATATTAAGCCCCACCTCTAATATCCAGTCCAACCTCTAATATCCAGCCTCACCCCTAATATCCAGTGGCACCTCTAATATCCAGCCTCACCCCTAATATCCAGCCCCACCTCTAATATCCAGTCCAACCTCTAATATCCAGCCTCACCCCTAATATCCAGCGGCACCTCTAATATTCAGCCTCACCCATAATATCCAGCCTCACCCCTAGTATCCAGCCGCACCTCTAATATCCAGTCCCACCTCTAATATCCAGCCTCACCCCTAATATCCAGCGCCACCTCTAATATCAGTATATACTGGTAGGTAATGTTCTTGAATAAAGAAATACTGTGGACAGTCGAAGATGTGATTTTCATTTCAGTATTAGATGTTGATATACTGGTAATAGTAAGATTTATCATGTGTGTTTGAGGTCCCTAATGCACAGCAGTTATACAATTGTTAATCTCCTTCAAGTTTTTAATAATTAAGTAATTGTGTTGTATTGTATTCGTCAAAACAAAAAAGATCTTTAATCAATCAAATTTATATACATTTATTTATTTATTTTCTTTCCTTCTTTTTTTCTTCTTTTTTTTCCAAAAAACTTATTGTTTTTATTTTTTTAAAAATGAAATCATTTTGTACAATCATTTACTCCAGGTTGTTGTTTGTAAGTACATGTAACCAGAATTCTAACACTCTGTTCATCATCTTAGATCTGTATCAGAACATCAGTCATGTCTCTTCTAATATCTGGAAATAGATGCCCACACTGGGGACATATCTGCTCCAGAATCATATTTGCCTAAACATTGTTGTAACAGTTGGTTGTATAGAAACTTAATCCATCCCTTTGTTTTTGTTTGTATACAATAGTGTGTGATAGAGAGCCGTGATATGCTAGTTAAAACACTGTTGTTTATCCGTCCCCAATCATGTTAGATGTGCTCTAATATCAACTGTGGTAATGCAAGTACAATTTTGTGTTTTGAATTTATATAATGATTTTTCCTATATATGTTGTTGTTTTTAACCCAATCAGACTTTACAGGGGCAAACATTGAATAATCACCTTAATTGTGTTAGTGAAAATTATCAGACCCAGTCCTTCATTTTTGCATATTCTTCTATCCCATTTACCTGCGTACCTGCTTTATTATTTAAAAGTGAAGTTACTTTTAAGTTACATTTGAAATGATAATCATCTTATAAATCGTTCTAAAGTTTATGTTAAAGACATCATATTTACCAGTAATATGGGTGAACATGGAAGCTGTTTTTAATCCTCATATGTTTGTTCTATGGAAATAACTTAATGATTAAATATACATGTACATGTAATTTATGGAGATTAACTGCATATTATTTGTTTCTTGTTGATATTCTAATGTTTACAACAGCAACATTACTTATGTGGAACCTTTACACCTAGGGTCAGGGGTATGTAAATACTCTGTCACAGCCATGTGTGGTGTCATTTACACCTAGGATCAGGGGTATGTAAATACTCTGTCACAGCCATGTGTGGTGTCATTTACGCCCAGGACAAGGGGTATGTAAATACTCTGTCACAGCCATTTGTGGTGTCATTTACACCTAGGACCATGGGTATGTAAATACTCTGTCACAGCCATGTGTGGTGTCATTTACACCTAGTATCAGTGGTATGTAAATACTCTGTCACAACCATGTGTGGTGTCATTTAGCAAGACATTTTATCCACTGGTTCAGCATAGGAAGACTTCAAGCATGATTTGTACAAGTGATTAGGACTTGTTACAGTATCAGTGTTACATATATAAAATTAAATTTGCATGTTACTTTATATTGTATAGTCATTCAACTACTAAATATTGTATAGTCAATGAACTACAGGGTTATGACCATCAGTCAACTACAGGGTTATCAACACATATTCAGAATAAGATTGGTTGGTAAATAATTGTACAATGTATGCATTTATTGACTTTATATTGTAACTCAGGTGTTGTTTGTTATAAAAGTTATTTAAATGGTTTCATTTATCTCTTTCATTATAAATTTGAGTTTGAATTTGTGTTGAATGCAGATGTTATTTTTTGCATTGTTATGGTCTTTATTTTTGTTTTTTGTTAGCCTGACTTTGAAAATCATTTCTTCATAATCTATTCTTAAAATATTTCCTGTGCCATAAGTGCAAGCCAGTTTTGATTATATGATGTCTTTTCTTTGAAGATTTAATAGTTTTGAGAAAAATTGTTAAAATTATTTTTAGAAATGTTAAATTTGGAAATGTGGTTGTTGTAAGATAACTGTTTTACAGTTTCAAAATCTTGTTGTAGTGTTGTGTGATACAGGTAATACAGTCCGTAATCCGTTCAAGTACACCAAAAATGAGTTTCAAATGTGTTTGTTTTGCATGTCAATTGCGTTTTTAATGCATTTAAGTCTCGTTTATGGTTTGCATTTTTTATGATAAACTTAGAAAATATGAAAATGCAGTTCAAAATGATACTCAACGCATTTTAGCCTGCGTTTGCATTCGAATCGTTTACAGTGTATCGTTTACCATTTATCTTTTACACGGCATTTTCACTTGTCGCATCATCTCTGGTTGTCCAATTGTAACACCGCAGTAGAATAAATAGTAAGAACTATATATTTATTAAACGAAATCACCAGGTTTTATATGATAGTATATTAATTAAATAAATTAAAATAATATTGATTAAAACCTTTCTTAAATATTGCTAACTACGCCACCCTATTTTAGATATGGTCTACCATATAGGTGATGATTTGTAGCATGCCAGCAGATTAATATTTTACATAAAACTCTTTGAAATTCAATACACATAGTAATCGCGTCATGGCAATTTCATCAGATAAACATGTTACGGTCACGTAATCATTAGATGGCCAAACATTGACAGACTGGTTTACACTAAAGTTAACATTACAGTATCGAAAAAGTATATATTAAATAAATGTGAACCAGTCCGTGTTTTTATATCTGGAGTAATGTATAATTTGCTATCATGCAAGAAACAGAGTATAGACGCCTCAGCAAGTACTTATCTTATATACAGGAATAATGCATTATTTACAGGTATTTTTCAATTATAATTCCAGTTATGAATTTTGATAAACTGTCATGTAAAACAATTATAACAATTCATTAAACAAAAGAATTTATATAATCTGCAAAGATAAATATATTTACAAATACACATGCCTTAATTTATGTAGTGAATGCATATGCTTTATGTCTATAACTCCGACACAATTTATTTTTGACTTTGTGCCAATGTGCAATGTCGTCACTCTGACAGTTTCTTGTGTCATTTTACGCCGTGTTCTATTTCTCTAAGGTAAATGCATGGGGGTGGCGGGGATGTTTTCATAAAAAAAAGATGCCTTTAAAGGGTAAAAGTTTTATGTCCTGTGGCAGGGCTTCTAAAATCGCTGGTACATGTTCTTCCATCTTTAAACCTTTTTTCTTCTTGATGTTTTATAAATTGTCTGTTCAGATATTTCCTACAAATTGTATAAAAAACATAAAATAACATTTGATCCATAACCCAATTGTTTTTCATTATTATTGTGTGAATTGGGGTCAAATTAGGCGAAACCATTACAGATACATGTAGTAGGGACGCTATCGGAAGAGTCAAATGTAGTATTAATAGCACACTTTTTGTATGTGATCAGTGAGCCATTTCGGACCAAAATGTGTTTGATCAGTAATTTCTTTGATCCACAAGCCGTGTTACGGGACCCCACAACAAAAGTGCATTGTGCATAATCAGCGTAAACAAGCAATTTGAAATTAAAATAAAATTTACATACCAGTTTATCATCTTTGACAACTTTAATCCATTATTTTTATATATTTCCTACGAAATCTGACAAGTGTTTAAATTTTTGAAAATAAATGACATAAACATGTCTGACACTTTCAAGGACTTTTATGTACATTACACCGATATAATTCCTTTGATATCCTTCCATCAAAAATTTCCAAAATAACCACTTAGTTAATAAAATGTTTGTTTCACTGGTGACATCATCGGACATTGGCACAAGGTGATAGTGAAATGGACAGCGTTTCATTCTGTACATAAATTTAGGTATGTGTAGTTATAAATAATTTCTATCAGTTTAATAGTAATCTTTTTTAACAGATTGCTATATTGAAAATAAACATGTTAGAAGACAACCAGTTACAAACAACCTTTACGTGTGTTTGTTGTATATATATGAAATCTTTTTATATACAAATCTGGAAAAGCCCTAAAGTGGAAAAGTTTCAATGTAACAAACAGGTTTTCTAAAATAACTTGAAAACTTTTCCTAATTGTCAATCATATAACAGAACAGCAACATAAATTGGTGTTCAGATAATTAGATCAGTTAATTGGGTGGAGTTGTGTAAGCAGGCCATGCGTCACCTGATTGTTTTATCACACTTTTACAAGCAAAGAAATTATTGTTTTGTATCGTTCATGGATCACTAGTCCTATTGCATGTATCGTTTCCTTTATCGTTTCGTTCGCATTTTTAGTCTGTTTGTATAACGTTTTAAAAGTGTTTGATATTCGTTTCATTTGCGTTCTTTTGGTGTAGAACTGATTACGGTCTGTATGTTTATATTATCTCAAAATTATGTTAATTAAAAAATCTGATAGTTCAGTTGACTGTTATATGAACTTCCGTGCTCGTTACATTTGAACTTTTTTGTTACATATTGTTTTGTTACTACTGGGAGATGTATATATATTTATCCTAACTTGGAATAGTTGTTAGTTGTTTTATTCCAAAGAATGTCTGTGATATCCATGTTGCGCTAGTTCTGGATTTCATTATTTTAATGCAGTGTATGTGATCTAATCTCATTATATCGATTATGAAATTGCATTATATTTGTACCCAACAGAAAGAGATTGTTAACAATATGATAGAATGTGAAATAACTGCTCAACTACTCATACAAGTGACTTATAATGTATTAACAGCAGCATAATTTTTATGTGTGCTGATTTTAGCAGTTGTGAATGTTCAAGGCCATCATTTTGAATGGCCAATGGCATGGACATACACTTTTGTACAGTGTTGCCATAGCTGCAGGAAACAGAATCTGTTTTAGGCCCATCAAGTAACATCCCACTATACTGAAAAATATTATATTAGCCAATTATGTTTTTTATATAAATAAAATAAGTTATTTTTAAAAAATATATATTTCCCATATAAAGATTGTATTTTTAATGATAAAAATAATTGTGTTATTCTGTTCAGTTAAAAAAATGGTATTGAAATTCAAACACAATCTTTATAACTTTAGTCACATTTAGTCGATGTATAGTTTAGAATTTAGTATTATGTACACATTAGTAACAGGGCAGATGCTTATATAAGACATTTCAGTGGTTTACACTTGTAAGTCTCCTACCTGTTGCACCAGAGGGACTATAGTTATATCATTCGTCCGTCTGTCCATCCTGAAAAATTACTAAAAAGTATCAAACCTTTACATGTGGATAGAAGAAAATAAGAAGATAATGCAGTTTTATTTTTTCAGTCAGATATAAATTGTGGTTGCTATGGCAACAAAATTGGTAAAACAAATCCTTCAGAACACTTAAATACATGTATATTAACAAAGTCTTACCTTTAGGTATGTTAACACAGTCCTACCTTTAAACCTTTAGGGGACTTATGTATTGTTTGTAATACTCCAATGTCTTGTTTTATATGTCTTTGTAACAGTTCTTGAAACATAGTAAACATTCTGGATTAACAGTCCGACTAGTTTAACCCTTTACTCCATAGATACATGTTTTCCCACACCAATCACAGAAGGCCTTTGAAAACAGTGCAGGAAGAGTTCAGATTGCTTGTAACGAACAATCTGAACACTTCCTGCACTGTTTTCCACTCTGTCAGTTAATATAAACATAATTCACCCATGACTGATATGTGGTGAATTAATGCTTTCAATATTAGAGGTGTCAAAAGGCGTCTATATGAAATAAAGGGTTGATATTACAACTTCATTTTAAAGAGAACAGTATACAGAATCTGTGTACACTAGTGTTGAAGCAAGCACACAAAAAATCCATTTTATAGGAGATAATAAAAAGTTAATTTCATTTAAAATTACCTGTGGAAAGAAAATGAAGCTTTTAGATAATTGTATATGTTACAAGTGACATTTTTTGACAATTACAGTTAATTCTGTGTTAAGTACACTGGTGATACACAAATATTTTTTAATGTTTACAACATCATATGTCTTTTTTAGTATTTATGTATGTAGTATTAAGTTTATAGTTCTGTATGATGTAGTTTTGATTTTATATATAAATTATATATATTACTATTATGCTTATATCAATAAAATGTTATTTAATGCATTTTCTTGTTGATTGCTGTCCATTGTAGACAAAGATTCTGCCTTTTATTTCACATCATAGAGGTTGTAGGATTGAGTTCAATTCAGTCAGTAATAATTTAAGTAAGAAAGTTTGCAAGTACTTGCTGTGATTTGACCCTCATTCATATACCTGAAGTTTTTCTGGCACCAGAAGGTCCTCTGTGGCCGGGTGGTCTAAGCTAAGGCACTGTAGTCTAACAACCACCTACCTCTCATCATTCAGGTAGTGAAGTCTTTGTTTGGTCAAAAAACTTTAATAAGTTTGCCAGTTACTTGTGGAAGGATGGTGGTTCTATTTTCGATTCATTTCGAGGTCTTCCTCCATCCATAAAACTAGTAATGTCATATACATACATAACCTGCTTTATGTCGAAAATGACATTAAATCCCATTTCTGCAGCTTAAATATTTCACCCATATTATACAAGAGCATAATGACTGACATGTGACATTAGAAACCATGCCAAATAAAGCAAGTTTTGATAATTTAAAGGCTATAACTTGGACATTTATTATTGAATTATGCCTGTTTGAAAAAATTGTCACAAGATCTTTGTGTATGTAACTACTGTGTAAGTTTTATTAAGATGTTTGCTGCTACTAGAGTTCCCAGAAGATGAAATATTGCAAGGACCTTAACTTTACGTAAGGCTTAGGGCGTTGTCCAAATTTAAAAGTTAAAGAACTGGTCCCACAATATGTTAATATAACAACTTAAAGATTGGCGAGAATTCACAAGGTCAAATAATGAAACATTTCATTATTCAAAAGTCAAGACAGAAAATTATCTGAATTAGCCAGGTAAAATAAATAACTGAGGTCTTATGGTTATAAAATACTTTGTAAGTTCAATAAAGATTATGAAGAGTCGTCATGCAACATCCCAACGGCTTCAAAGGGTTGATTTTCAGGGAGTCTCCCCATGAATCGGTGTGTTATTTTTTAATCAGTTTAAAGTGTACTTCTGTTTGCTAGGCTAATCTCAGTCTGTACAGCAAAGTATAATTGAATTGGATGTGTCAATGGATGTCCATGAGCTTAACACATATTTCATGAAACACATGCTGTATGTTTCTGCACAAACTTGAGTAGTCGCTTTTAGGGGGGAACCAATACTTGATCGACTGTATTTTTCAAAACCTCCAAACTGGTATGAAATAATTTTAAAAATAATTATGTATATTTCCTTTTACTGTTGTCTGAGAAATTATTGTTAAATAACTACTGTGTAAAATAATAAAGATCAAAGAAAAAACATGGGAGCTATAGTGCACACAAGATCACAAAAGTAGTTCTTGATATTTCATGTATCTGTCAGATGAAAGTAACTTTTCAATGTACGAAAAAATAAAAATATGACGTTCAAACATGTTTGAGTCATTAATTTTGATTATTGCACAAGATTGCTATTTAATGGAGCCTAGCAAAGGCTGAAATGTAGGAGTGTCCATACTAATTAGCATATCGCATAGCAGTTAATGTTGTGTTACTGGCTTCAAAAATTTACCTGTCAATATCGATTTCGAATCAACATTTGATTCAGAAATGTAAAAAATTATTACAGAAAAGTTCTGTAATATGATGTTATAGGCCCTACATTGATCAATTCATTTAAAAGTGTGTAATGAAGTCGTGGAGTATCTGAAACATTCCTCTTTCATCAAACTAATTTTAATTGTAGTGGGCATTTTTCAAGTTAACAAAACAGTGCAATCATAAAGGGTTTTCTCATCATCTTATATCCACAAAAATAGGTTGTAATCATCACTTGAAATGGTTTATTTTGTTCATAAATTGAAGAATTTGTTTGAAGCAAAAAATACGAAAATACCCGGTGTTGACAAATTTGAGAAACCCGGTAGAAAAGATGGATTCTAAAAGTCAACTCATCGTTTACTGCGGTCCCGTTTGTTAGGGATGATTTAAGACTATTAATGTATACTTTTATAAAATTTATGTTTATTTGGAAATATAAAGATACCTAATGTAAATATTCTTCATTACAGAATCAAACATTAAAAATACAAACTTGTCAATTGTATTAAATATGACAAGTTAAATAAAACACTTCTTTACTATATTCTTATGGCAACAATATTCTAATAAAGCATAGAACCATACACTTGAAATGCACTATCAATGCATTGTCGGATACCTCCAGGTGTCAACTTCAAACATCGTGATGGATGGAGAGTATCAGAATTGACACCGAGGGTATCATACGATGTATTAATAATTAAAACATTTTTAACAAAGGACGGGACACCTATCCCATTTAACCCCATCTCATTTCTTGTTTCATGCATTTCTTAGATAAACACTGAAATGTATCTATGGTATTCATTTGAATTAACTACAATTTTCTTACAAGAATTGCTTCATAATTGGCCCATATAGTATTCTCCCTGTGGCGAGCGTATTTCTGTCAATCCATGGTTCATGAGCCAGTCACTGTGATGATTCATATATGACATTATGTCTCGTTGCCATTCATCTCTCACCGCCAATTCAAATGGAAAAGTTATCAGTTACTTGCTGAAATGGGTGTAGTTGAATACTGGTTAATCTGCCAGGATCCCAGGAAAGAGCAGTTAGGTTAACTGATCATCTTTTAACCATAGATGGCATAAAGATAGATCCAAATAGACCAACATTAAGTGTTATTGTAAATTCACAAGCAGAAGTAAGAACAGCTCTACAACAGCTAAAGCTTGGCAAAGCAGTAGGACCTGATATGATAAATAATAGAATTCTTAAAGAACTATCATTTGAACTAATTGTTCCATTGACTAACCTTTTTAATCGTTCGCTTGAAATAAGCAAAGTCCCTTCTGATTGGAAGTTGGCCCATGTTTGTGCTGTTTTAAAAAAAAAATGACCCATCCGATGTTTCAAACTACATGTATCAACCCATATCACTGTTGTCAACTATCGACAAACTAATGGAAAGAATAGTACATACAGATTTATTTAATTTTTTTAACCATAATAAAATTGTAACACCCCTCCAATCTGGCTTTGTTCCCAATGACTCTACTACTGATCAACTTTCAGACAAATCTCTCTCCCTCCCCTCCTCGTTACAGAACTGCAAGATCTAATCAAAAATGTAGATGCTGGAACGCACACAACATAAAAGTTTACAGACGGACACATGGTTGTTCAAAATAGCTGGTCTTGAGCTTCTCTCAAGTAACCTAAAAAAGTAAATGAACAGACAATTGATTGAGCAATCAGAATTTTTCACCTTGACCTTTTTATATTGTCTGGTTTCAACCACAGCAATACAATTAACCAAATATTTCTTGATATAAAAGTAACTTTAGGGAGATACACTAAACTGACAAAAAGAAGCAATTATTTTAAGCATTTCTTTATTCATGATAGTTACATCATTTACAGGTCATATTTCAAGAAACCAGGATTCTTAACACATAGTTTACACAAACATGTACAACAGATGTTGATTTTCACTGTAGTTTATCAAGTTTATAGTTGTATGTATAAAATAACACTTTTATTTCATGGCTGACAGCATTTACAATGAATACAAAGAATTACAAACTAAACTTTAAGTAAGAATATAAAATTGCACTGTTCAAAACCTGTTTTAGAAAGTATATGCAGTAAATGAACGAATTGTAATTAAAAAGTATTGCAAATTGTTCCATACTGATTACTGTGTTGGAAAAATAAACCCTACCAAATGCAAGTACAAAGCATCTTAAAGTCTCATTAAACTTCCGAAATGTCCGATGTTTGCTTATATTTTTCGTCTATTTTACTATTCAAGTTCACAAATAACATGTTTATAAATAAAAGATGCATTATTTTAAAAACATGTAAACTAGTTGTTTGTTAACATCCATTCCGATAAACACATTCAGCACACAAAACAGGTATTTACCAGTCTGCTTTCAGAACATGGCCACAGAACAGTCGGAAAACAAACAAGTCATTACGTAATGTCAAAAATGTTAACAATAGTTAAAAGCTTGGTTCACTCTTTTAAGAAATACACATTTATATCAAAGTTATTTCTTTACTCGCTTTTTTAAGAACAGTTACTAAGGGGCCTTTAGGAATGATTTTAGCAATACTATAAACACATTTTGCATTTACAATAATTCTTGTAATTATCAAAAAGTGTGCATTTCAGAAGTTCAATGAGGTTTTAAGTAAGCTCAGCTCCTGTGACAATATCAAATTATCACTTACCTGTGTATACCACAATTATGGGTGAAATGTACCTCCATTAAAATATGTAGCACAATGAAATTGAAAATAATAAAAACATTAAGAATTTGTAAATTCAAACAAAATATGTTATAACACTGAATCAAAAAAAGCTCACATAAAATTTCCTCTGACCAATGCTTAATGCTGATTTTAAAACAAACACATAAAAAACAATATTCATAACAGTATCCCCTATTTTATTAATGAGAAAATTGTCCTCCAAAAATCAATTGTATATAATCTATAAGCGTTTTCCCTGCTATTAGCGTACTGTTGGATAAACCATAGCTTGTTCCTACCATAAAACATGTACATTGTTCTGCAAGACATAGCTGGTCCCCTGCTGTTATATTGTACAATGATAAATGTAATTATTTATTTACAATAATTTTTGAAAGTTTGAATTGTATGATACTATGCAAGTATTGAAAAATGAACACATTAAGAATATTACTTAATTTAACGTAATTGTAATGTTGGAAATATTATCTAAGTCTACCTTGCTGTATTGATCCCATTGATTGTTTTATGTTTATTTAAATTCTTTTATATTCTATGTGTACTCATAGACCACTAAGTTTTGTGTATTACTGAATAAAACAAACATATATTGTACTTTTAGATATACCACAGTTTGTTACCAATCATTATATACAAGGCAAGACAACTGGTTCTTGTTGCTCTGCATATACAGTGGCCGTTATTTTGCATATACACACACTGCACAGTCATGTACAATCATGTTACTATGTACATTAACAATTCCAATATTCCTCTAATCTTTGACATTCAAACAAGTTTGGTATCAAAACCAGAAACTGAGTGTCCACGCTAGCACTGCTGGTTACGCTGAATTTCTGTACATGTAAGGAACTCCATATTCTACACTGTACCTTTTACACTGACAAAAGTATGTTTATTTGAATATTTAACATCATCTTTATGCCATCAAGGACTAACAGACAATCAGATAACCTAACCATTCTGTCCTTGGATCCTGAAAGGTTAGCCAGTACTTGGGCATCTCCACAAATAAGTGATAACTTTCTTACTTGAATCAGCAGTGAGAGACGAATGACACTGAGCTAAATGGACCCAGCTACTGCCAAAAGTATGTGTATGATTGACAAACAGATAAAAGAATCATTTATTTATGAATGGAGTTTACAGTCATTTACAACATACAGAACATGACACAAACTCAGTGGAGAGAAGTTAAATAATCTTGTATTACTTTTGAAATTCTGAAAAAAAAATTAAATAAAAACCACAAATATTGAAACCAGCAGAGATGCAGAACTGTTGCGACTGTTCACTTATAATATTCGTCAAATGCACCTTGGCAAAAGAGTATGACAATTTACCTAAACAATGTAGGAACTAACAAACATTTGTAATAAATATCTGTAAAATGGTACCTATAATATTCCCCTTACTTCATATGGGAACAGATGGCCAGACAAACAAAATACAAGACATTAGTTGTATACTGGTCACATAGCAATATGGATAAAACAGCTGATGTATAAAACATCTGTAATAAATACTTGCATACTTTATGGTGTCAAACTGATAATAATCAAAATAAAATGGAGGGTAGCACTTTCAAGTTGTAGTGATTAATGCCGTTATTCAATTATACAAAAATCATTTTATTGGATACATGTATATAGAGAATAAATGAGATTCTATATAATGACCTCTACCAACACACAAATCTGTGCAACTCCCATAAAAATGTTGCTTAATCATGATAACTGAATAGACAAAGCAGCTTAAGTGAACTATAGCAATAACATATTGCTCACAAAATCTGTTGTTTCCTCGTGTCTGTTCATATGGTAACACACTATCTTTAGTAACATATCCAACAATATTACATATACAGCTCTGCTATATTAAACATATACATAAACAAATCTACATCTATACCTGGGTTCGTCTCTTTGGTCCAATTTATATATGTACAATCATGAGATGTATTCATATATGAAAATAATTTTTTAATCAATAAACATTTATAGTTGTTCTTAATTTTCACATTTTTTCACGGACATTTTACACATGAATACAATAATACACAAAACTCAAAATAATGTTATGTTTTCCATTTCCATGCATTATTACATGAAACATTTATTCATAAAGATTGTATTAACTATCGCTGAGATGATTTACTGTCTGCACAATCTGCTGTCAAATCTTTATTCCGTAAAACTTAAAGAGTTTGATGGCCCCTTCAGTTCCCTCATTCATAAATAACGAAGCGGATAAACAAAGCTCAAACATATAGAATCAATTTAAGCAAATTGAGAATCAACGTGTATATGAAGTAAATTCAATAAGCCAGAGGGGGATATAGTATATATAAGAAACCATAAACAAGAAATTGCTGTTGGCAGTGGTAATTACTGAGCAAAAAAAATGCAATTTCACTGTAACTAGTAAATTTGATAATACACATATTTATGTTAGATAAAGAATACTGTTTTGTTCATCTTCATTTGAGCTATTCAGATAAAATATTCAGGTATCCGCCTACGAGAGTTTATGGATAAAATATTCCAACATAAGTTGCAGTACTAGTAAAAACATTATTATTCTCCTCCCAAAACAAAATGTTCTTTAATAATATAACATGAGATAAGAACTGTTAGCACAAATTATTTATGTCAATTTATGTGATGTATATTAAACTTTGTATTCAGAAAAACATAACCCCAACACATACACACATGAGAACAAAGGCTACCTCATGTTCTACCTCTTTGTCACTGGTGATATCTGAAAAACACACCTTTCTATTACTCTGCAGAACAAAAGCAATGTCATTAATAGTGCATACCATCATTTACACCCAAGAACAAAAGTAACATGATTTCTATTTCTCCAACTACATGTATACACGTATATGAGCATATGCTTTCAATCAAATCACTAATTCATACTGAATAACACAAAAGTTATGAGACATACCAGTAACTTGTCAATTGCTTCCATCTCATAACACATTTACTCTCAAACACAAAAGTCATGTGATCTCTCTTATCAACAGATACAATACATGTCACAAGACATTTATACATAAGAACACAAATGGTGATTGTTCTGCTCATCACAAAATACAACACAGTACTAGCACAAATTTTACATTCTACACTTGTCAAGCCTGTGAACAAACAACAAGATTTCCCATTTTACTCTTTTAAAATCAATTTCAACATGGCTCACCACACACAACATAACAACAAATGCCGTGACTGATATTTCATGAACTTTGAAAAACCGTTAGTAAACAAATGTTTTAATATATTCATGTTAGATAGCAAATGGTGATACCAACTATCTGTTACCACAATAAAAAGAGACTTAGTATTATATACCAGAGAATAAAAAAAAGCTTAGACATCATATTTGAACAATGATATTTTTCAAGGGCATGTATAAAGATGTTCATAATTCATCAAAGTATTTTCTTAAACAAAGGCATGTTTTTAAAAGAAAGTACCGTATAGTCTTAAAATTTCATTTTTTTTTTACTTTCCCTCTATAACTCAATTCTTCCATTAATTCCTAAAACTTCATATATTTTCAACTTTTGAATATCTTTAAAATGTTTAACAAACAAGTATGAACAGTAGTTGGAAAAGCAAAGAAAGACTCTATTGCAGTATTACACCAGTTTGCTAGGCAATTGAAAAATATTCAAATGCTGAAAATATGAGTGAAAAATAAGCAAAATGAAAATACACAAGTGAAAAAAAAAATACATGAGTGAAAAATGAAAAATAATTATATATCATCACTGTTGTATAATAATGGTTCTAATTGTTATGCTTACATGTATTCTAAATCTTTAAAAGTTACAGAACAAGCTCTGTGATATGCTAGTGTTTCATCTTGTTACATGTAAAAAAAGTAAATGTGATTATTTGTGTTTAAACATGGTTAGCAACAACATAATTTTTCGCTTCAAATATTGTATAAGAGAATATGTGACAAAACTTGCTGTCAAATGAAATGACAGTTTTCCATTTTATCCACTTCCCTAACCCGTATCTTTTTACATTATACTGACTTTTATAACTACAAGTACATTACCAAATAACAAGCACATGTTTATCATTATATTTTCTTCACATTTCAATCATTCATCTAAAGCTACCAATAAGCAGGTAGTATAAGCATTATTATCAAATTTACAACAGTTTTCAATGCAACATCATTTTTACTTCACATATAATTGATTCCGCATCTGTGGAGAAGAGAAATAAGCCAGATCAGTCATAACAATGATAATGTCCTGCTTCTGGCATTGAATAGATTATCGTTTGAATTCTTAGATGTTGGTGAGTTTAAAATTCATGCTTAATTATCCAGTACATGTACATTAGTATTGGTACATTAAAATTATTTTATAACATACATAATATCAGATCTGTTAATTATTGTTACACAAATGTACAATATAATTTTTCTAATTATATTCACTACAAATAATCATTTTGCAAGTAAACATTGTAGTTTTCTTTGTTAATGGCCGGTTAATTGGATTTCAATTCCTTTTATATTTTAATTACGAGTCTCATTTTCCATGTTCAAATTTGTTTTTAGGAATATTGCATTCATGTCATAACAAGCTATGCAGACCATATGTCAGCTGGTTTTTTTTCATTCAAGAGATTCTTTTTAACGCAACTGAAAACTGTTTAAGATCAAGATTTCATTAATGCCACACCCCTCCACATTATGATAAGTTGTAAAATGGCAATATGCTCACCAGAGTAAACATGGCTCTCACATGGACCCTTACCATACTTATACTCAAATACATTGATTCTCCGTCATTTACAGTTTATCTTACATTTATACACCTTGTGTTCATCGTGGTATGTGGTGAGACATCGGGCCGTTCCAAACTATTTTTGATCATGCCGTTCCAAAATACTTCTGTCCAAAGTGGTTTGGTGCAACTGGATGTACTTCTGAGGTCAAAATGGTCATATCTGGAAATTTGCTGATCATTATTTTTGCAGCTGAAAGATGGAAGAATAACAATCTACTCATCTGAGAAATAGAGTTATATATAATTATATTTTCTGGACATAAAATATTGATATACACACATGATTATCTGTTTAAAAGGCAGAATGTTGTCATCAAAGTTTATAATAACAGCAGTCACTTATATAATGTAGCCACCTATTTTCTGTTTCCTGTTTCTATGCTTCAAGTGTAAAATATAACTTATGTAAAGTAGCCACCTGCCATACAAGTAAACCACTTTGTTCTTTCAATTGCACTATTGAAGACATGACTGACCTATAAAATAAGCTAATATTGCTGACATAAACTTTCTTCACTTTTTCCAAAGACAAGCATCAATATTGGTAAGATAGAAATGTCTAAATGTGACATGTGAGATTTATATCAACACGACTTTTGAGCAATCAAACCTGTGTGTAATCCCAGTATAAATAGAACATCCCAATATATAGAGGTGGGTTACCTTGACGGGTAACGAATAAGTTCAGTAGGATGATATTGGTCTCTGGAACATACAGGACATGACAATATATAGAGGTAGGTTACCTTGAGCGGTGATGAATAAGTTCAGTAGGATGATATTGGTCTCTGGAACATATAGGACATGACAATACACTGCGGTCCCGTTATAACACGGTCCGGTATAATGCATTTTTTGCTTGGCTCCCATTTTTATCAACAATAGATAGTCGCCATGTTTTGATTTGGTAATCGCTCATCTTCTACTCACCAATTAGCCCCAATTAAAACAAACTATTATAACCCTTACCTCATGGTGATTTAAAGGATAGTTTAAGTGATTGATTAATGCCAGCATTGACTATTAACAGTTTGTAGTAATCCTGAGTGCTTCAATAAATGCTGACATGCGCCAAACACGGAAGCCATATGCAAACTTTATTATTATCGAGTAATTAGGTGATCGAGCAATGAAGCGGTTGACCTGTATCAATATATCGCGGGTATTTTATCGGATCGTAAACACAAACTTATTTTTATTATTTTATTGTTGTAAATAGTTCAGATATATATTTTAATATTTTAACACTTATAGCGTTGAGTTTAAATTGAAGTGCAACTTTTTAAATAGACACCGTTTTTTCTTCTTCCGGGTTAAACGGAAATGGCTGCCAATTTCAGTTTTATCAAAACACGAAAACGTTTTTCTTTCTTTTCTTTTTTTTGTATAAATTATATACATATCTAAGTGTATCTGTTGTAACCAAATACGCGTTGTATCATATTACAATGTAAACAATACCATTCACTTAGAGTCGGAAAGCACGATAGGTGTGAAAAACCGACATTGATTTTTTTCGAGGTAATTATCGCTATAACGCGGTCCGCTTATAACGCGTTTTCATTTTGTGAACCCCAAGAACCACGTTCTAACAGGACCTGAGTGTACATAGAGGTAGATTACCTTAAGGGGTGATGAATAAGTTCAGTAGGATGATATTGGTCTCAAAAATATAGGACATGACAATACATAGAGGTAGGTTACCTTGAGGGGTGATGAATAAGTTCAGTAGGATGATATTGGTCTCTGGAACATACAGGACATGACAATACATAGAGGTAGGTTACCTTGAGGTGTGTTGAATAAGTTCAATAGGATGATATTGGTCTCAGGAACATTTAGGACATGACTATACATAGAGGAATGTTACCTTGAAGGGTGATGAATCATAATACATAGAGGAAGGTTACCTTGAGGGGTTATGAATAAGTTCAGTAGGATGATATTGGTCTCAGGAACATTTAGGACATGACTATACATAGAGGAATGTTACCTTGAAGGGTGATGAATCATAATACATAGAGGAAGGTTACCTTGAGGGGTTATGAATAAGTTCAGTAGGATGATATTGGTCTCCGGAACTTTGTTTTCTTTGAGCACATTGACAGCCTTGATTACTGTGTTTCCTGTACCTGGAAATGACACCCACAAGCATACAGAACAGTGTAATTACATGTATAATATATACATAAAAGTAGATTTTGCAAAATGTTGCTCTGTACCCCTTTACATTTGCGTGTGTGGAAAATGACAGCTATCATAATACATGTTAAATCTACATATGTATGTGGAAAATGATATGTGTTACAGCTACATGTGGATATGACACATGTCATTATATATGTTACATGATGATGCAGTTTATATATTGTAATCGTTTCCTATTTTGCCCTGTTCACTTTGCACCTAGTCATTAGCCATTACCAAAGCTCTGTCAATCTTCAAAAATTGTCTATTAATTTTCATTGATCTAAATAAAAAAATTTTTAATTTAAACTAATTTTACACAATGAATGTCCTCTGTTTATACAAAATGCATCACCTCTGGGGTGTTTATTCTGAAGTAAATGGCATCTACATGTGGTACAGAGCTACTTGTACTTATTCATCAATACTGGTTGTGGTTAATTCAGTGTAGCCCATCTGACTATCAATCCAGGGGTCACTGTGTCTCATTATTTTTCATCTCTTACAGTTGATTAAAGTGGGAAAGTTATCAGTTACTTACGAAAGTGGGTACACTTGAGTACTTGTTAAACTTTCAAGGATCAAAGGAAGGGTAGTTAGGTTAACTGATCGATTAGCCCTCGATGGCATAAAAATGGATGCTAATCTATCAATCAATCAATCACTTACTCATTATAGGATACATAAGTAGGACTTTTCTGTAGGCAATATCTGGTGGTAACTTTGAATAAACAACCTTGGCCACATGAGTATCTTCATCCGTGTGCACGAGTATTTTACCAATCCTTATAGATCTACAGCAGTCCCTCAATCCCTGCTCCATGGCTTCACCTGAGGTAACAAATAGAAATTAATCATTTTCATTTCACCGGCTGAGTACTGAAGAGAGAACTGAGGTTTTGGGCCAAACTAAATCCTGGTGAGAGGCAAGTGGTCATTAGATGACAGCCACTAAGAACACGGAGAACCTAAATACAGTTGAAACTCATTATCTCAATATTGCTTGAGTCAATATTTCAATAGTTTCGATATATTTTGCCAATCCCAACATTTCCCCTTCTTTTGTGTTAGTAAATATATTCCTTTTACTCGATATTGTCTGTGTTGATATTTGGGATATCTCAATCCCAGTTTTAGTTCCCGATTGATCATTGCACACCTTTTATTGTATGTTTGTCTCGATCTAATTAGTGTTGACATTATATTGTGTGTTTTTTCCACTTCATGTGAAGATCTACACGTGTCATTTTTCATATGCAACACCAATTACCAGTCAACGGCAAAGCTGTTAGTTTTAATGACTGACAGAATGTTGCAAACATTGTATCATCGAAATGGGTGATTGCAAGTAACTTGTTTAAAAATCATTTGATTCAATCAATCAGCCTCAGCTGATATCTCACACTGCCGAGAAATTCAAAGAGGACCCGGATATCAGCATTTATCACTACAGTGTAATTCTACTGCACAGACCATAATATGAAAGCGAAAGTACAATTGACGTACGACAATTATCAGGTGATGAAAATTAAAATTGAATTTGAGATGAAAAATACGTCCATGTTCAGATATCTTGAGTTTTTTTGGCAGTTGAGATAACAAGTTTCGACTGTATGTAGTCATGACATAAGGAGTAAAAATAATTTATTAAAATGTCAGTTACATAATCACATGTCAACAGTTGGACTAGCCATCACAAAAAAATGTAATTTTGCAGTCAGATCATCTGCTACCCAATTCTCATAAACTTGTGTACTTATTTCAAAAGAGAAAAATCAATTTGTTTAATAAGATAATTGTTTATCTACATACCACTTCTCATGATGCTGACACAGCAGTTTCCTTTCTCATACATCAATCCATCGTAGGTGTGGCCTGGCGAAACAATTAAACAACAACATCATATAACACCGAAATAATATATACTGTGCTTCAAAGCTTATATGATTCACTCTCAATGGCACAGCTTAAGTCTTACTAAAATATTGATATTTAAGGAAACCTGAGTCCATGGTTATAAAATTTTGTTCCACGTTCAATTAAAGAGTAAAAAAGTGAACTAAAAAAATGAAGGGATTCATTATAATAATATAAAAATATGTTTAATTTTCCATCACAAATCAGCGTAAATAATTTCAAATTCAATATCGAGTCAAGTGTTTGCATTTTCAGGGCTAGAATTTAACTTTTTTGTGCACTGGAAATTTTGGCCAGTGCCTAAAATTTCAATTGGCCAAATTTGAAACCAACTAGTCAAACCAATTTTCACAGAAACTTGTAGCCCTAAATGTCTTAATAAACCCAAAATTAATTGTTTCAAAGCCTGCATGTTATTTAACCCTTTCATATAGACGCCTTTGGACATCAATATAGACTCCTTTGGACACCTCTAATATAGAACGCTTTTGAATTATTGGGTGAATTATGTTTATATTAACTGACAGAGTGGAAAACAGTGCAGGAAGTGTTCAGATTGCTTGTTACGACGATCTGAACTCTTCCTGCACTGTTTTCAAAGGTCTTCTGTGATTGGTGCGGCAAAACGGGTATCTATGGAGTAAAGGGTTAATATGCATTATTAGCTTGTATTTATTTTATAGACAATGGTATCAAGGTTATTATATATGTTAAGGTACAATTCAAAGCAGTACTTTACGAAACAAAATATTTTAAAATATAAAATTGTCTTTGTTATTTATTATACTACCATAAATAAATGCATACAATGATATATCATAAATAAACACTTTTAACTAAACAAAAATTTGAATCATGGATTCAACAATAACAAGTGTACAGAGACTGAGATTGAGACATACACACATTCTATTTATAGAATTAATATAGCCGTTCGTTTTAAAATTAGATATAGCCAAGGACGATTGTTTACCTTGTGTAAATGTTGAGCTGTCGCTCCTATTTCATTACAGTATTAACGGAAGGATTATTTCTTTTTTTTTCTTGTTGGGACTCACTTTCATTCATCGGTTCAATGGAGAAAAAGATGTTATTTTATCGGCCATTTTAACGGCTGACAAAATATGTAAACAATAAATTTGACGGGTTTCAACTTTACTTTTATTTTATAGAGTGAATGCGCAATCGATCTAACCAGAAGCAGTCTACTGATTATGTTGACGGGTTTTAACTTTACTTCCTTTTTGCAGAATGAACTCGAAATCAAAATCAATAGGACGCAGTCTTCTCATATAAATATTTAATACATGTCATTGACAATCGTGCTGCTAGGGGGTAATTTGCATGAGAAGCAAAAGAAATTGGGTTAAATTGACAAGAACTCGTTATTTTTACCAGAATAATACTTGTTTATTTTCAAAAATCAATAAAATGAATACAATAAGTAATTTTCTCAACTTGAAGTCCACTCGCAAAAAATGCCAGCTTAAGTAATTTCAACTCGCATTTTCAAAATACAGCTCGCATTTTGCGAATGGCGAGTGCTTAAATTCGAGCCCTAATTTTTTAATTTGCATTTTTATAAAAAATTATGAATCATGGAAATCAAGTCATGAGCATGAATTTTTTAGCAACCTCGGAGGCAGATTTGAGCCCGTGTTTTACCAATACTGGTGAGAAGGGAGACAGAGTGCAATACCAACTGTGAACAATGTTGATCAGAGAATCTTACCACCATTTATATAAAGTAGCAACATAAGAGTATCCACCAATTATCAACAGTGACACTACATGAAAAGATAAATAACAGCTGATAATCACTTTCCTCATTGACAGTTTTATGATTTAAGAAACTCGGAGTGGTCAAAATTTTTAATGTAGGCAGATCAAATTGGTAAAAACTTACAATTTATGTTAATAAAAAATATCCATTATAAATAAACATACAAGTCACGAGTGGAAACAATGTTATTGACCTTTGCTGCCAAAGCTGTCTCTTGGTATTGAGATGTAATCAAATATAAATTTTCCCTTTAAAAACCCTGAATGTACTGTCATCAGTATTATCGGTATGATACATAATATTCAAAAGAAATGTCAAATTGTGTAGTTTTAAGAATTTTTACTCATATTTTCCAAACTAGCATTATTTCACAAATACATTTTATATAGTTTATAACAAATGTTTATTACTTCTTAATATGAAGTTCCAGATGATTACCCAGCCATCATGGCAGTTACAATTAATATGATATTTGAGCAAAAAGTGTTTTCAACTTAAAGCATGTACTTACCAGTAGGTGTAGTAATCTCACGTTTTTTGTAGGGCAACTGATTTAATCCTTCCTCCACAACAAGACGGATCTGTAAAGTTAAACATATACACATGCATTCATTAACTATTAATACTGAGAAAAAAAAAAAAATTATTTTGAGGCAAATGTTTTTTTAAGTATTTTATAATAACTCTGTAGCCAGAAATACATTCAAAAACATTTCAAACTATCTGTCAGACCAATGGAGTTATATTTGAAGATTGTAGTACATACAACATAATTGCATAGATTCAGAATAAAACAGACTTACCAGTCTGTCAGCATAAAATACAAAATCACTCCGACTGGTTGCCCTGAAAAGTAAGGAATTACAATATTACAGATATCAAAAATATTTATCACTGACTCAAATAAGAAATTATGAGATTTATTAATAGCAAATGAATATACCAACTCTAAAATTGTATATAAAATACATACAAATAATATGCAGTATTGTCGGTGCCTAACAAATAAAAATCTTTTCAATTCTGAAACACTCAAAATATTGCTTTTTAAAACAAGTTTTATTATAATTATCTCAATATATCATGCCAAGTTCAAATTAAAAATTATTGTTTTCTTTATTCTGTTGTATTTCTCAGACTTCACTGTATCTCATTAATCTGGCTACAGCTATGGTAAACTCTTGTCTGGTTATAACCGATTGGTGTTATGTTGTTATTTATATCATAGAAGTGTAGCAAAGACCTCATATATAACATGTAGGACTCACACCACTATTATCTCCCTTGAGTACTCCGGACCTACAGATGAAGGAGGTAGAAATAAAACTTTAGTTCTCTTTTTCTTCTTTTTTCAGGGCTTTGTACTGCAGTGTTTTGTTTTTTGCTAGCACGAGTTAAATGGTCAGTATTTTAGAAATCACCACTAAAAAATTTGATGCTGATACCAGCTTTCTGGACAATTCTGTGTCATTTCAGAATTGTTGGTTCGAACCGCATCTAGGGCGAATAGTTGACATATCGTTACTCTGGAAATTGATAGGTCTCACAAAAGCATTGAATTTAAAAAAAAACAACCTGGTCAAGGTATACTTTTTTTTCATTATAATTGCATATCTTGAACCAATGAAGAATTTGAGCCCAGACACATGCTGCAGAATTTAATTTTTCACTCTGTTTTGGACATAAATGTTACAATGGAGCCCTATGGGAAATGTAATAGTGGTGTGAGACGTTAACAGAAACTGACAGATCTGCATGTTGCAGTGTTGCGGAATGCTGATTTCTTTAAAAAGAAGGTATTAAACTATAATTTGGACATGTTATGAATAGATGAACACAATCTGAGTTTTTAAACATTTCAATATAACTGATGGTGCAGATTTGCATTTTTTTTTCATGCATTTATGATAGAGATTACACACATTGACCAAACTTTGTATATGTCAATTTCTTGATATTCATGTTATCCATGTAGGATTTAGTATTCTGTTAAATGTGGAAACAAAAAAGGGGGTACATCATGTCTAATGCATGGCAGAATGCTGGTTTACTCTGTAGATGGTCATTTTGATGTTTCCTTGCCCTAAGTTTAGGTTTATAAGCAGTGTCCAGTCTCATATTTCATGAACACCTGTCCTCATAGACAGATCCCATTTGTGACACTCTCTCCATCACGTGTGGTTTTGCCATATTTCTGTAGAACTACCAACCCTTAATTCAGGTTGAAGTATCTGCAAGATCACACTGAATTCCAGTGGGCATGCTTATTGCTCAGATTGTGAATTTTAAGCTGATATTTACATTAATTTATTACCCCACCCACTTATTTCTGAATACAAAAATAGAATTGTTTGCAAAATGAAATAAATTGCATATTTACAGTGGAACGGGAGTTTGTACTAATTTTTATTGTTTAATTATGAAAAGGCAGTAGTTGCAATCTTGCCAAGCGGCCAGTTTACGGTTAACTTCGGTTGTTTTCGGTTGTCGTCGCATTAAATTCTGCGTCGAATCATTAAATTTGGCGAAGTTTTTGCTTGTACTCCATTTTTATAGAAAATGCTATAAATATGCAGAATTTTACATTGAATGTCATGTATGCATTATCTATTGAGCCTGTGTTGCCCTTCTTATATTGGAATTGATGTGTAGACAGGGTAATGGAGTACTTTAGCATGAAAATAGCTTGAATTGTTTGCTTGTGCTGCTGCCATATCATTCTGATATTGAAATTTTATCTAAAATATGTTAAGTTTAATAAGTTTTGTTCCACAATATCATTTTTTTTGTAATCAAGATGTCTGTTGTTCTTCCCATTTTCAGACACCTTTTCATTTTACCATGTAGTTGTGAAAGTTTCAGACCTTTTTAGATACAATTGGTCAAGTTATCATGAAATTTAGACTGTAGGGTTGTGAATTCTTGCTTTTTTACATGAAATGGCAGCATTTTGACTGAAACCATGTGTCACTAAAACTTATTTTATTTCAGAAATAGTTCAGATGTGGGGATGCATTTAGCTTTATTGGACTTGAGTATTGTTACATAATATGAAAATTTAGAACCTTAAATTTAAAAAAAAAGTCCTCTTGAGGACTCACACCACTATTATCTCCCTTGAGTACTCCGGACCTACAGATGAAGGAGGTAGAAATAAAACTTTAGTTCTCTTTTTCTTCTTTTTTCAGGGCTTTGTACTGCAGTGTTTTGTTTTTTGCTAGCACGAGTTAAATGGTCAGTATTTTAGAAATCACCACTAAAAAATTTGATGCTGATACCAGCTTTCTGGACAATTCTGTGTCATTTCAGAATTGTTGGTTCGAACCGCATCTAGGGCGAATAGTTGACATATCGTTACTCTGGAAATTGATAGGTCTCACAAAAGCATTGAATTTAAAAAAAAAAAACCTGGTCAAGGTATACTTTTTTTCCATTATAATTGCATATCTTGAACCAATGAAGAATTTGAGCCCAGACACATGCTGCAGAATTTAATTTTTCACTCTGTTTTGGACATAAATGTTACAATGGAGCCCTATGGGAAATGTAATAGTGGTGTGAGACGTGTAGTCTAAACTTCTGACATATGCATCCTTACATTTAATACTTTAAATAAGCAATCTGTAGTACATGTATAATATTAATTGATATAACTTACTTTTAAACTACTTGTATCTATTTTCCAACTGTTTCAACAATTCCAGAAAATTGTGGAGATACAACTTAAACTTACAGGAGTATTTAGCGTCCTTTTTTATGTCACTGAGGGCTTACAGATCATCAGTTAACTTACCTAATATTTTCTGGGATGGAATGTTAACCATTACTCGAGCATACAGTAATTGATAACTTACCCACTTGAATAAGTGATGAGAGACGAATGACAATGAGTCAAAATATCCTAAATCAATCATCACAGAGACTGTGACTGGGAAGAGATTCAAACTCATCTCTGGATTGATAGTCAGATTTATATATTTTCTTTCATCATATTGCATCAATATTTACAATTATGATTCTGTAAATAGTGTAAAAAAATTTTAATACTCATATCATCTTTAAATCTATGTCCATCCACCCATATACATGTGTGTGTAGCGAAATTGTGTTATAATTTACCATACTGCGTGCATATTTCAATCGTATATCTGACGTGCTAAAAATAGACCGTCACCTTATTATCGAGTTGAAACAGTTTGAAACAATGCGACATATTAATAGGCCTATGGTAAACATTGGAAAAAAAGTGTAAAATTATAGTTAAGTAATATCTTTTATTCAGTGGTATTTCTTATTTTATTTTATTGTTTCTTTTAATGATCAAAATTAATATATGTTGATACATTTTTAATAAATAAAACAAACGTATCTCTTAAAAGACTTAACACATTGATTTACTGTTCATTATCAGTTACGTGATGTAGCACTATAGTCATTTACAGTAGGCCTGCCTTCTGAAACCCTTTCTGGATTAGACCTTGTACTTCTTGTTTCATCTTTTCATCTACTCTTGTTTGCATAACAATTAGTTCAATACCGTTATTGTATATTATGGTATGTGTCAACTCTTAATTGGCACAGTGGGGTGAGATATACCCTGACGTGCAACATGTGTATTACCGTGATTACAGCAGAGGTTAATAACTGAAACGCACTATGCGATGTTGATTTAGCTGTAAAATTATATTTTTTGTTTTTGAAATTGGGTTTCAATGAATTTAAGTTCCCACTAATATGTCTTTGAAGTGGAAACAAGTGCCAATGTTGTTTGTTTCTTATTTTGATCTGAATGACAAACTGGACTTTTATTTATGCAATGTCAAATCGTTCATGTCATTGTGATATTTCTGAAAGTTTAATGAGTTGTTTGTTACTGTGACCTTATATATAACCAATGATGCAGGTGAATATATAATCACGAACTGATACATAATCATGTTGTAGATAAAATATACAATTTATACCTGTTACATAGATCTGTAAATTCTCAGCTTGTAAACAATAAGAATGCCAAGATCAATTTCATTTTGAACAAGGACTTGAACAGAGACTGATAAGAAACTGGTTGAACACTCGTGAATTCACGCAATATCTCATGAAATCTCATTTTCAATTATCCTACCTTCCATTCATTTCAGGAATACTAATCAAAATTCTTTCTTTGCATAATGAAATTCTCATCAAACCAAGACCAAACTTATCAAGTTGTGTTTATAATTTTGAAGTACTTGTGATTACAAAATTTTTATACTGCAACTAAAAAAACATGAAGAGTACTTACTATTTTACTTTAAAATGCAATGATGAATGTTTTTAATTCAGCATCATTTGGCATGTTTTAAATATCCTAAAATATCTAACGTTACATACAGTTTAGCATTATGTATAAGAAATCAATAATTTTCAAGATCTGAATGATTAATTAACAAATCAGTAATTCTTCACATGCTATTCTATAAACATTAAGTAGATAGGTGCAAGTTTCCTAGCCTACTTTTTAAGTACTTGTTTTGGACAATATAATAATATTAACACTGCCTAGTTAAATAATATAAAAACAATTAGTGGTTTTTTTCACCATTTTGGGAAGATGACCCATACCCTTGGAATTGGGAATTTTAGAGGTGTTTTCTTTAAAATTGGGAAAATAAGCTCAAGTTTATTAAACCTTAAACACTTGCTTTATTGACAGTTATATTTACTGACAACTTTTAACTTACTGATAACTATCTATTTAAAGTGTAATGATATAAATAAACATTAACAAATATCTAGCATAACATTTCATTTAGCAGTGTATTGTTTGGTATTCTACAGAGCAATATCTCTTATTCTAAACTGCCTTAAAGGCTGAAACAACTTCATATAGTCGATAATTGTTGAGGCTTTTGTCAGAATTAAGACATATTCTCATTAGAGCATTTAGAGTATGCTGTCCCATCTTGTTCAACTTCCTTAGTTGTGTCAGATACAAATAATAACTTACACACTTTGCAGCAATAACCAACCTTGGATACACTGAAGTACAGCCATGTATATATATGCTTTCATTTTGAAAAGCAAAAGAGCAGTTGAGGAAGGTGTCACACTAACAGTTAAAGCAGTTTCGTACTCAATTCAGAATGGCAAAATCTGTACTTATTTTTCGAGGCAGTTTCATTAGTTTTTGAAACTTCCAATTGGGAATTTTTAACCCTCATTTGGAAAAAAATATACTATTTTCGATTGGGAATATGACCTAACAACAGCTATAAAAATGGCCGAAAAAACACACTGAATTATCATATAAATACAGATATAACTTGATATACGTACACTTACTTCTGGTTCATCCAAAGAAATGGACATGACAGCTTTTCATCATTAATATAAACTCTAAGCTTACCTCTCAGTTGAGCCAGTGACTTAATTATATGTCTCTGATTGAGTTAAATTAAATTAATAGACAAAGGAAACACAAACAATATGAAAACAATACTTGAAATAAAGAACAATTTCAAACTTTTACATGAAAAGAAATAAGAAAAACTGTTATATTACTTTCAATAAAAAAACAGATTTTGGCCGGATGAGTGATGGCTGCCACTTCAGAAACATATGTCACATGTTTGCAGAAAATATCAGAAGTGGAAAAAAAAAATTATTTGATTACAATTATAAATGATGGTAAATGTACAGAAATATAATTCATACCAACAACACTGGTGTAACAAAATCTCTGCAGAATGTCTTAAATTCGCACAATAAAAAATCCACTCACTTGTCTCTCAAGACTGTTTGAAGTTCCCTTACATTGTCATTCACGTTCAAACGTTTGAAGTTTTGTCCAAAGTCAAGTTCTTCGTAAGTTTCTTTTTTCAAGGAGTCTTGAATTAAATCTGGCTCCATTTTCAAACGATAATACCGGTAATGCTCTTTGTTTCGTTAAAATCTCTATTTTCATGTGGTAAAAATTGCCTTGCAACACCCGGAAGTAGCATTCCTACACTTTCCGATGATATACAAATTAGTCCCTAGACATTATCGTAATTTAATATAATAATTTTTTATTATAATTTACAGACATACATTTATTTTAATAAGACTATTCTTTACGAAATTGTTGAACATTTGTAACAGAAAGTTCATCATTTGCGCATTAATATAAGTTTTAAGAAATAGTCCATAAGTAATTATAAAACGCGGACTTTCCGAATATAATGAGCTAATAACTGACCAAGAGTTCATCCGGCGGGCAGTTATATTTAAAAGATATTTCATGAATATGAAAAATGTATATATTTTAGTGAAAATGGTGAAAAACATTGACCTGGAATTTGGGTGTCACTCTGAGATTTACTAAATTCGTATTAGGTCTACATCGATTGTGAAAAAGGCTGCCTGTAAGCCTGAATACAGACACTTACACTGAAACCACAAGCTTGGTTAATATAAAGACTGCCGCAAATGAAGCTCTAAATCTTCCTAGGTAGAATCAGAGACATATAAATATATAATCAAGTCACTGGTAGAATCAATACTTACCATATAGATAAAATGTCTTGTTCGAGAACACCATAGCGAGAAATCTTAAAAGGTAAATCAATATTAAACAATAAACATACAGCAGGAATACTCTCACATGGATATATACATTGTTAAATATGATTGAAATCTATCGAAAAAGGTGTGTACAGCAACACGTATATAAGTATTAAATACAATAGTCCAATTTATAAAAGACACTTTTCCACATGTGCTTAGTACTGGTTCTACCCAGGAAGACCTTGAGCGAGATTTTAACAACTGGTTTCACAATCAAAGTAAAATAAATAAGTTTAAACTATAAAAGACAAATATTAACAGAAATAAATAGTCACGATATATTTTGTACATCATCAAATATGAATAGCATTAAATACTTAAAAGCAGTAAAATGGGTAGATATTATTGAAAGATTGATGTTTAGGTATAAAAAGTCTCAAATGAATTAACTTAAAACTGTGGGAGGCGTTGGTCCAAATGTGATGTGAAAAATAAGTTAGAATAACGGATCATGTAACAGCTGTACAACAAGTTTCATTTAAATTAGCTTATATATGGGTCGGTCCAAATTGTGACGTAAAATGTGTACAGAAATGGTACCGTGGGGTTAATGTGTTTAATCTCACAATACCGCCCTAACTCCGCAATGGCAGTCTGTACAGAAATAAATTATCCCCTCAAACTAGCGTGGGCATCTATAGACAGATGGACAGACACCATTTTGATATCACCCCAATTTTCTTTGAAAAGCGAGGGAGTGATATAACGTTAAAGTGGATGGTGACCAGTGCTCTTAACGATCACTTTGTAAATATAGATGTTATAATTAACAAAACAAAGTTAAATGTAACAAAATATTTTCATGTAAAATTAGCATTGGAAGAAAAGAATAATGTCGTATATGTTTTTTTTAAAATTTTATATCTATTTATGAGGTCAACAGGATACTCGATTATCTAAAATCAAACTTTAAAAAGTATTTACCATCATCACACCGTGTATAGAAGTTCTTTTCAAAACACAATATTAATACTATAGCAGCTGGTTTGATATCAGTTCTTGGTGTAAGATACTCAAGTTAAAATGGGTTTCAGTTCCCATATATCATCGTTACAGTCGTGTAGTTGGTAACATGGGCGGATCTAGGATTCACGTTGAAAATGGTAGTTTTAGATTTATTTTTTTTATTTATTTATTTTTGATAATATATATGTCATAAATACAAAGATATATCAAACACAATAACATACAATAATACAGAAGCAATAACATGTATTTTAAATAATATATTAAACTAGTTGATTATCTAATATAATATATATCAGATATCACAGATTAATATTTTATCTTGTTACACAATAATAATTTTGAGAACATATATTTCACAGGATAACCAATAAAGTTTTACAACTTATTTCCAATGGGATCCTTTTTAAAAATAATGTCATGGATAAATATATTGGCATTTATTACAAAACTTATGAAATTATTCTTTGTTATTCATCAAATATATTTAAAATATGTATCGCAGCTATAAATCCACATTAATAACAATAAAAAGATTTAAAAAATAAATAAATAAATAATTTAATAAAAAGTGAATTCACATTTCTCTACATTTTCCATTTGCACGAATAGATAATTCTTCACTTCTTTTTTAAATTTATGCTTTTTTCTAATTTCCTTAATAGTATGGGGTAATTGATTCCAATCCAAAACGCCATCATAAAAGAAAGTTGATGTTGTAAAACTATTAACACATGGCACAATAAAATTAAAAGTACTTCCTCTAGTTGCATGATGGTGTGAATTAGACACCGTTGTAAAATTTTCTTGAAGATAAGATGGACAAGAATTGTTAAAAATCTTATGAACTTGATCCAATCCTAATTGTCTATTTCTATTTTCAATGCCAAGTATTCCAAGATCTTTTAATTTTGACGCAGACAAAGTAGCTCTACTATCATAGCTGAGAATAAATCTAATCATTTTATTTTGAGCAACTTTTAGCTTTTTCTTTAACGTTTTTGTAAGACTACTATACCATGAAGAACATGCATAATCAAAATAACACTGTATCAAAGAATTGCAAAGAGTCTTTCTAAGGGATAAATTTAAGTAGTGTTTGTGTCTATACAAAAATTTTATTCTAGAATTAACCTTTTTAACAATATTGTTCACAATGGATGTAGCAGACAAATCATTATCTAACATTACACCGAGATATTTGACTGATGTTTGTGCTTGTATGGTGTGACCATTACTAAGCACTGAAAATTGTTTCACTTTAGCAAGCCTGCGTTTTGACCCAAATAATATACATTCTGTCTTTCCCAGATGCCATGACAGTTTGTTGTATTTTAACCATTTATTACAATTTTCTAGTTCATTGCCTAAAACTTCACTAATTACATCAGGATCTTAATGTGAGAAAAGAATAGCACTATCATCGACATAAAGAATAATTTTACATTTTTGACTTATACTAATGCTCATATCATTTACATAGCATAAAAACAATAATGGCCCCAAAATACTTCCTTGAGGAACTCCATATACAATATTTTCAAAGTCGGACATGGTATTGTTAATATAAATAGGCCTTTTACTTTTTGATTTTTTATGTGATCTGAGAGGTGAGTAAGGCAGGAGTCAGTCGAGTAGTTCCCTCGGAATCCACTCTGAAGATCATATAACATATTATTGTTAGTTAAAAAAGATTCTAACTGATTATATACAGCTCTTTCTAGAATTTTAGAAACAATTGATAAAATACTAACTAGTCTATAGTTAGATACATCAGACCTATCATTCTTTTTAAACAAAGGTTTTACTTTGGCACTTTTAAAATCACACGGAATTTCATTACTAGTAATGGAACTATTTATCAAAAATGTTATTTGTATCTTTAAAATTGGCGCCGCATCTTTCAAAAATCTTGCAGGAATGTTGTCCAATCCAGTGGTTTTAGAACAGTTTAATTTACATAGTTCTTTGTATACAAAATCTCCACTTACTGTGCGAAGTTTAAATTTAACAGAATCTGGATTTCTTTTTTTTATAAATTTTTTTAGAATAGTAGATTCAGCATTGTACATTTTTGAGGGTAAAGGCAATTTTTTAACTAACATAGAAGCAACATTGGTAAAAAAATTATTAAAATGATTGGCAATTTTCATAAGCTCAAAACAATTTTCATCGTCAATTTTCAAAACAATATTAGGAGAAGATTCAGTCTTGTTCCTGTACCCTAACTTTTTAATTTGAGACTAGAGTTTTTGAGGACAGTTCTTATTTTCTTCTAGCTTATTGGAAAGATACTCAGATTTGGCTCTTTTAACCTCCCTCTGTACTAAGTTTCTATATGAACAATATGCTTTATAAAATTCCTTCTTCTTTGATTTCTTAAAATGATACATATAAAAATCTCTCTGTTTAATAAGTTCTAAAATATTAGAATCTAACCAAGGCTCACTTCTTTGTTTAAGACGTACCTCTTTATAGGTGCAACAGAATTTAGAACTGATAAAAATATATTTTTTAAATTCTGCCAAGAGTCCTGTACAGATTTTGCAGTAAATGCATTAGTCCAATCACACAATTTTAACATGTGAATAAATTCATCTACATTGTAACTTTTTACTGACCTAATTATAACATTTTTGTGTTTGTTAAAAATACCTTTTCCTATTTTTCTGGTGCAAAATATAGGTAAATGATCACTAAGGCTAACAGGTAAGGTTCCTGACTGAATTACTTTGTCATGCTTATTACATAAAATATGGTCGAGCAGAGTTGAAGACTTATCCGATGTACATGTAGGCTGATCAATGATCTGTTTGATATTAAATATTTACAAAGATTTAATAAAATTGAGTACTTCTTACTTTGCATTATCTCAATGAATTTTAACATACTTGCCCGTTTGTAACAATATGATTTAATAAAACTTTTACGGATATTCTGATAACTAGGATATATTAACACAAAATGGTATTCATCTTCTATGTCGTTGAAGTGACAAAGAGTACAGTAACGCAAATTACATTCAATTCTGTTCTTAGCATAACGACCGGTGTCAATTTTTAACTGATGTGACGATAACCTTAATATTGTCATAGGAATTCTTAATTTTCTTGGAAGCATATCTAAATAATTTTCGAATTCAAGAGTGGTTTTTAACATCTTATAAGTACATAACGTACGACTTTTTTCGATTTCATTAAACCGTTTTTGTTTAAAATTATCTAAAACTCTCTCTTTGAAAACAATATGAAAGTTTAACATATTAGCATCATCAGTACTTTGACCATATATATGAAAATCCATAATCTTCCAGTAGACATTTGATGTCTTTTACCCAATTCTTACCACTTTAGAGCAAGCGGGCCATGACCAAGGCTTGTACAAGTATAGCCATGCTCCCCGGAAAAGTGTGAAAACAAAAACGCCAAATGGTGCAATCTGGCGTGTATTTGTTGTTGTTGTTTTTTTTATCTTTTTTTGAGCGAAAAACTGGGTTACCAGGCAATGTTTTAAAAAAAAAACGCACAATGAATGGAAACCAATTAATTATTAACTTGCAGTTCCCGGACTTAAATCACAAATCAAGGACTCATATAGAGAAAGTATGTAAGTATTTGCTCAAATCGACTTACTAATATATGCAGAGCGCAATATGTGCTTTGAGAGGGACATTCAATGTTCAAACTACGGATTTGAAATTCAATTTAAATCACATAAAAGTATGCTTTTCCGATACAATGAATTATATAGAGATCTGACATTTAAACCAAGGGCGGATCCAGCGGGGGTCCGGACCCCCACCCCCTCCTGGAATTTTCAAGATATAAACCTATAGTAAAATGTACTGGGAAAATTTAATAAAACTAGATCTACATAAACTTACAAACTGGGTGGAAAGATATAGTCTAACTATTATTTAATAGGAATATGAATTACGTGTACTACAACGATTCTCATTAACAAAGAATGTTAAAAAGGACAGATAATTGTATTACTGTCCGCATGCACAAATCATCCATCCAATATAAAAAAAAATCTACAGTCATTAGGGAAGAGTTCTTTGACTTTATTCAGTTAAAAAGAACCACTGGTAAAGCTATAGCAGAGAAGATAGTTGAAACGCTTCAAATAAATGATATTCCAATAGATGCAATGCGTGAACATGCTTATGATGGGGCTGCGGTTATGTATTCGGAAAAACAGGGGTGTCAATGACGAATTAAAAGATTGAACAAGTTGGCCATCTACACTCACTGTTGAAGTCTTGTACTCAATCTTAGTATAGCTTCATCATGCAAATTACCTTAAGTGAGAAATATGATTGGTGTAATTTACTCAGTGTTTCTTTTCTTTGATCAATCGCAAAAAGAAAACACAAAACAATCGCTTCTTGAACAAATATGCGAAGAAGAAATTAGTTGGACTTTGTAAAACCCGGTGTGCAGACAGGCATGTGTGTTTTGACACATTTTATACTTGATCATCATGTCGTGAAAATATCTGAAATACGTAGAGAGGTGAACATCGAATTTGAAAACTTTTTTGTCTGATGCCACACAAATTGCATATAACCTAGAAATAGAGATGAAAGTTCTTAGAACGTGTGTAAAACAACAGCATAGAGCAAATGTTAACACAAAAGACCAAAGGATTATTTCAAGTATACATCGCCCATTTCATTTCTTGATTATTTACTCCAAGAGTTAAGATCTCGCTTCCAAACCGAAGACACATCAGCATATTCTATCTGCTCTTTATTACCATCCAACATAACTGAACTTTGCGAAGAAGAGCTGACTAGCCTTTCTCATCAGCTGATGTTTTGGGAAACTGATCTTGACTGCATTTCGTCCCAGGATTTACTAAAGGAAATTAAAGAATGGAAAAGGTATTGTCAGAAATTGGAAGTTGATCAAATTGACAACCTCAGTGACCTAGTACCGCTTTACAACGAAGCGGATGAAGACATTTTTTCCAAATATGAAGACACTTATTCACGTAGGTTGTGTTTTAAAGATTACTTCATGCGAAGTAAAGAGATATTTTTTATGGGCTCAGGAGAATAAAGAATTACATGTGAAATACAATGAACATGAGGAGAGATTAGCTGGGCTGGCTTTGATGCATTTACATCATTCAATGAATATTGAACTTGATGATATTGTCCAGAGATTAATTAAGACAAGCAATAGAATGCTTTTTCAGTCGAGTGTAGTCTTTTCATCCGTGTGTGCTGAATGAGAATGACTGATCAAATCTAGGCAATAAAAATAAAGATATTTCTTAACTTGAAGAACCCTAGCGGTTAAAACTCAATTTTGAAATAGACAAACTATAAGTATGAAAAATAAAACAAAAAATATAAAAATTAAAGCAATGGTATTAAAAGTCTAGACCTATGTGTGAGAACAACTTGGCTTTTCAATACACCGGTCTAATATGGATAAGAAAAAAAAAGAAAAGAGAAAAAAAGACTGTTCTAGAAGTGGAAACTTCCGCGCGGTTAGAACTGGAAACGTTTAAAAATGAAACGGCTAACATCCACATCAATAAAATTCAAATTTGGACCCTCCCCCCTTGGGAAAAATTCCTGGATCCGCCACTGATTTAAACATATGCTTGATATATAGAGATCTGACAAGTCCTTGTCCGATTTATGTGCAGGGGGCATGGTGCGCGCCAGGTCTGCTCCCATCCTCTGGATCCGCCTGTTTCAAGTACAGTGGTATTTCATAGGTACTTTGTCCTTGCCTGGTAATAAGTTTAAAGTATCGATTTAAGTTTTGTAACATAGGTTAAATTGTTAATTTCAGTGCAGCAACGTGAAAACATTTTTCTCTTATTTTTTTGTCGGTGCAAAGCTGGTGACAAGAAAGAAGTCGATGTTTTATTATAACCTTTAATGGGAAGTAACTCTAATATCACAATAATGGCTCTATTACTGTTGGGAAGATATTCCCAGACATCTTCGCATATTTACAGTAATTGTACGCGACAAAGCAACAATTTTAGTCATCTTTCAACAAGACATATAAACAAAGATTCCGTTCTTTTCAAAACTAGAAAACAAATCAACTGTCATCAGGTAAACTATCCTTGACCAAGGTGAAACTTGAACTGTCAAAAAACTTGCTTACTGCAAATTCAATCACAACCGGAAAGTCCAGATTGACAAACAATCTGTCACAGTGTGTATGTAACCTATTAGAAGAGAAACGTATTTCAGCATTCGGTAGAGCATTTGCCCTGTTGGGGAAAGGTCCAGGTTCGAGTCCTCGATTGGCTGCATATTTCTCGTACTGTTACATAATATGATTTGTATATTAAAAGGGGAAGACCGTAACTAATGTTGCTAGAACTTGTGGCCCAACCCGTTTGCTTATTATGTGAATAATGTAACAAAATATGTTAAAACCAAACAATTTAAGGGATTCATTCAACATGGCTAAACATATTTTCGCTGTTTATAAATGCAATTGATGACCAAACGAATGAAAAGTAAATGGAAATCGGACTCCCATCAGCACTGTCCCTACATTTCTGCCTATATCAATGCTTGAATATATTTCATCTACATTCTAAATATTGCATATCTGCATTGGTACAATTGTGTCGGGGTGATTTTGCAGGTATGTTAATTCTGACATGGTGCTATTAGATATTTTCGATTGCCAGATGAATTTGATCACTTTTGAGAATTACGAGTACTGTGCATGCATAGTTGAACCTCCTGCACATGTCGTTATTTACAAGCAGTACCAGGCACAATGTTTTTAAACAATTCTAGTAGAAAGACTTGGCATACCTTTCAAAAAAAACTTTTAAAAGTCAAAATTTAGAACGTTATTTTGTTTCAGTACATACAGTATGCAACAAACAAACACAGGAGAAAGGAAGGATCATCAGTTTTATCTCCGAGATACAAATACAATAAGGTATTGATTTACAGTTCTATCCCATAACAAATTAGTGTGGCTGCTTATCATTAATTATTTCTTGCTGATAATTAGTGTTTTTTTTTTCAATACCATGCCTATTATATTATTTCAAGCTCTACTGATATAACCAGTGAGGCACATATGATAGTAATCTGCCTGCTGTTCATCTGTGAATTTTCATAATGTTTGTCCAATTAATATAAATATTTTTGATCAATAAAATTTTGGTATGATGTGTACATTAGAGATTAACTGAGTTTAAAGAACAACCTTTCAACTATCTTAATAATGTGAAGTTTCCAAAAATAACTTTCATATTGGATATCAAATAGAAGTTTTAAATTGGATTTTGATTATAAGACATATCTAGTAATTTTATTTTTTTTGTGGTATCCGCAGTGGTAGTTTTTAGGTAGAGCATCCACCTCACATTCAGAAGATTGTGTGTTTATTCCCAGTTAGGTCATAGCATATTTTTTTAGGAACCACCATTTTTCCCATCACACTGCATTTTTATATATGTTTCTCATTACAGCTGCCAAGTTATATCACTTTCTTGTCACAACTGCCATATTACATATATCTCATTACGTCTGCCATATTACATAACTTTGTCATCACAGCTGCAATATTAAATATATTTATCATCACAGCTGCCTTATCACACATGTTTCTCACCACAGCTGCCATATTACATATATTTCATCATAGCTGCCCTTAATACTCATTTACTTATATTTCTCATCACATCTACCACATTACATAACTTTCTCATCATAGCTGCTTTATAACATAAATTTCTCATCACAGGTGACATATTACATAACTTTTTCATATTCACAGTTATCATATTACATAGCTTTCTTGTCACAGCTGTCATATTACATAACTTTCTCACCACAGCTGCCATATTACATATTTCTCATCACAGGTGTCACATTACACAACTTACTCATCATAGCTGCCTTATTACATAACTTTCTCATCACAGCTACCACATTACATAACTTTCTCATCGTAGCTGCTTTATTACATAAATTTCTCATCACAGGTGACATATTACATAACTTTTTCATATTCACAGTTATCATATTACATAGCTTTCTTATCACAGCTGTCATATTACATAACTTTCTCACCACAGCTGCCATATTACATATTTCTCATCACAGGTGTCACATTACACAACTTACTCATCATAGCTGCCTTATTACATAACTTTCTCATCACAGCTACCATGTTGCATATTTTTTATTCGCAGCTATCATATTACAAAACATTTTTATCACAGGTGTCATATTACATAACTTTCTCGTCACAGCTACCATATTACATATTTTTCATCACATTTACCTCATTACATATTTTTCTCATTACAGCTACCTCCAACTTCAGCATGGTCTCGGACATGTTTCCACCCAGGGGTGTCCAACATTTCAACAAATGATGTAAAAGGGATACAGAAGGATGTTCGAGGGGTTGATATCATAAAGGCAATGTTTACATATTTATGGCCGAAGGAAAAGCCAGCTATACGGGCACGTGTGGTGGTCGCCTTAGGGCTTCTTGTTGGATCAAAGGTAATCCGTCAATAATGTTTCTTGTAAGCCTGAAAAGAAATAACACAAAATTACAGCATACCCCTATTTTGGACCTTTTTTTACAAAGAAGAATTGGTTTGGTGTCGTGTTTTACTTTAGTAATGGAGTAACAGTTTACCATGTTTTTTTCTCTATAGTTTTTTAAAGTTGTATACAGTCGAAACTCTTTATTTCCCTATTGGAGGGACTGCCAAAAAACATTGAGATATCCAAAGACTGACATATATTTTTGTCTCAAGATTAATATTTATTTTAATCACCTGATAATTGTCATCTTTTGTATGTCAGTTGTACTTTCGCTTTCATATTACCGTCCGTGCAGTAGAATTACACTGTTGTGACAAATGCTGATATTAATCCAAGTCCTTTTTTGAATTGCTTGTAAGTGTGAGATATAAGTTGAGGCTGATTGATTGAATCAAATAATATTTATATAATTAATGTGCAGTCAGCCTATTTGATGACACGATGTTCGCAATATTTTGTCAGTCATTAAAACTTACATCTTTGCTATAGACCAGTAATTAGTGTCGCATCTTAAACAAATGTGAAAATAGCACATTTAGATTTTTACATGTCGTGGAAAAAAACACAAAATGATGTTAAAAATGATTATATCGAGACAAACATTCACTTAAAGGTGTGAAATGATCAAGCGGGCAATAAAACTGAGATCAAGATATCCAAAATATTGACAAAGACAGTATCGAGTAAAAAGGAATATATTGATTTACATACACAAAGAAGAGGAAAAGTTGGGATTGACACTAGATATTGACACTACCGGAATATTGACTCAAGCGATATTGTCTTGTAGTCATTTTGACTGTATTTGCTTTTTATAATGTTTCTATTTTAAATGCCATGTTTATTGTAACAGCCTACATGAACCTAAATTGATTTGGCATACGTTTTTCTGCAGCAGTATTGTTCATTGTTCTATGCAGTACTTCTAGTATTTACATTAATCTACTTACCAGTACCTTTAAAAAATACTATTTTGATATTATTACTCAATTTCACATTTATACTGTTCTGAAGCATTGTAAGGAGTTGTTCCTATTTAAATTAAATAAATTTGATGTTGGAGTGTAAATGTGTTTGATTCTTCACCAGGTTGTGAATGTGCAGGTTCCGTTTATATTCAAACATGCGATTGACTTTCTTAACCAACCAGCAAACTGGCTAAACATGGCCGACCCTTCATCCACAATTGTCACCACGGCAACAGCTGTTCTCATTGGGTGTAAGTGATTTACTTGTAACATTATTATTACAGATATTATGTTGTTGTATTTTGATTGTTGATGCTTTAAGAAATGTTTTCGTAATCTTTCCATGTATCATATTTAAGATGGGGTGTGCTCAAGTACTGGTTAACATTGCTGGATCAATGACCCTTATTATTCAATCAATTATATCATTTCTTAATATATTTTGTCTCCCATACCCTGAGAGAAGCCTAAAATAATATTGTCATTTCAAGCATATTTATTGTTCAATTCATTTTTGGTGCTTCTCTGTA
This sequence comes from Panopea generosa, assembly GCA_029582155.1. Taxonomy (NCBI): domain Eukaryota; kingdom Metazoa; phylum Mollusca; class Bivalvia; order Adapedonta; family Hiatellidae; genus Panopea; species Panopea generosa. The sequence continues at coordinate 54,396,507 of CM055898.1, forward strand.
TCAGTGGAAAAGCATTTAGGTCAAATATACATAACTAAAATAATCATTTATAGAAAAGGAGGACTGGTCAGTTGCCTGAAAATCTCTCATTTTATTGTAATACTAAAGAAATAGAGATAGTAAATAAGTTTGGGAGTAAAGAAAAACACACAAAAACAATTTTGTTTATGAAGAACTGGATAGAATGCCTTTTCAAAACTTGAGGTTCTTTAATAGAATAAAATTTTGGGCAAAATTGTTAGACAAATGAAAAAAAGCACTAAACGATTTTGAAAATAACCCAAATAAGAAAAATTGGTATTCATTATTGGATTTTATGAGACTTGGCTTTTACAAAATATTGGAAATGTCAATCTATTTTTATGCAATGTCAAACAAAGAATTAAAGCTCATTTGTACAAAATTGGTCTGGCAGACGCCACAATTCTAGTAGAGCTACATTTTATAATAACATATCAAGCTTTATGTTTGGAACATATGCTTTAGTGGGACAGCACTTAAACACTAGCTCACAATTAAGCGCTATAACATACTTAAACATATCTCAAATATCTGAAATATTATTGAATAACAATCTAATCCCCATCAGTGAAACATTGTTGCTTCATCTATATTAGCTCATAGGTACAGAATTTGAATTTGACATGTGAAGCACATGATCAAGTGGTAGAGCATCAGTCCAAGAATGTGAGGGTCGTGGGTTCAATTTACAGCCACAGCCATGTGTTGTGTCCTTGGACTTTATTCATTTATGCTTAGAACTGGTTTTACAGTAAGAACTTATTTCACAATCGATGTAAAATAAATAAGTTTAATTACAAAATTACAGATGGTATTGCTCGAGTGACAGCAGCTGGTTTCAACGAGCTCCGTAATGCAGTTTTTGGCAAAGTCGCCCAAAATTCAATACGCCGTGTTGCCAAAAATGTATTTTTACATCTCCACAACTTAGATCTCAGCTTTCATCTATCTCGTCAGACAGGTGCTCTCTCAAAGGCTATAGACAGGGGTACAAGGTATGCATATTTGTGGAGAAATCTCAACTTCTGTTCTTTTAAAATTAATTTATATGGTTGTTTGTAATAACATTATAATGTTTAATACATTATATTTAGTTTATACTAATTTATTTTAGCTCGATTACGATGAAAGCTCAGAGCTTTTATGAAATGGTCTCGAGTCATTATATTTCATACCATGTATTATTAGTTCTATCTATAAGAAGAACGGTGTTAGCTTAAAGTAACTTGCACTTAAACTTGATGCAAATATTTACCTCGTAAGAAGAACAAATATGATTTTAGATTGTTTATTGAATAATATTTTCTAAATTGTTTATGAAAAATATAGATTGTCAATCAGTATGCAAATTTGACTTGTTTTACAGAGGCATAAACTTTGTTCTGAGTGCCCTGGTGTTTAATGTCGCTCCTACGTTATTTGAAGTATCCCTAGTCACTGCTATCTTGGTATGTAAACTCTCTATATATGAAGTACAGTCAAAAGGTTCCAAGATGGCTTGTAACTTTTAAACTACTTGCATTATTACAATGAAAGTATCAAAATAAAAGTTATGTCATTAGAAAGGTTATTATCTTTTTACATACATTTATATCTTTAAAATAAATTGATAACACAGGTATATGTAAACATTCAATACCTGCTTGGTAAAGACATGATTGTTTACAGCCATGGAGCAGTTTGACACTAAATAATGTTACGTTGTTAAATTTTTAAATAATCACACTCTCTTCAAAAGTGTCCGTCATTTTTGTTTGTCGTCTGCTGACAACAGTCAGAGAAACTACCTTGCATGCACCTTGTTTATATGCGAATCTTCTTAACTTATCTTAAACACAATCTCATGGTTAATCCGATAATACCTTTGATGATGGGTTTATATAATTAGCGGGTATGTCTGTTTTTTTATAACAATATTATCTACCAAATATCTCTTTGATCTTTCATTGCAAATGCTCGAGTCACTAAAACACAATTGTAGGGTTGTGCGGCTGTCATAAAGTTCCAGGTATCTGTTGGAGTCTGTTGTAGGCATCCCAGTGGTAGCTTAAAATTTAATTTCAGCATGCAGTTCTTTCCCAGCATATGTAGGGTCCTCTGTGGCTGTGTGGTCTATACGTCAAGATCATTAAACTCTCACAGCTAAGGTTGTAGGTTCAAGTTCTGCTCGCTCCTAAAACTTTATGTCAGTTACTTACGGAAGGATGATGGTTCTACTCAGATTCATTCTGAGGTCTTCATCCACCAATTAAACTGGATATGCCATTTATAACCTAAAGTGTGTTGATAATTAAAAAATTAGCTGATGTGTTTCCAGATCATGTGAGATTTTGGCATAAAATCAGTATATGGATTATAATTTAATTATGTATTAAAAGGGTGTTTTTTTGTAATTGCTCCATGATGACAAAAATTTGGTGATACATGTCCTGTTTCTATGGTAAACCCAAAGCTAAGATATATTCAAAGTTTACCAAGCAATGTGTTTTGTTGGTATCTGTGCATATGTTAAGTTTCAAAGTGCTAGCTTAAAAATGAAGGTAAATGTTCAGGCCATCTAGGAATTTCTTTGTCTTTAGTATCATACATGACTGCAAATGGGCTAATATTGCATATTTCTTGTCTTTAGTAGCATACATGACTGTTAATTGGCTAATATTGCATATTTCTTGTCTATAGTATCATACAAGTCTGAAAATGGGCTATTATATTGCATATTTCTTTACTGTTTTGATAACCTTATTGATAAAAGGATTAACTCTCTAAATTTTAAAGTAAAATTACAATTTAGAAAATTCAAACATTGTTTGTGAAGTGCTGAGGTATTATACACCATCATTCAGTATAAGTGAAGTTTACTTAACCATGAGGTAATTATCTTGATACAAAGTGTCAAAATCCCTTTGGCTCTGGGATATCCAAACATTTTATGTTATATGAAACATTTTTGAAGTCAGAACCATCCGGTTTCTTACATCTAATTACATTTCAGTACTACAAATGTGGAGGTCAGTTTGCCTTGGTGACCCTGGCAGCCATTGCAAGTTACACTGTGTTTACTCTACTTATTACACAATGGAGGTAAGCACTTCAAGTTTAAACATGTTTGTATGATCGAATAAATGGCGTATTCTACAAGTGCAATTAGTGTTGGTTGCAATTCTCTAGTTTCAATACAGAACACATATTCCCATTTGTGACAGACGACGGGAGTCAATGGGAGTAATATTGTTTATAGTAGTTCACAATATACATTGTCACATAGTGTTTTTTTGTGGGTTTTTAGCTCGACTATTTGTAGAAGGGGATGGGGGGAGCTATTGTACTTTTTCAGGCTGAAGTTTTTTTATCAGGTGCAACCACTCATTAGATATGAATGACACTTCACATGTGTGTTAAGCATCATCATCAGTGGAACATTCAGAGATAAGAATCATAACTCTGGGTTGCATTTTGGCATTTTGGACTTAATTTTTCAGGTTAAACTTTTTTTATCAGGTAAGATATCTATACAACCACTAATTGGATATGAATGAAACTTCAGGTGTGTTCAGCATCATTACTGGAATACACAAAGACAAGAATCATAGCTCTGCAGTACAGTTTGGAAGAATTATTGCCCTTTTTGACAATTTTTAGACAAACAGAAAATTTAGTTAGAGTTTTATAGCAGATTAAAGTTTTGAGTTTGTACCTATTTCATCAGTCTGTCATTAGACATGAATGAAACGTCTCATGTGTGTTCAGCATCATCTAGAAAACTGAGATAAGAACCATAACTCTTGATTCCATTTTGGCAGAATTATTGCCTTTTAAGACTTAGAAATTTTGTTAGAGCTTGTTAGCAGGTTACAATTTGTAGTACAAGGCATTGAGCTTAGATGTTTTACAAATAGGGTTGGGCCCTCTCTCACATTTGTTCAAAACCATGACCCAGGGAGCAAAACTGGCACACCCTAAGTGGTCTTACTGTTACATAGGGAATGTTACATCATGAAAGGGTATCCAGCTGTTATAAACTATGCTTGTTGGTACAAGTTTACTACATTGTATTTAGATCCTTTTCATGAACTGGTACTGATATATTGCCCCATGACATGAAGTTAGTACAATAGTACCGGTACATGTAATGTATATGTAAAAAACTGAACAACTTAAAATGTCAAAGGATATCCAGCATTGCTAAACTGTATGTGTTGATACAAGACTATTGATCCATTTACAAGAACTGGTATATTAGTATTACCATATGATTTAAAATTAGTGCATATATCACATATGTAAAACATTGTTAAACTACTCTTGAAACAGAAGATCATCTCAACTCTGGCTTACACTATATTTTAAATTCTTGCTGGAATTATTTCAGGTAATGTTTAATTAGTATTTCTTGATATGCTTGACCAACTTATATTATTCTAGTCATGCAATTGTAGTATTTAGGGTAATTATATGTACTTGGTGTACCTTAACATAGATAGTTTCACCCATATCATCGTGTGTGTTTTTCCAGCAATGGTTAATGAATTTATAAAGCAATTTTAAAGGTTGAAAGACAAATGTAACTAAATGCTTAATTAAATAATATTAAGCTATCTATTCACTTTGTTGTTTTCATAAAAACAAAACTGTTGATAATGAAAATAAATATTGTTGTTGAATAATTTTGTTGATTTAATTTTAACAAACAAGCATTATATAATAATTATAGCGTAATTTTACCACCCATGAGTATTAATTGTCTCCCATTTGGTACTTATTTCCTGAAAAGGCAGTTGTTTTAGAACAGCATCGAAATAGTCAAGCGCACTGTCCCTCCGACAGCTCTTGTTATAAAATATTTGACAAATTTCACCAGTTTTATCCTAAAATTCTTTTAAAATAGGCATTCCTAAGGCCTTCATACTAAAATATTTTAAAGATATGCTATAGGCTATAATGTGCTGTTTTGTGTAATTATCTATGTTAACATTAATATAAATTGTGAATTGCAACCTGATTTATTTTAGAACCAAGTTTCGAGTGCGTATGAATCAAGCAGATAACGAGGCGGGGAATAAAGCCATTGACTCTCTCATAAACTACGAAACTGTAAAGGTATAGCAGAATGAGTACCTTGTTAAATTGGAAATTCATGGCAGTGCAGCTTTAGTGGTAGAGCATACACCTTTTATGCAAAATGTTATTGGTTCAGTCCAAGGCTGAATGGTACAAACAGCTGCTTCGCTGGATGTTCGCCATGTTGGTTTAACTGAAAAATTGTTGGAGGTGTCAACCCACCATTGATTTTTGTTCTTTATTCTATAGTGAATAATAAAAGTTTGAAGGCTTGTCATTCATAGAGAATACCAAATGAAAGAAGTGAAACCTACATTTTACTGTTTGTCAACCTCTGCACTATCAAAATATGATGAGAAAAGTAGGGGTCATGTGTCATATAAGAGATTTTTTTTTCTGCTAAGTGTGTACCCTGACCAGTGACAAAGTGAAAGTAGACTTCCGAAATCATGTATTCATACCCCAATTTCCAATCATCAATTTTTTTTTCTAAATTCACAATTCAAACATGACAATGCTATCAAAATGTTCAAAATACATCAATAATGCCATTCAAATAAAAAAATGAGCATTAAAATAAGGAAAATGCATTTTTAAAGAAGAAGAAATGAGGATTATTTATAACCGCCATTATGTGACTACCCCACAGAAGCACTTCCTTTCTGCAATGGTGGTACTCTGCCATGAATGAACACTCAAACACAATTTACTATAATGTAGTACAATGACAAATTGAAAATCAAGTTGTATGATACTGCATAAATGAAAACCAACTACCTTTATGCTAATTACAATAGGACAAAGAATGTTGTATGAACCAAATCGAAATTGAGATTCTTAGATGACTTGAAATACAGGTTTGCAACCTTGATATGGAGTCTGATAAAATGTATACTGCAGTCAGTTATAACACAAAACTAGTTTGATAATGTTGTTTTTTTCTATGACTCCAATTTTTAAAAAACACATTGCCAAACAGTTTGTTAAAAATCTCATTATAACACCAAGAGACTGCAGGAATATCTGAGAAATTATAGATGTGTTACTAAGTAAAGATGGTGGAAATCACTTCCAAACTGTCAACTTTGATATAAACAAACGTGTTCTCCAAACTATTAAAGCTCATGTTAGTGGTTCTGGAAAGTAAAATAAAGTTCATATTAAGTAGATATTCCAATAAATATGTCATGGAAGAGAACAAGTCGTAAGGCATTTTGTTTATTGATAACAATAATAATTACAGTGGTTTATTGATGATTGGGTTCCATATAAACCACAGTCAGGATCTTTTGCTCCTGTGGGCTGCATCATGATGGATCTGAAGTTTACTATTTGTAATAAACGAATGACGGTACTTTCAGTATATAATATTGCACCTGCTAAAATTTTATGAAAACGATTATACTCCAGAATTACCCTAGCAACATTGTATAATATAAGTACCTTAAATGGATAGTGTCAGACAATGCAAATAAGAAAAAGTGTAATTGATATATAATGTGTTTTATTTTAGTATTTTAACAACGAAAAGTTTGAAGTTGAGAGATACGACAAGTACCTGGCCAAGTATGAGGACGCTTCATTGAAGACCACTACCAGTCTGGCGTTGTTAAACTGGGGTCAGAATGCCATCTTCAGTGCCGGACTCACAACCATCATGGTACTGGCCAGTCAGAACATCATGGCAGGTGGGACAGCTCTACATTTAACTCTGAATCACATGTCTGTTGTGTGAGCAGGGCAGTGGTTAAGTGCATAGGGTCATGGCCACTCATGCGGGTTCAGTCTGCGTAACAATACACAGCACTGGTTCTATCCAGTTGATTCACAAAAGCTTGAAGCTTACTTTGCAATTGAGAAAAAAAATATATGTAAAAAAAAAAGTATGAATAAAACCCAAACACGTTAAAATTTATGGAATAGGCCTCAATCAAATAATTCCTAGATTTTAGTCCAAATTTGTTTCAATACAGGAGCAGGGTGGAGGGCTCAATTTTATATTTTGTGTTCAGATATTAAAACTGAAGTGTCTTATTAGACGTGAAATGAAAGAAAATCCTTATAAAGGTCAAATGGTTCAAACGCGGTGCCATTTTGGCAAATTTCAGTTTCCGTTGTCATAAAAAATCTGCTGTAAAAAATACAAGGAAGAAAATCTTGCAATTAATTTATTATGGCCAAAGATATAAAAACTTTATGAGTGTAGTTGTAAGGAAGTAAAATTATTTGTAAACTGCCTCTTCTCATTACTTTGAGCAGGTACCATGACTGTTGGAGACCTTGTGATGGTGAATGGTTTACTGTTTCAGCTGTCACTACCCCTCAACTTCCTGGGCTCAGTCTACCGTGAAGTGAGACAGTCTCTCATTGACATGAAAACTATGTTTAACCTTCTAGAACTGAAGCCCAAAGTTTCAGTAAGTACCACACTTCTTCCTCCTTTTTTTTTACTCGTTAAAGTCAACATGATCTCTCTCAAGTTATGGTGCATCTCTATTGTTAAGGTGAAGGTGCTTACCTTATAATATAAACAGAGGATATTACATAATTGCTCATTTATCATTGAATTTATTAAACAAGTTGGCTCAAGTTTATTATGCGAAGTTCGGCATGCATTATATTATTTGCCAACAAGTTCGATAAATAGTAAATGAGCATAAAAAAGGGATTCTTTTTACCACATGACACACAAAAACTGTACATTTATAATTTAATTTTCAGATCATCTCTGGAAGAAATGACAAAAAAATGTTTTTTTAAGATGCTAGAAAAAGTACTTTGATATATTAGTTTCTTTCTGTCACTGCATGGCTTCAATGTCTTAAAATTGACATCATTTTAAATGGTTAATTGATGTCATTATGATATTCACTATAGTCAGAATGTAGCTTAGTATATAGTGTATGAGAGCTCAAATATTCAACATATTAAATGATTGTTATTCACTGTCAGGCCATGTGTTTATGTGTGGTAAATCAGAAGATTTATGACTGTGAGAACAATCTGTTTATGGATACTAAGTTAAGATTATACAAATATGGAATTTTTAGCTGTTAAATTTGATGTGCTTTGCAACAGAAAAGCGAATATTAACCGAGGCGACGGCCATTATGCTGATTTACCATCTTCTGAGAACAGTGTAATATCATACTAGCACATGCATTTTATGGACGGATGAATCTTATTTTTACCTTAAGGTTAGATAAAGTCTATCACATTCAGAGTGACTGGTAAATAGAAGAAATTCTTAGCTGGTATACAAGCATGATGTATCTTTAATGCTTGTATAATTCTATGTATGTATATTACAGTCTGACTTGTCCATACCAAATCTTGCAATCACACCTGAGGAGTCCAGTATTACATTTGACGATGTTCATTTTGAGTATATACCTGGACAGAAGATTCTCAATGGACTGTCTTTTACTGTACCAGCTGGCCACAAAGTTGCCATCGTTGGTGGCAGTGGCTCAGGGTTAGTGAGCACATTTTATTTTTAGTAGCATGTATGTATCTTTGTTACTGTTGATTTTTGAAAACCACTGCAATGGCTCGATGGTAAAGTGTCAGCTTTGTTAACTGGAGTTTGCAGGTTGGATCTGTGACCGGGCCATACCAAAAACTTGTACAAAACTTACTAGTGATCATTTAGAGGATAGTTGGGAAGCTATCTATTAATGTGAGTTTGTTACATACAATAATATCAAGGCTATCACAAGTACTGACTGTCGTAGTGAACAAAATATTGTTGAAAGTGACGCTACATGCTATACAATATTTTACAATACATTGTTCTTTAAAAGAAAAAAAGATTGCAACAGAAATCTACAATGTATGGTTTTAATGTTCCATTTAATTATTCTTGGCAATTCATGAGCATGTTTTGTAGTTAAGTAATAACAAATAGAGAGATTATTCATTGTATGTCTGTTTCACCACATGTTCATTTTGTATTAAAAATTATTTCAGGAAGTCTACAATAGTGCGTCTTCTGTTCAGATTTTACGATCCCATGTCGGGTAAAGTGCAGATTAATAACCAGGAAATAAAAGATATCAACCTGGAAAGTGTGAGAAAAGCCATCGGCATAGTACCACAGGTGAGAGTACTGTACGGGGTATGCCACTGTATTCATGTCAGTTTAGTTACCTATTATTCAAACCACTGAATTCATGCCAATTTAGTTACCCTATTATTCAAACCACTGTATTCATGTTAATTTAGTTACCCTATTATTCAAACCACTGAATTCATATCAATTTAGTTACCCTATTATTCAAACCACTGAATTCATATCAATTTAGTTACCCTATTACTCAAAATTTGATGTGGGCTCTGTTATAAAGAGTGGGCAAGTTATCAGTTACTTGCGGATATGGGGTGTGCTTGAGAACTGGTTAACCATTCAGGGTACCAGAAAATCGTGGTTAGGGCAACTGATCATCTGTTATCCCTCTATAGCATAAACACTACGCTAAATATTCAATAACAAAAAATTGGTCAGAGATCCTATTCCTCATACCACTTTAGAAATAAGATAAGTTATGAAATTTCTAAAATCTTCTTCTCAAGAACTGATAAACTAACTTTGTTCATGATCTATATGAGTATTAAGTTAACTTAAAATATTTACATTCCCACTCCAATTGACCTAAAGAGTTATATAGATTTACTGCATTTCATTTCCCAATGAAAAACACTTGCAGCTGGTCGGAGCTAAAAGTTTGCATTTCATTGGTTGCACAATTTTGTTTTGCTGGCGAGACATCAAGTTGTCGTTAGTTTCATATGAAATTTGCCGTAAGTTGTCCTACAAATGCGTGCACTTATTCAGTATTTTGACAATGTCGCCGTTACATTCATAACATTGGCTTTCCAGTTTATTGCGTATAATTTGCCCTTCGGGCTTCACAAACATTAAACTGGCCTAATGTTTTTCATCAAACGATGAAAACTCAAAATTCAGCTTTTAATCTTTAATAACAGGGCTACGATCCATTGGGGCCCAGTAAAAGAGCTTTAATTTTTGCATGGAAATGCTATTGGAAAACACACACTTCTCATCTACAAGTTCTTTACAGACTTATTTGGGCCACTTGTTTTAATTAAGTTGTACACTCTTGCCCCCAGGACTGCGTGCTGTTCCATGATTCCGTATACAACAACATACACTACGGTGACATGACAAAGAGCCCTGATGATGTGTTTACTGCAGCCAGAATGGCCGAGATCCATGACACTATAGTGAACAGATTTCCACTCCAGTACGAGACACAGGTTGGAGAACGAGGACTGAAACTCTCCGGTATGTAGTTGTTGTGGTGGTTTGTAATATTCACTTGTATACATGTCTGTGAGGGTGTCCTATCTGTCTTGGTACGTAGTTGTTGTGGTGGTTTGTAATATTCACTTGTATACATGTCTGTGAGGGTGTCCTATCTGTCTTGGTACGAAGTTGTTGTGGTGGTTGCTTATATTCACTTGTATACATGTCTGTATGGTGTCCTATCTGTCTTGGTGCGTAGTTGTTGTAATGGTTGGTTATATTTACTAGTATACATGTCTGTGAGGGTGTCCTATCTGTCTTGGTACGTAGTTGTTGTGGTGGTTGGTTATATTCGCAAGTATACATGTCTGTGAGGGTGTCCTTACTGTCTCGGTACGTAGTTGTTGTGGTGGTTAGTTATATTCGCTAGTATACATGTCTGTGAGGGTGTCCTATCTGTCTTGGTACGTAGTTGTTGTGGTGGTTGGTTATATTCGCTAGTATACATGTTTGTGAGGGTGTCCTATCTGTCTTGGTACGTATTTGGTGTGGTGGTTGGTTATATTCGCTAGTATACCTGTCTGTGAGGGTGTTCTTTCTGTCTTGGTACGTAGTTGTTGTGGTGGTTGGTTATATTCGCTAGTGTACATGTCTGTGAGGGTGTCCTATCTGTCTTGGTACGTATTTGGTGAGGTGGTTTGTTATATTCGCTAGTATATCTGTCTGTGAGGTGTCCTAACTGTCTCGATAGGTAGTTGTTGTGGTGGTTAGTTATATTCGCTAGTATACATGTCTGTGAGGGTGTCCTAACTGTCTCAGTACATAGTTGTTGTGGTGGTTGGTTATATTCGCTAGTATACATGTCTGTGAGGGTGCCCTATCTGTCTTGGTACGTAGTTGTTGTGGTGGTTGGTTATATTCGCTAGTATACATGTCTGTGAGGGTGTCCTGTCTGTCTCGGTACGTAGTTGTTGTGGTGGTTGGTTATATTCGCTAGTATACATGTCTGTGAGGGTGTCCTGTCTGTCTTGGTACGTAGTTGTTCTGGTTGGTTATATTCACTAGTATACAGGTCTGTGAGGGTGTCCTGTCTGTCTTGGTACGTAGTTGTTGTGGTGGTTGGGTTTATTCGCTAGTATACCTGTCTTTGAGGGTGTCCTATCTGTCTTGGTACGTAGTTATTGTGGCGGTTGGTTATATTCACTAGTAAACATGTCTGTGAGGGTGTCCTAACTGTCTTGGTATGTAGTTGTTGTGGTTAGTTACATTCGCTAGTATACATGTCTGTGAGGGTGTCCTGTCTGTCTTGGTACGTAGTTATTGTGGGGGTTGGTTATATTCGCTAGTATACATGTCTGTGAGGGTGTCTTATCTGTCTTGGTACATAGTTGCTGTGGTAGTTGGTTATATTTACTAGTAAACATGTCTGTGAGGGTGTCCTGTCTGTCTTGGTACGTAGTTGTTGTGGTGGTTGGTTATATTCGCTAGTATACATGTCTGTGAGGGTGTCTTATCTGTCTTGGTACATAGTTGTTGTGGTAGTTGGTTATATTTACAAGTAAACATGTCTGTGAGGTTGTCCTAACTGTTTTGGTACGTAGTTGTTGTGGTGGTTGGTTATATTCACTAGTAAACATGTCTGTGAGGGTGTCCTATCTGTCTTGGTACATAGTTGTTGTGGTGGTTTGTTATATTCACTAGAATACATGTCTGTGCGGGTGTCCTATCTGTCTTGGTACGTAGTTGTTGTAGTGGTTGGTTATATTCACTAGTATACCTGTCTGTGAGGATGTCCTGTCTGTCTTGGTACGTAGTTGTTGTGGTGGTTGGTTATATTCACTAGTATACATGTCTGTGAGGGTGTCCTGTCTGTCTTGGTACGTAGTTGTTGTGGTGGTTGGTTATATTCACTAGTATAACTGTCTGTGAGGGTGTCCTATCTGTCTTGGTACGTAGTTGTTGTGGTGGTAAGTTATATTCGCTAGTATACATGTCTGTGAAGCTGTCCTATCTGTCTTGGTACATAGTTGTGGTGGTTGGTTATATTCACTAGTATACATGTCTGTGAGGGTGTCCTATCTGTCTTGGTACATAGTTGTGGTGGTTGGTTATATTCGCTAGTATACATGTCTGTGAGGGTGTCCTATCTGTCTTGGTACATAGTTGTGGTGGTTGGTTATATTCGCTAGTATACATGTCTGTGAGGGTGTCCTATCTGTCTTGGTACGTAGTTGCTGTGGTGGTTGGTTATATTCCCTAGTATACATGTCTGTGAGAGTGTCATATCTGTCTTGGTACGTAGTTGTTGTGGTGGCTGGTTATATTCGCTAGTATACATGTCTGTGAGGGTGTCCTATCTGTCTTGGTACATAGTTGTGGTGGTTGGTTATATTCACTAGTATACATGTCTGTGAGGGTGTCCTATCTGTTTTGGTACGTAGTTGTTGTGGTGGTTGGTTATATTCGCAAGTATACATGTCTGTGAGGGTGTCCTATCTGCCTTGGTACGTAGTTGTTGTGGTGGTTGGTTATATTCACTAGTATACATGTCTGTGAGGGTGTCCTATCTGTCTTGGTACGTAGTTGTTGTGGTGGTTGGTTATATTCGCTAGTATACATGTCTGTGAGGGTGTCCTATCTGTCTTGGTACGTAGTTGTTGTGGTGGTTGGTTATATTCGCTAGTATACATGTCTGTGAGGGTATCTTATCTGCCTTGGTACGTAGTTGTTGTGGTGGTTGGTTATATTCGCTAGTATACATGTCTGTGAGGGTGTCCTATCTGCCTTGGTACGTATTGGTTGTGGTGGTTGGTTATATTCACTAGTATACATGTCTGTGAGGGTGTCCTATCTGTCTTGTTATGTAGTTGTTGTGGTGGTTGGTAATGTTCACTAGTATACCTGTCTGTGAAGGTGTCCTATCTGCCTTGGTACGTAGTTGTTGTGGTGGTTGGTTATGTTCGCTAGTATACATGTCTGTGAATGTGTCCTATCTGTCTTGGTACGTAGTGGTTGTGGTGATTGGTTATGTTCGCTAGTAAACCTGTCTGTGAGGGTGTCCTATCTGTCTTGGTACGTAGTGGTTGTGGTGGTTGGTTATATTCACTAGTATACATGTCTGGGAGGGTGTCCTATCTGTCTTGGTACGTAGTGGTTGTGGTGGTTGGTTATATTCACTAGTATACATGTCTGTGAGGGTGTCCTATTTGCCTTGGTACGTAGTGGGTGTCCTAACTGTCTTGTTACGTAGTTGTTGGTTATGTTCACTAAAATACATGTCCGTGAGGGTGTCCTATCTGTCTTGGTGCATACATTTCCAGCTGTTTTCATGTTTACATATTAACCTATCTACATGAAAATTTTGTTCATGATACTGTACCTCTTTGTATATTTGTATGCTTACCTGTCAGTATATGGTCCTGCCTTTATTTATACATGTCTGTGATTTCTCTTGCCTAGATACCTTTCTGCGTATCCTGGTAGGTCTGCTTGTTTGTTTGTCTACCTACATATAACTACATGTACCTTAATACATTACATACATTTCTATATATTTGCACTTAAAAAGTATTAATCACCCGTCATCGATAATATTTTCCCAACTTTAAATATGGAGATTTCCCTATAACATTGGAAATAGTAAAGTGAATACTGTACTGGAGCCTGTTTAAATCATTTTATTGCTATGAAAATTACCTTACATTAAATGCTACCAGAACTTGTGTAAGAAACATTTCTTTATAGCAATTATCAGATTACAGATTAGAGACTGGAAGAGGAAGATAAAAGAAAAACATGAAATTAATTTTATTTCTAATTCTACAAAGCATTTCTCATTGATGAAAAAACTTTATAACGAATCATATCATGTTTTTGGTCTTGGATTAACAATTTATTAGAAAAAATTTAACTTTTGATTTGATTAAGTCTAAAAGATACACTTTTATTGGTTTTGCCATATAATATCGAGTTTTATAGATTTTGGAAACTCACTAAGAGAGGCATAAGGTAGCACATCATTGTGTAGTTACTATTGAATACTAAATATATAACAATTGGTCTGTCTTATAAAACTTTGTTCTTTACTCTAAATGAATTTTTTTTAACAAAATAAATGTAAATACCTGTATGTTTCTATCTCAGATCATCATAAACATTTCAAAATTTGAGGCCAAGTCAAGTGATTGCGATTAAAATGTAATTATTTATCAATATCCATGATTTTGAACATTTTAAAAGTTGAACATGAAATTTTTTTTATAACTTCGTGGCAGAAGGTAATTGTATGACTTAATTTAATTAATATACATAATGAGTATTCTTAATGTATATTCCTCATTTGTTATTTATGTTTATATGGAAACTTGACAATTTTCATCTACAGGTGGTGAGAAACAAAGAGTTGCCATAGCTCGTGCCATTATGAAGGACCCGCCCATATTTATATATGATGAAGCAACATCTTCCCTCGATACCATCACAGAACAGGTTTGTGTGATATGTTTATGTTATTATTTATAACTAGAAACTCTGTCCAAATTAGGGTTAAACTTTGAAACTAACCTCAATAACAGTTTTATTTTATATTTATATAATTAACTCTTGGATTTAATGACAGATAAGGTCCAGATAGGACAGCCTCCGCCTCATGCAGAAGGTTATTAGCTGTGTCCATATTCAGACCTGTCGAGGTCATTCCATCATTTTGACAAAGGTAGCCAGTTGTTTTTCTGTAGCATCATGCAGATACTTCCATGTGGCAGAACTGTAATATTGAATTTAGGGCTGTGTTCAATTTGATTAAATGTTTAATTTGTTTGAAAGCGTTTGATGACAGAAGTTGATAGTTTTGCTGTGTGAACTTTTGTGTTTGTGATACTCAGTTGCTATTCTTCATGTCATGATTACTGTATTACATTTGACTTTGAAGACACTTGAAAAGTAAAAAAAAAGCCACCAATTTTGTTTAATTCTGATTGTTTAAGAATGTTTATAACTCTTAAATTGATATGCAAGGCATAGAATATACATATACTGCTTTATTGGTTGAGGAAAACTTCAGGAACCTAAGTAGAACCACCATCCTTCCACAAATATTTCTCACTTATTTGTCAAGTCCACTTGACATAGTCGTCACAATGGGGGTTTGGCTCAGTGCTTCTGTGCATGCATCCAATCTTGTCCAGGCTATAACTCACATGCCTGGAGGCATTTTGAAATAACATGGTACAAATGTTCACAATATAGAAACAAAGTGTTACACTTAAAACCCAGGTCCATAGCTCAAAGGTCAAGGTCACACTTAGAGGTTAAAGGTCAGAGATAGGTACAAAATTTCATGTCCACTCCATATCTTGCAAATAACTCAACAGAATTTAAAACAGCATGGCACTTATGTTCACCATAATGAGACAACATTCGATCACAGGTTTGTACTGGTGGGCTAGATAGACACTGCAGCCCTTGGGCATCTATAGTTTAATTCAGCTAGGCTCAAGCATGCAACCTCAGCAGTGGGAGGTAGTGATCTCTAAATGTCATTGGCTTAGATCGCCATGGACCACTCCAGGTTAAGAATAGAATTGACTTCTAGCCAAGGTTTGAAACCCTTGGGCATCTTGTTGGGCTCAAACATGCAACCTCAGTGATTACTGTTATGTATATTATGATATGTAGGATACTTGATTAATCGTAAGTTTATTTTACCATTGCAGAACATATTACGAGCACTTCGCAGTGTGACCAAAGGTAGAACAACGGTTGTGATTGCACATAGACTTTCTACTGTGGTTGATGCAGATGAGATCTTGGTGCTAGAGAAAGGCAGAGTTGCTGAACGAGGCAGCCATTTTGAATTAATGGGACAACCTGACAGTTTATACAGGGAATTATGGGAAAAACAAAGTAATGCTCATTTTGAAGCTGAAGCAGATATTGCAGAAGAAATCAAATCATGATACATGGTGGTTGTATACATGCTATAGATGACACTTTATTTAGGATTGGAATAACTGTATTTCTGTGCATTTTAGTTGTTTTGAGCTTTTTTGCTACCTTGATTGTAAAACAGGATCTTCATTGTACAAATCTCACTTGATGCCTTCCTGGTTAGACAGGAGCCCGGTTCAAAAAAGGGTCCATCGTCTATATTGGCCTTTGACCTTCATTATCATACCTGAACTGCTTCCATGTAACTTGGATGGTGCCCAGTGAAATGAAGGTTAATACATATGTAGCTTGTTTTGGGCTTTGACTTTCATTATCATACCTGAACTGCTTCCATGTAACTTGGATGGTGCCCAGTGAAATGAAGGTTAATACATATGTAGCTTGTATTGGGCTTTGACCTTCATTATCATACCTGAACTGCTTCCATGTAACTTGGATGGTGCCCAGTGAAATGAAGGTTATTACATATGTAGTTTGTATTGGGCTTTGACCTTCATTATCATACCTGAACTGCTTCCATGTAACTTGGATGGTGCCAAGTGAAATGAAGGTTAATACATATGTAGCTTGTATTGGGCTTCACATGTTGAGTTTCATTATTCTGGGTGATGTATTGATGGTATCAGTACCAAGGTAGAGAAATTTACTTGCTCAGTGGAAGATGACATACTGAAACAGTTCTGCATGTATACACTTCCATGTCTGTTATTTTGTATCAGTCTTGTCTTACTATCCTGGTAGTAATCAAACTTTGTTGTAATTCATATTTTACTACGACAATAGAAAACATCTAGCATGGTTAAAACCTATGGTAGGTGTACAGTTGAAATTGGCAAATTGTCATTGTGTGGGTTAGAAAGAAACAGTGTCATTATATCTTAAAGACAACTGTTTCTTATAATCATATGTGAAAAAGACATTATTGGTTTGCTGTGGTGTTTAGACATATCATCCCATCGAAAAAAGAGGTACAAAAATCATGATTTGGATTCGTTTTATGATTAAGTACTTAAACCTCAGAATGATTCTGAGTAGAACCACCGTCCTTCTACAAGTAACTAGCAAATTTTTTAATATGTAATATTTTGCTCGAACCCACAACCTCAATGGTGAGAGGTAAGGGGTGATAAGATGATGGTACATGAGACCTTAAATTATTCTTTAATACAAGTTTTTACTGTATAATACAGTGATTGTTAATACATTGTGTTATTGACTTACATGTGAAGACACTGCCATATTGATATGTTCTCGTAGTTTTGTGATATGTTATTATGCTCTGTTATGTTATTTATCATATATTAGATTATTTATTTGTTTTTACTTTATTATCTTTGACAATACTGATGTGAGAAAGAAGAAACCATAACAAAAATCATTTGAGGACACTTTTCATTACAGTATACTTGGCGACTCATAAAGCACAATTTGTTACTTTTACATAATATACTTATAATTCTGCATATCATGCTTTGCTTTTACCTAATATACATGTGTATTATATAAATCTACATAATCCTTGTGTTTGTGGTGGATATAACGGTAATTTGTTTTTCTAAATGGAAATTCAGGGCTATGGATAGAATTAAAATACATATACCATGTTAACTGTAAAAAGGAATATGAAAATTGTTTGAAATATATTGTACACGTAGGAGTAAATGTAATTGAATATCAGTCTTTGATTTTTTGGCATACTATAATACATGGTTTATGTATATTGGATGGAAATGGTCTACAAAACTAAATATAAATGTACTCTATTGCTTTATCATTGAGGAATATAATTACAGACTTGATTTTCCTAAAGATCTGAGGCTGTTTCTCATATATGAGTTATGCCCTTTCTAATGACATACATTATTTGATGCAATCCCCTATGAATCAGTATTATTTAAATGTTTGATGTTTTACTTGTAAACACTGGCTAATTTAGAAAGACTTCATTGGTACTTCCTATATGTGACCAGCTATACAAAGTTTCCCTTTTATAACGCATTTTAATGATTTAGAATTGCCCTTGTCTGTACATACTAATGTCATTCTTGGCAGCACTATTCCTTAACCATTTTCGACCAACTTGCTTGAGAGTATTAGCATGAAGGCAAGATGTGCGTATCTAATACTACTACTGTTGGCACTTGATAACCATTAGTCGGATGATATTGGTAATAGCAGTGACTTAATAACATGTACTTGTATATTATAATATTGTATTAATTACATGTACTTGTATACGTGTCACTGTTGTGATAGGATCCATGGCAGAACCTCAGTTCTGATAAAAACAATGAAACCTTGGCTTAGAATATTCATAACGTAAAAAATGTAAAAGACTCTTGTAATCATTGTCTGGTGAGATCATGGGCAGATATCCCTGTTTGCAACAATATTTTGTTTATGGTTATAAAAAAACTGATAGGTTTGACTTCTGCTTATATTTTTTTTCAGTTTGGCAAAAGTTATTGACACTCACAAAAGATAAATATAACAACTTAATGATAATTTCAATGCTGAAGGTGTATAAAGAAGCTGTAACTTCTCTGAGCAGGGCTGTGTTCAGCACAGTTAAACATGTTTACTCCGGTTATAAACGCAAATGGTGACCTAACAAACGAAAAGTAAATGGAAATCGGTCTACTTGGCATTGTCCCTCCACTTACCATTACGTGATTAAACACAAGCAAACAGCTTGCGGAGGTGTTTATTATGTAAGCAAACATTTAAAGCAAACATGTTCATTTCACTTCTGTTATCAAAAGTTTGCAAACAAATTAAACGTTTCAGCGAACTGAATGCAGCCCTGGTGTGAATTATTATGTTTAATCAGAATTATATTTCAACCGGGTATATTATAATTATTATCTTTCCACACAAGATCTACTTATGAGAATACAGGTAATAAATGAATCTTAACTGTCAATTTTTGTATTAAATGAATGTCAGTTTTGGGTTCTATAATATTGCCTTGTAAACATTGACTAAGTAATTTAACACTTAATTACCTTCTATCTTGTTGCGAGCTTTGAAAATGCTGATAGTTCTAATTTACCTGTATACTTGTATTTTTTGTGATAACAGATCTGTTTTAAAACTAAAGTGGCACAACCAGTATTTATGTCCTTTCAAATAAATAACAATCTTGTAAAATTGTAATATTCAGTATAAATTGTGACTATCTCGATCATGTCTTGTGCAAAATATCTTTTTTTATCGTCAAAAAACGTATATTTAAACTCACTATTATTGCCAATAATTGAATGAGACCTGACCCTTGGAATAACGTAAATGAGTTCATAGTTTATCTATAAACAATTGAAAACTTTTGGACATCATCCATTAAATCTGGATTAGCGGTTAAATTTCAAATTAGATTTATATCACAGATCTTGATATATTCCTCAATATCATAGTTGTTATGTCTGCTGATTGTTGCCTGGTCGATCTGAGTTCGAATCCAGTAACAAGTATTATAAAAAAATTTATTCATTTCCCCAGCAACTCTATTTTTTCTTATAATATTCCAGAAACAGCTTCTAATATATAAATAGGTTCCAACAGAATGAAAAATTGTCCATATATGCATTTATATCCTTGCATATATCTAGCGACCATTCCAATACTGAAGGATGACAGAATTGGTCAAGTATATATGATTGAATGGAAATTTTACGAAGCAGCTAATTTGCATATTAGAATTACTGATCAGTAAATTTTTATTTAAAACGGGATTTATTCACATTTAAGAGAGTTATCGGCTGTTATAAATGCACTGAAGATCATAAGAATTCACAAAAATGTTTGTCATTCAAAAAAAAGTTTTGTTTTTTTTTCATTATAAAATATCTTCAGATACTGGTTATGCCGCTTTAAATAATATTATAACATATAAAAGAGAATAGATAGAAACTATTTTATGAAGTTTTATAACGAAGAAAAATAAATGTCGCCGAATTGATGTAGTTCTTGTCTTCTTTATTACTTCCCTTTTCTGTGTGCTCCTGTCGTTGTTTTGGGTTGTCCAATTGATTTCACCTCTGCGCTCTACCATAATAGGCCTACCCTCCATTCATACAAAGTCCATTCACTATCACATTTTTATTCATTGCTGCAGTATTCCTGTATAATTCCTGTCTTAATCTGAGTCTTCTCCAACAGTAATAGAAGTTTGGCCACAAGTCGTATCTTTTACAATTCTTAAATGTCAATTGCATATTGCATGGTCTTTGCATAAAGGGTTTGAATGAATGAATGAATGAATAGGGTTTTACGGCGTACCAACACATTATAGGTTATTCGACGCCAACAGGAAGGAAGATTCCAGGTTCACTCTACATGTACAAAAACAACAAATTAACATGCAGATTAAAAAAAATACATCAACAAATGAATATGCAGAATGAACCTAGAACCTTGATACCTGCAGAGTTTCAGCAAATTCTATCGTATTACTCAATTTGTTGCTTCTTACGACATGCATAAGCCACAGTGATCCTATTCTTGCCATCACTCATGACTCCCTGGAACCACACAGGGGTTGATAATTTAACTACAATAGTGAACATGACAAAAAATGATAAAATGAACACGACACCCATTCGGATCGACAGTGATTCTATTCTTAGCCGGAACCACACGGGCTATAAAGGGTTTGAAATGTATAAACTTCTTAGATATGAATCCAACATGTTGAGTTTAAATGGCTAACATATTTGATAATTGCTCTACATTACATATACAGCGTATTGGGGTTATTCCAAACGTTCAATATAAGCATAATTTATATTCATTCTATTAGCAAGGAATTCTATAGAGAAGGAAAGGCATTGGATTGAGATTTTGTGAACACTCGCGTATTCATGGAAAATCTCGCAATATCTCGTTTTCACTTATCTTAACTGCCATTCATCTCGGGAACACAGATAAAAATTCTTACATTGCAAAATGAAATTGTCATCAAAACAATATCATCTCCAGAAATTTGTGTTTAAAATTGTTGAAGTACTTGTAATTACAAAATTTGTATACTGCAGCTAAAATAACGACAAATTACAATAATTTTTTCCTTCAAACCTCAATATCTTTAATTCAAGATCATTTTGCGTGATCGAAACATGTTTAAACATCTAAGACTACTTACAACTTACAGTTTATGTACAAGAAAACAGTTGCCTGTGAATTATGAATGATTAATTTGCAAATTATTAATCCTTCGTGTGCTGTTTCATCAACATTAAGTCAGGAGATGCAAGTTTCCTATCCTTCCATACAAGTCCTTGCTATTATGCAAAGTATATTTATATCTAAATATGTTGTTATTTTCAAACAGTATTCTATAAAATTACAATGTGTTGCGAAATTCATGATGATTTGAAATCAACCAATGACGTTTCACTGACTTGTTTATGTTGTCCCTTCTTAATATTTTTGTGACGCCTACTTGCTCCAACACAATTACCAGTAATCACTGAACAGTCAATTTAATATAGGAAAATATTTAAGCGCTCTTTTTAACGTATATAAAATGAGTTTACAACATACAGAAAAAAAAAGTTTAAGTAAAGTGACAACAGTCCTAGAATACAACTCTACTATTAAACATAATGGCAGCATTACTGTGTGACAACAATCCTAGAATACAACTCTACTATTAAACATAATGGCAGCATTACTGTGTGACAACAATCCTAGAATACAACTCTACTATTAAACATAATGGCAGCATTACTGTGTGACAACAATCTTAGAATACAACACTCTACTATTAAACATAATGGCAGCATTACTGTGTGACAACAATCTTAGAATACAACACTCTACTATTAAACATAATGGCAGCATAACTGTGTGACAACAATCCTAGAATACAACACTCTACTATTAAACATAATGGCAGCATTACTGTGTGACAACAATCCTAGAATACAACACTCTACTATTAAACATAATGGCAGCATTACTGTGTGACAACAATCTTAGAATACAACACTCTACTATTAAACATAATGGCAGCATTACTGTGTGACAACAATCTTAGAATACAACACTCTACTATTAAACATAATGGCAGCATTACTGTGTGACAACAATCTTAGAATACAACACTCTACTATTAAACATAATGGCAGCATTACTGTGTGACAACAATCCTAGAATACAACACTCTACTATTAAACATAATGGCAGCATTACTGTGTGACAACAATCTTAGAATACAACACTCTACTATTAAACATAACGGCAGCATTACTGTGTGACAACAATCTTAGAATACAACACTCTACTATTAAACATAATGGCAGCATTACTGTGTGACAACAATCCTAGAATACAACACTCTACTATTAAACATAATGGCAGCATTACTGTGTGACAACAATCTTAGAATACAACACTGTACTATTAAACATAATGGCAGCATTACTGTGTGACAGGTTTGGTCAAACAGTGTCTAGTTTACGTGGACGAAATATCAATAACGAACAAATAGAATACGACATTGTATACATTTCTTACTATGGTCCTGAGGCAACACTTGTTGAGCAGATGGTGAAACCCAAGTCAACTTTCATTGGCTAACACGTGACTAGGTACAATTTATGGGCGGAGTTTGCTTCCAAAAAGAAACCTACAAGCTGGATTGGCATTTCTTGTGTACTAGGTCATATATGCGCTTAAAGACTGAAACGTCATTAACTACGTCATCTTTGGATTCATTATATAATCCCGAAACTCTCACCAATTGTGCAACACATCGTTTGTCAGTATAACACACATATGGGTGAGTGATGATGTTAACCAGGGGCGTAGCTGGCTTAAGTTAGATGTGTAGGCACGGACCGTGTAGTTGTGTATGTGTGTGGGGGAGGGAGGGGGGGGGGGGTCTCAGGGCATGCTCCCCCATACATTTTTATACCCCCAAATTTGTTTTGCAGCGTCCGTCAGTCATTCAGTCCAGTATTTTGTGTCCGGCCTGTAGTTTTGTCATGCATAGATGGATTTTGTTAATACTTGCTACAAATTATCAACATAACATGACGACATGTTGCACTAAACACCCAGACTCCCGATTCAAAGGTCAAGGTCACAATTTGTCTTTGTTTGACAACACTTTCAGTCTGTTTGAGATTTCGTGTGCGGTCTGTAACTTTGTCACCTATTGATAAATTCCAAAACACTTGGCTCAGTTGATCAACATGACATAATTAAATCCCACGTAAGACCCAGAACCTTTCCTCAAAGGTCAAGGTCAGACTTTCAATTTGTTTGATATTGCTTGTCTGGTCTGTAACTTTGTCTTTAACTTGGCTCAACTGATCAAGATGACATGACAACGTGTCACACGTAAGACCTAGACCCGTACCTCAAAGGTCAAAGTCGCACTTTAAGTTTGTATGACAACACTTGGAGTCTGTTTGAGGTTTCAAGTCCATCCTGTAACTTTATCATACATGGATGGATTTCAAAAACACATGGCTCAATTTATCATTTGATCAACATGACATGACGACGTGTCACGTTAAGACCCAGAACCTTCCTCAAGGTCACACTTTCAGTTTGTTTGATATTTCATGTCTGGTCTGTAACTTTGTCTTACATGGAGGGATTTTAAAATAGCTTGACACAAGTGATCAGCATGTCATGATGATGTGTCACCTGCATTTACCTGTAGAATACCCAGACAGTTACATAAGATATCAGGGTCAAGGTTATATAAAGGTCAAGGTCATGCTTTAATGTAAAACCCCCAATGAAATTGCATGTCTAGTCTGAAACGTCAGTCCATTACTCTTGATATTCATGGATACATCGCTACCTATTATAGCATATATTGTTATTTTCACAGACCATTTGTGAGGCATGCGACACTTACCAGTGACATTTCTTGTTTTAACCCTTTACTTCATATAGACGCCTTTAGACACCTATAATATTGAAAGCATTAATTCACCACGTATCAACAATGGATGAATTATGTTTATATTAACTGACAGAGTGGAAAACAGTACAGGAAGTGTTCAGATTGCCCGTAACACTCTTCCTGTACTGTTTTCTAAAGGTCTTCTGTAATTGGTGTGGGAAAACGCGTATCTATGGAGTAAAGGGTAAAATATGAACTCTTGAAAGGGTGGCTTCCAGTGCATTTCAGGACATATTTATATCTATTACTCATGGGTCATATGAGGATTGAGCAAAATGTACATTCACATGCAAAATTACACAGTTCTAAACGTATTTTACAGCATTATCAAACTCAATAAGCACAGCTTCTCGTCTCATTTTACCCCTCAGAGCTATCCCCCTGCACCTAACCCCCAACCAAACACTTTTTATTGCATTTTTGGCTTTTTTTTCATTTTTTCGAGAAATATATAGGCCTGAGCCTACACGGCCTTAAGACAGCTACGCCTCTGTTAACGACATCATGAATAACAACGTAACTTTTGATGAACAGTTCTATTTGCATGAACTGTCAAACATTCTCACAGTATGCATCATGCACTTCAATAAATCTTTCATGTTCAAATCCATTGCATAAACATGTCTCTAAAGTCAAAATCATGCTTTACTCAGTTACGAGAGGAGTGTATTATAATATAGTTGCTTCAAGAATATGTACCGTACATACAGATGAGAAGTCCGGAAAAAATGTGTACCATACATACAGATGAGAAGTCCGGAAAATATGTGTACCGTACATAAAGATGAGAAGTCCGGAAAAAATGTGTACCGTACATACAGATGAGAAGTCCGGAAAAAATGTGCTTACAGAAAGAAACTTTTGCTTACTTTTGTGATAATCGCTCAGAGAGGGAATCCCTATATCTTGGTATATATGTGTTGCCATTTTGACCTCTCTTTTCGGACATATGATATAGAGTTTTGACCCCTATTTCTTTTACATAATGCGATGTATGGCTTTAACCCTCCTTTCTGGACACATGATGTAAACTTTTGATCTATTGTTCAAACCTTAATAAAAATTATGAAATGTATCTATAGATCTAGTTGTATAAATATGTTTTACTGTAATACATTTTCTTCAACTACAAAAAAGAATTATTTTGTTCATAAGACACATGTTTTTATTCTTAATGAAATCCAAGAACTTATGCCATTGTTTAGACAAAGTTTTATTTAGATTAAATGCAGAGTTTTGACCCATATATAATTTATTTTAATGTAGATTTTTACCCTTATATAATTTGTTTGAATGTAGAGTTTTAACCCCCAAATTTTAGGCTGCAATGTAGTGTTTGTGCCTATGTTTTGAATTTCACAGGGTACACATGTACCAATTTCAGGTCAAGTGCCTCCCCCTGGCATAGAACAAATTGCAACCAAATCAGTCCGTCGCTTTCGCTCTGTGGTTAATCTACTCTTTATGTTTTACTTTCATTTCATTTCATCCAAACGTAAAGCATTTATCATCTTATTTCAAGTTTGTTAATTAAATAACAAAGACATTATAGGAGTAGTACCGACAAGGCAAAGTTTTATACTATCGACAGAAAAAGAACGGGGTTAATTATATAACCAGTAGGCTATAAAATATGAATATTTAAGATTATATTCCCAAGTTTAGAGAAACACTTGCTTTTACTTCGTTTGACTCCCTTACATATCTATCTTTAACACTATCCGACTTCCACCTACCATGTTTTTTAAATAAACGGTCAGGAATACCTACATAAGATGCACTTGTGGTGCCCCCTGATCTAAATGAATGTAAGCCATTTTTTATCATAACCTAACAATAAGTTTTGTAAGAGAATTTCTCTGGATCTTGAATATGAAATGTGTTTTCCTTTCATTAAAACATGTTTCCTAGCTTCTTAGAAAAATAACATTTCTAAAGAGATATTCATTTGAGGCATGACAGAAGTCCCCTAACTCAAGATATTTATCTAAATACATAATAGGACAAGTGTTCTTCCCCGTTCTAGCAATGACTACTTTACTTCCTTTTTTCTTTTGATCTGTTTTGCATGACACTATGTTAAGTTCAATTTGACTATGGTCATGACTATAACTAATGTCATTTTTTCTGAGATTGACCAACTCATCAAACCACAGAAAACCTGCAAAAACTGATTAAACACTTAGTAATGAATATTAAAGATTAGAAAAAGACCCAAATTTGTCCACTAATTTTGTAATATCTTCGACAGAAAAATGTTCTTTTGTTGTGAAGGTTTGCCTACGTAAAATGCCCTCCTTAACTGATTTTATAAAAGTTGAATTACAAGGATCTTGAAACCCAGCTATCTTATGAGCCCATGAAAAACTAAATATAATATCATCATTGATAATTTCCGTTTGAAATTCATAGAATTTTGAATTGTATCTAAAAACCTTGCGATTTTCTGAACTAGCAAACCTGTCAATTTCATAAGGTCCCCAAATTGAAGAAATCTTGGGTTACCTCCCATTCATCAGTATCATGAATTTCGCTTACATTATCTGCTATCTGATTTTCATTTCTCCGTACCCATTGAATTTCTAGAT
Source organism: Panopea generosa (assembly GCA_029582155.1). Classification (NCBI taxonomy): domain Eukaryota; kingdom Metazoa; phylum Mollusca; class Bivalvia; order Adapedonta; family Hiatellidae; genus Panopea; species Panopea generosa. The sequence continues at coordinate 54,423,310 of CM055898.1, forward strand.
CATACAGACACAATTTGAATATTTCTAAAGACTCCGTATGTAGGTCAGGTTTTGTACTGCCAACTTTTATAATGTGTACACAGTTTTGAGAATCAGAAAACCATTTCACTGATCTATTATTTAGAACGTTCCCATATGCTCTAAGAGCTAAATGCACAGCTCTAATCTCCTGAAACTAGAACTTTTCAATATATCTTCTTCGGGCAATGAATTTCTGAAAACGTTAATACTTGAATTTTCTATATAAGCTGAACAAGCAACATTGGTAGCATCAGAATAGACAATAGTTTGAGCAGGTGTGTACTTTTTGAGAACCTACAATTTATGCTTTCAATATTTTCTTGCGAGAATTTTAACTCAGATATATACAAATCATCTACCGAAAGCTTATATCTGAAATCCTAAGAAAAGCGTCTTTCGATTTCCATATACAGAAACCGTGTTAATAAACGTGCCAAGTTTGTAATAACTGGCATCATGGACACAATTTTACCTGTGCATACAGCCAATTGTCTAGCTGACACGAAAAGAAGATTGACAAATACATTGTATGATGACTGTTTCTACCCTTCTCTTAGTAATAGAGATACAAAAACTCTCAGAATTTCAAATGATAACTATCCATTCTAGTTTTTTTACTGACAACCAAATAGATTTTTCAACATTTATTACAAAACCTGCAGATTCTAAATTATTTCTAATGAGTTTAGCATCTAAAAGCTGTTTTCATAATTATAATTTGTGCCCCATAACATAACAATTTTTATGCCGTTAAAACGCCAGTACTTAACCATCTCTTTCAACGCTTTGGTAAAAATAAAAGGGGCATAACTCAAACCAAAAGGGACTACAGTAAAACAGAAGTATTTCCCCTTTACGGGGACCCCCGTCGTGCTGTTTAAAAACGTGCAGTTTGCTCTGAAATGCCCCGTCCGTCCACAGCTGAAACAGACGTCTGTACGTTTCGGATGAAAGGAATACTCTCTTGAATTCCCAGGATTGGCGGGAACTGATTGACCACGTGACGAGTATGAAGAGTTGTTTCCGGCAGGTGCCGTCTTGCCGCCATACAAAGAAGCACGCATGAAATCAGAAAAATAGTAAGTTAAGATTCTGCGCTTTTCAACCTTTTCTTGTCTTCACTATCACTTTCAACAGAGCGGGTCTCGTACTCTCTAACCGTGGCCCAGATCCCAGGGGATTTATCAGCTGACTTAATGATCTTATTGCTGTAATTAATTTTTTTAACTAGATCCAAAGACGTTTGTCGGACAAAATTTGTGTCTGGAGCACGTGATACATCATTCTCTAATCCTATTTTTATCTCCGAGTTAAAAACAAACTGATGCTTATGTGAAATGTTCTTGAATTTGTCATTCTCTTTATACGTTATTTGCTAGTCTAAATATGTTCGCCAATCGGAAAAAATCAAAAGCTTCAAAAACTTCTCCCTCTGAGGGCTTACCTGGCGTCGTAGCCGACGAAGCTTTTCTAGAATTTCCTGTATGTTCTGTGTTGGGATTCCCAGCATGTCGTAAGGAACTCTATTCTTTAAATAAACTTCTCGATTCGTAATCTTCTGAATTTTCAAATAAATCTGAACGACGAGGTTGTGAATTTTCTTCGGTCATCGTATTACTTGTTACAAAGTGATGTGTACTCTGCCTTGCCGTACTGTCGAATGATGCTGGATAGTTTCAAGTCAGTTGAAATGTACGGGAATTTTTTTCCCCCGTCTATCTGCTTAGTTCAATCAATAACCGTCACCTCTATATAACAACTTCAAACCCGAAGATAAATATATTTCGTATTAGGTGCGGTAACGTTAGCACCTACCAGTTGATCGTACCTATAAGTAAACTGTGTTGAATCATTTATTTAGGGTATTTTAAAAAAGCATGACTTGATGTGGCGTGTGTGTTAGTCTCTAGTATAACGAAAATATTGAATTTTGATCAACTTCAACAATCGCACGCAATTTCTTCCTGCCGCCAAACGCACGTGCACGTCAAAGATCTCACCAGAGACATAATGCGTATTATTATGTCTCTGATCTCACTGAACTTCCATTTTATAACAATGTACTGGAAGCAGAGAAATGTCATCAGTGACAGCTGCAAGAAAAAAGAAATATACACAGTATTGAATAATTATGTGAACGGTGGGATTAATCTGAAGAGGAGTATTCTAAGTGCACACTGTACCGTTCCAGATTAAGTATTCTAGTTATTTACCTTTATATGATATTGTTTCGTTGTCAAGCCACGTTTTATCGCTGGACCGATTATCATTCAATTTGATGGGATTATGTTATGTTAGAGTGTTACTGTCATTCTTTCTTGTGGTACACAGGTGTTTGCATGTCATGGCTTCACAAGTGAGTACTTTTTTGTATATTATATATTGTGCCGTAACCTGTTTTCGATCACTACCTGTATTCGATCACTTTCAAGAATTACGAATGTAACGCACGCGTAATTCAACTTCTACCACAACTGTTAATATTTACAAACAGTGTCTACATGGTCATTGAATGCAATGAAAAATATAAAAAAAAATGTTAGGATACAAGTAAGAAAGTCATTCCTGAACCAATGTATTTCTAACTATGGCCATTTTTCAGTTTATATGTACGAATGTCATTGTCAACCATGTCTGCTGATATGTGATGCAATTCAGGTTAAGGACAAAAAGTGTCAAAACATGACGACTGCTCATGTCAGAAACTAAAGAGATAACAGAGTACTGAGTACCCTTAGTTATAGAAATTTGTTAAAAACTGAGTTTAAAATCATCACAGGACCCAGAGCCTTTTTTCCTGAAATTGGGAAAAGGTCCAAGCCTTCAAGATATGGGAAAAAATGGAGCGAGTTGGGGGGAAATTGGGAAATCTTTTAAGGCTTTAGCAGGGGCATAGCTTGACTGAAAATGATGTGTAGGCACAGTTGTAGAGGATCTGGTGGTATGCTCCCCAGAAAAAAATTAATCTAGACTGCCGTAGGTGTGTTTTGGCATATAGTTTTTATGTTTTTAGGGGCCTGATTATCCTTAATATTAAAATTGAATTCACTTTAACCAAATAAATTGATAAGATGATGTTAAATATCTGGATCATATTCAATGGTTTTGCGAATTTATATTCCACTACCTCCCTATGGATTAGATTTTTATTGCATTTTTGGCATTTTTATTTTTCGATTTCTCAGAAGAAGAAAAAGTGTAGGCTAAGTGCCTACAGTGCCTATAGGAAGCTACACCACTGTTTAGCGAACTGGAAAATAAAGCATAACTGTGACTGTTATAGGGCTGGAAAATTTCACTTGTCCGCTCGCTATGGCGAGTGACAAGTGAACATTTGGTCAGGACAAGTAAGATTTAATATTTTTTGATTTTTAAGCATTCAATTAAAAATGTTGGAAAGGGAGGACGTTTAGCTTTTATCAGGAATTTCAAGCCCTGCTGTTAAGATCATGTTCCAATCAATAATTATTAGATATTACAATAATACTTCATATCTAGTTGTTTTTTTTATACCCTAATGTAAGAAAAATTAAAAAAAAATATTGGGAATTTTTTTGGTTTAATTGAAAAAAAACACCATGATTTTCGAATTGGGAAGCCACCGAATTCTGGCCTCTGTTTAATACTTGGTAAAAAAGCCCTGGGACCACATGTTAAATGTAGAATGAAAATAAGTAAATAGTTAAAGAGGTTTATTATAATATGTGGATAAGAAGGGGGGGGGGGACAACTAAAGATGCATAGTTTAATAAATTTTACATATAAAAAAATCTGGTGACAACAGTTTGTTTGAGTATATTTGTGTCACCGTGATCTAACGTGAATGGTGAAGGCAATGGACATGTTTTTGTTACCTTTTTTGGTAGATAATTATTATTTTATAGTTATTTAAATGTTATATACAAGAATTGAATGTTAACATCCTTTTTGCATTGAAATATCCAACGGCAATTCTTAAGTGATCGAAAACCGGTAACACCTTCATATGTTTAGAATATTGAAACAACCACTTATTACATGTTTATATGTCTCTGAATTACATGTAAGTCACTATATTACAATAAATATATTCAATAAGATACATTTACAGGTAGGTTCAGGACTTGTGTTTCATGAGAGAGTAGGTATGCTGTTGAAAGGTCTTAGAGGCGAACGAATCAGCCATAGACCGTAACAAATGTTTGAAGAGTCTAGGGTAGTCTTGGTCATCTGCACTTGCTTTTCTGAAAGACAAACATCTTGAAAAGCTTCCACTGTGAACAAAAAATGTAACATCATCTTGATAAAGATTTTGATTGGTTGACTCATGCATATTAATCATTCAATCTTTACCAAATATACATGCAACTATTTACCTAATACTATTTTATCTATGTACCAAAGGTGTTTAAGAGTGCACAAATAAGACCTCTCCTGAAAAAACCTGGACTAGACCCCAACATTATGAAAAATTACAGACCTGTTTCAAATCTTCCATTTGTGTCAAAAGTCCTGGAGAAAGTGGTGAACTCACGTTTAGAGGGCAACTTGACGGAAAACAAACTTCACAAGGCACATCAGTCTGCATACAGGAAATTTCATTCCACTGAAACAGCTTTCTTTAGGTACAAAATGACATCCTTCAGTCTCTTGATAATAACTGTGTTAAGGTTCTGGTATTACTGGACCTTTCTACTGCATATGACTATCGGTCACCGAGCCGTACTTCACTGACTAGAACATCATTACGGAATTTCAGACAAACCACTGACATGGATGATGTCATACCTGAATAGACGTTACCAGTCAATATGTGTTGATGGTGAACTATCATGTCCTGTGCTAATGAAATACAGTGTTCCCCAGGAATCTGTGTTGGGTTCCAAATATTTTACCACGTATACTAAACAGGTTGGTGCTTTATGCAGGAGTCATGGGTTGCTCGATCATTTCTATGTTGACGACTCTCAAGTCTACGTATTCAAACAACTCAGTTACGTTTCTCATAGAGAGGTATTGCATCGCATTGAATGTTGGCTACTGAAATTGTGTCATGGATGAATAATAACATGCTTAAATTTAACACTGACAAGACAGAGGTAATGATTTTTGCATAAAAAAACAATTCCAAGCATGTTGTAAATGTGTCAGTGAAGGTTGGTGAATCACTAATACAATCTACCAACAGAGTGAGAAATCTCAGTGCTATTAATCCCTGGTGAATTCTTTTGTAACTTATAGGTTGGACTACAGTAATCATTGAATGTGCTCCTTAGTGGTGTTTCTAACACCATGTTAACCAAGACAATGTGTGCAGAATACTGCAGCTCGCATTGTGACACAAACTTCCCGCTTTAGCCACATAACCCCTGTGCTGAAAGAACTCCATTGGCTGCTGTTTCTTTTAATGTTTTAGAATATGTCTTTGTTTTATACACTGTATGTACTATTTGTTTTGTAAAGCACTTTTGAGCTTTTTGATATATATATATGAAAAGAGTGCTATATAAGTATGGTACAATAAATGAATGAATAATCATTTATAAGTGAAATTTTATGTAAACTGTGTGTGCCTCTTCAAGGGCAGCTACATAAAAATGATTAACATTACAGCAGCTACATAAAGCTACATAAAAATGATTTACATTACAACAGCTACATAAAAATGATTTACATAATAGCAGCTACATAAAAATGATTTATAAAACAGCAGCTATATAAAAATGATTTACATTACAGCAGCTACATAAAAATGATTTACATTACAACAGCTACATAAAAATGATTTACATAACAGCAGCTACATAAAAATGATTTACATTACAGCAGCTACATCAATATGATTTACATTACAACAGCTACATAAAGATGATTTACATTACAACAGCTACATAAATATGATTTACATAACAGCAGCAACATAAAATGATTGACATAAAAGCAGCTACATAAAAATAATTTACATTGCAGCAGCTACATAAAAATGATTTACATGACAGCAGCTACATAAAAATGATTTACATTACAGCAGCTACATGTATACAAATGATTTACATTACAACAGCTACATAAAAATGATTTACATTACAGCAGTTACATACAAATGATTTACATTACAGCAGCTACATCAAAATGATTAACATAACAGCAGCTACATAAAAATGATTTATATAACAGCAGCTACATACAAATGATTTACATGACAGCAGCTACATACAAATGATTAAATTACAGCAGCTACATAAAAATGATTTACATTGCAGCAGCTATATAAAAATGATTTACATAATAGCAGCTATATAAAAACGATTTACATAACAGCAGCTACATCAATTGATTCACATTACAGCAGCTTCATAAAATTGATTTACATAACAACAGCTACATAAAAAGGATTTACATAACAGCAGCTACATAAAAATGATTTACATAGCAGCAGCTACATAAAAATTATTCACAAAACAGCAGCTACATAAAAATGATTTACATAGCAGCAGCTACATAAAAATTATTCACAAAACAGCAGCTACATAAAAATGATTTACATTACAACAGCTACATAAAAATGATTTACATAACAGCAGTTACATAAAATTGATTTACATTTCAGCTACATAAAAATTATTTACATTACAGCAGATATATAAAAATGATATAACATTACAGAAGCTACATAAAAATGATTTACATTTCAGCAGCTACATAAAAATGATTTACATTGCAGCAGCTACATAAAAATGATTTATTTTACAGCTACATTAAAATGATTTACATTACAGCAGCTACATTAAAATGATTTACATTGCAGCAGCTACATAAAAATGATTTATGTTACAGCTACATAAATTTTTTTTACATTACAGCAGCTACATAAAAATGATTTACATTACAGCAGCTACATAAAAATGATTTACATAACAGCTACATAAAAATGATTTACATTACAGCTACATAAAATTATTTACATTACAGCCAGCAACAAAAATGATTTACATTACAGCAGCTACATAAAAATGATTTACATTACAGCAGCTACATCAGTTGATTTGCATTACATCAGCTCCATAAAATGATTTACATTATAGTATCTACATGAAAATGATTTATGTAACAGCAGCTGCATGAAAATGATTTACATTACAGCAGCTACATAAAAATGATTTACATTACAGCAGCTACATAAACTTATTTACTTTACAACAGCTACATAAAATGATTTACATTACAGCAGCTACATAAAAATGATTTACATTACAGCAGCTACATAAAATGATTTACATTACAGCAGCTACATAAAATTGATTAACATTACAGCAGATACATAAAAATGATTTACTAACAGCAGCTATATAAAAATGATTTCCGTTACAGCAGCTGCAAATAATTGATTTACATTACATCAGCTACATAAAAAATGATTTACTAACAGCAGCTACATTAAACTGATTTACATTACAGCTACATAAAAATGATTTACATTACAGCAGCTACATACAATAAATTTACATTACAGCAGCTGCATTAAAATGATTTACATTACAGCAGCTGCAAATAATTAATTTACATTACAGCTACATAAAATTGATTTACATTACAGCTGCTACATAAAAATGATTAACATTACTACAGCTACATAAAATGATTTACATTACAGCAGCTAATTCAATTGATTCACATTACAGCAGCTACATAAAAATGATTTACATTACAGCAGATGAAATATGTTCACTTTGAGAAAGGCGGGGCTGAAAACATGTCTGTCAAGATGACTGCGGTACCCAGTCTTAAGGACAGGGAGGTTCTCATGAAGGTGTATGCCACAGCCATCAACAGAGCAGACACTTTACAGGTATGTCTGTGTGTCAGTCAATTAACAGAAGTGTAATGTAGTGACTTTTCTTGCATTTTGTTTGATCTTCATCATACAGTAAAATGCAAGTTTATTTTCAAACTCAAGTTAATTAAAGTAATGTTTATTTTATCCATAATATGACAGTGCTCTTACAAAAATTAAAATATTACAATTTGGTTAAACAACAATTTTTTACTAAGAAATAATTGTATTCAAGGTAGATGCATGTTGAATATTGTCTGGTCCACACTTTGAACAGCTAAGGGATTGAACAACAAAGCTTTGGGTTAATATAGAAAAAAACATACAAAAATCAATAGCCTCAGCGGAGATTCGAACCCAGAACTCAGCAAATAACATTGCCACAAAATCGAATTGTAAGGCGAGATGGTAGTAACACTCGTATAAATCTACCATTTTTTTATAAAAAATCAATGGGCCATTTTCGACACATTTCAGGTTATATTATGGCATACAAGTAGCATCAAGTTTTACAAGTGGAGGAGGATCTAGGAGTGAATCTGAGTAGAGTCACCATCTTTCTGCAAGTAACTTGCAAACTTTCTCACATAAAGTTTTCAGACCGAGCAGCTGAAAAGTAAATGATCGTGAGACAGCTATATGGAATAAGGAGGATCCTACCCATGTACTCAAGTCACCACTTTAGCTCTAGTAACCTTTCAATGCTGAGCTATGTAGTGATACATGTAGAAACTTTAACTGAAGAATGAGTTAACATTAATATTGAACAGTAAAGAATTATTTCCATTGGATGACAGATGGATGTGGCTACATCTGCATATCAAGTTATATTTGTACAGTAAATAAATATACATGTATTGAAATGTTAAAAAAATGTTTATTCTAGAGAAAGGGATTTTACCCAGCACCCCCAGGGGCAAGTGAGATCCTAGGTCTGGAGGCTGTAGGTACCATTGAGAGACTAGCCCCAGGTTCTACTAGTGGATGGAAAGTTGGAGACAGAGTTATGGCTTTATTATCAGGTAAACTGACTTACAGTGTATCTGACTATCAATCCAGGCGTTGTGAGTTTGAATCCTTACCTTACCAAAGTCTCTTCGGATGATTGATATATATATTACATTTCATCCCTTCGTTAATTGTCTCTCACTGCTGGGAATAACAAGTCAGGAGTACTGTAATGAAGTGATATGTCTTAGCACACAGATCAAACAGAGCTTGTGATGTCATCCGGGGAGACACATTGCTAATTTTGTATTCAACCATAAGTGATGTGTCTAAGCACACAGATCAAACAGAGCTTGTGATGTCATCCAGGGAGACACATTGCTAATTTTGTATTCAACCATTAGTGATGTGTCTAAGCACACAGATCAAACAGAGCTTGTGATGTCACCCGGGGAGACACATTGCTAATTTTGTATTCAACCATTAGTGATGTGTCTAAGCACACAAATCAAACAGAGCTTGTGATGTCATCTTGGGAGACACATTGCTAATTTTGTATTCAACTATTAGTGATGTGTCTAAGCACACAGATCAAACAGAGCTTGTGATGTTATCCGAGGAGACACATTGCAAATTTTGTATTCAACCATAAGTGATGTGTCTAAGCACACAGATCAAACAGAGCTTGTGATGTCATCCGGGGAGACACATTGCTAATTTTGTATTCAACCATAAGTGTTTAATATTATATTCAATTTCCAATTGTACCATAGATTTAACAAGGATACAAGTTGAAGTAGTAATTCTGTGTTAAACATAGTACATTATTTGGATGTATAACTTTATTTGCAGGTGGTGGATATGCAGAGTATGTTGCGGTGCCGGAGGAGGTTTTGATAAAGATACCAACATCACTGACGTATGTACAGGCAGCTGGTATACCAGAGGTCTGGCTGACTGCTTATCAACTCTTACATACCGTAGGTCAGGTCATAACTTTTGTTATATTTTCAACATTTAATATAGCACAAGAATAAAAATTCCGTTGCCCCAAAAAGTAATATTTCCTGTAAGCAGTTGTCAGACTTCATAAAGATATTGACTACGGTTATGTAGCCAGTAGCAACAGCACCAGAAAATATGCATGGTATAGTTACCTGGAGCAGTCCCATGACGTCAATGACGTAAATTATTTGCACAAAGTTTAACAAGTCAAATCTCATGTTGTCGAAGTACCCACCAGACTCTAGGATATACTTCATACATGGCATTTCATCCATTTATCATACACATCTCTATATCACTCTTGTCAAAGTACCCACCAGGCTCTAGGATGTACTTCATACATGGCATTTCACCCATTTATCATACACATCTCTATATCACTCTTGTCAAAGTACCAATAAGACTCTAGGATGTACTTCATACATGGCATTTCACCCATTTATCATACACATCTCTATATCACTCTTGTCAAAGTACCAATAAGACTCTAGGATGTACTTCATACATGTCATTTCACCCATTTATCATACACATCTCTATATCACTCTTGTCAAAGTACCCATCAGGCTCTAGGATGAACTTCATACATGTCATTTCACCCATTTATCATACACATCTCTATATCACTCTATCAGGCTCTAGGATGTACTTCATACATGGCATTTCACCCATTTACCATACACATCTCTATATCACTCTTGTCAAAGTACCCATCAGTCTCTAGGATGAACTTCATACATGTCATTTCACCCATTTATCATACACATCTCTATATCACTCTTGTCAAAGTACCCATCAGGCTGTAGGATGAACTTCATACATGTCATTTCACCCATTTATCATACACATCTCTACATAACTCTATCAGGCTCTAAGATGTACTTCATACATGTCATTTCACCCATTTATCATACACATCTCTATATCACTCTTGTCAAAGTACCCATCAGACTCTAGGATGAACTTCATACATGGCATTTCACCCATTTATCATACACATCTCTACATAACTCTATCAGGCTCTAAGATGTACTTCATACATGTCATTTCACCCATTTATCATACACATCTCTATATCACTCTTGTCAAAGTACCCATCAGACTCTAGGATGAACTTCATACATGTCATTTCACCCATTTATCATACACATCTCTATATCACTCTATCAGGCTCTAGGATGTACTTCATACATGGCATTTCACCCATTTACCATACACATCTCTATATCACTCTTGTCAAAGTACCCATCAGTCTCTAGGATGAACTTCATACATGTCATTTCACCCATTTATCATACACATCTCTATATCACTCTTGTCAAAGTACCCATCAGGCTGTAGGATGAACTTCATACATGTCATTTCACCCATTTATCATACACATCTCTATATCACTCTTGTCAAAGTACCCACCAGACTCTAGGATGTACTTCATACATGTCATTTCACCCATTTATCATACACATCTCTATATCACTCTTGTCAAAGTACCCATCAGTCTCTAGGATGAACTTCATACATGTCATTTCACCCATTTATCATACACATCTCTATATCACTCTTGTCAAAGTACCCACCAGACTCTAGGATGTACTTCATACATGTCATTTCACCCATTTATCATACACATCTCTATATCACTCTTGTCAAAGTACCCACCAGGCTCTAGGATGTACTTCATACATGTCATTTCACCCATTTATCATACACATCTCTATATCACTCTTGTCGAAGTACCCATCAGACTCTAGGATGTACTTCATACATGGCATTTCACCCATTTATCATACACATCTCTATATAACTCTATCAGACTCTAGGATGTACTTCATACATGTCATTTCACCCATTTATCATACACATCTCTATATCACTCTTGTCAAAGTACCCACCAGGCTCTAGGATGTACTTCATACATGTCATTTCACCCATTTATCATACACATCTCTATATCACTCTTGTCAAAGTACCCATCAGGCTGTAGGATGAACTTCATACATGTCATTTCACCCATTTATCATACACATCTCTACATAACTCTATCAGGCTCTAGGATGTACTTCATACATGTCATTTTACCCATTTATCATACACATCTCTATATCACTCTTGTCAAAGTACCCACCAGGCTCTAAGATGTACTTCATACATGGCATTTCACCCATTTATCATACACATCTCTATATCACTCTTGTCAAAGTACCCATCAGTCTCTAGGATGAACTTCATATATGTCATTTCACCCATTTATCATACACATCTCTACATAACTCTATCAGACTCTAGGATGTACTTCATACATGTCATTTCACCCATTTATCATACACATCTCTATATCACTCTTGTCAAAGTACCCATCAGGCTCTAGGATGTACTTCATACATGGCATTTCACCCATTTATCATACACATCTCTATATCACTCTTGTCAAAGTACCCATCAGGCTGTAGGATGAACTTCATACATGTCATTTCACCCATTTATCATACACATCTCTACATAACTCTATCAGGCTCTAGGATGTACTTCATACATGTCATTTCACCCATTTATCATACACATCTCTATATCACTCTTGTCAAAGTACCCACCAGGCTCTAAGATGTACTTCATACATGGCATTTCACCCATTTATCATACACATCTCTATATCACTCTTGTCAAAGTACCCATCAGTCTCTAGGATGAACTTCATATATGTCATTTCACCCATTTATCATACACATCTCTACATAACTCTATCAGACTCTAGGATGTACTTCATACATGTCATTTCACCCATTTATCATACACATCTCTATATCACTCTTGTCAAAGTACCCACCAGGCTCTAGGATGTACTTCATACATGTCATTTCACCCATTTATCATACACATCTCTATATCACTCTTGTCAAAGTACCCATCAGGCTGTAGGATGAACTTCATACATGTCATTTCACCCATTTATCATACACATCTCTACATAACTCTATCAGGCTCTAGGATGTACTTCATACATGTCATTTCACCCATTTATCATACACATCTCTATATCACTCTTGTCAAAGTACCCACCAGGCTCTAAGATGTACTTCATACATGGCATTTCACCCATTTATCATACACATCTCTATATCACTCTTGTCAAAGTACCCATCAGTCTCTAGGATGAACTTCATATATGTCATTTCACCCATTTATCATACACATCTCTACATAACTCTATCAGACTCTAGGATGTACTTCATACATGTCATTTCACCCATTTATCATACACATCTCTATATCACTCTTGTCAAAGTACCCACCAGGCTCTAGGATGTACTTCATACATGTCATTTCACCCATTTATCATACACATCTCTATATCACTCTTGTCAAAGTACCCATCAGGCTGTAGGATGAACTTCATACATGTCATTTCACCCATTTATCATACACATCTCTACATAACTCTATCAGGCTCTAGGATGTACTTCATACATGTCATTTCACCCATTTATCATACACATCTCTATATCACTCTTGTCAAAGTACCCACCAGGCTCTAAGATGTACTTCATACATGGCATTTCACCCATTTATCATACACATCTCTATATCACTCTTGTCAAAGTACCCATCAGTCTCTAGGATGAACTTCATATATGTCATTTCACCCATTTATCATACACATCTCTACATAACTCTATCAGACTCTAGGATGTACTTCATACATGTCATTTCACCCATTTATCATACACATCTCTATATCACTCTTGTCAAAGTACCCATCAGGCTGTAGGATGAACTTCATACATGTCATTTCACCCATTTATCATACACATCTCTACATAACTCTATCAGGCTCTAGGATGTACTTCATACATGTCATTTCACCCATTTATCATACACATCTCTATATCACTCTTGTCAAAGTACCCACCAGGCTCTAAGATGTACTTCATACATGTCATTTCACCCATTTATCATACACATCTCTATATCACTCTTGTCAAAGTACCCATCAGTCTCTAGGATGAACTTCATACATGTCATTTCACCCATTTATCATACACATCTCTATATCACTCTTGTCAAAGTACCCATCAGTCTCTAGGATGAACTTCATATATGTCATTTCACCCATTTATCATACACATCTCTACATAACTCTATCAGACTCTAGGATGTACTTCATACATGTCATTTCACCCATTTATCATACACATCTCTATATCACTCTTGTCAAAGTACCCATCAGTCTCTAGGATGAACTTCATACATGTCATTTCACCCATTTATCATACACATCTCTACATAACTCTATCAGGCTCTAAGATGTACTTCATACATGGCATTTCACCCATTTATCATACACATCTCTACATAACTCTATCAGGCTCTAAGATGTACTTCATACATGGCATTTCACCCATTTATCATACACATCTCTATATCACTCTTGTCAAAGTACCCATCAGTCTCTAGGATGAACTTCATATATGTCATTTCACCCATTTATCATACACATCTCTACATAACTCTATCAGACTCTAGGATGTACTTCATACATGTCATTTCACCCATTTATCATACACATCTCTATATCACTCTTGTCAAAGTACCCATCAGTCTCTAGGATGAACTTCATACATGTCATTTCACCCATTTATCATACACATCTCTACATAACTCTATCAGGCTCTAAGATGTACTTCATACATGTCATTTCACCCATTTATCATACACATCTCTATATCACTCTTGTCAAAGTACCCATCAGTCTCTAGGATGAACTTCATACATGTCATTTCACCCATTTATCATACACATCTCTGACTGTGACTGTATGACCAACTGGATTGCTAGAATTAAAGAAAAAGGCATGCAACATTTTGTTCATACTGATGCATTCTTGACAATACACAGTCCTGCTTGATCTTTTCATTTCCATTGTTTGTTATCAGTCCATCTTTGAAGCTCAAACATGTGCACCCAGGTTTCGTCACCTGTTAGCAAGTTAGAAATAACATGACTATTATAGTTGTTGTATTTTTTTAGAAGTTCTCGAGCACATTTTAGACGCTGTTTCTTTTGCTCCTCAGTGAGCAAATGAGGCACCCACCTAGCACAGATAATCGGGCATCCTGTTCCACCACAGCCTTTACAGCAGCGAGGCGGGTGTAATCTTTGACAGAAAATTTCCCAGTTTTAAACGCTTTAAACCACCTAAATACTGTGCACATAGAAATGGAATGAGGTCCATTTATATCACACAGTTCATCAAATATCTGCTTTGCATTTATACCAAGCTTAGTGCGGCATTTTATATCGGCACAAATTTTAGTATTTTCATCCTTGGTAAAATGGTCAGTATATATGACTGCATCTATTTCGAACTTAAACTTTTGAAAATCAATTTGCACAAAACAAACAGGTATCGTTAGCTATTGAAAACAGGATTGAGGTGCAGTGAAGCATTTTAAAATATACCTGGGATAAAACTACAGAATCCCATTAGTGACGAGACATTTTGCATGACCCTCATATTCTGTACAACTCTATTTGACTATAAATAAGTTATTAAGAACTAAATAGTCAAAGTCTGCACTAACTTTGTTCCTTCCCTTTTTTTCTGGTATTGAGACCTGAATTGAAGACATTGACACTGATGCTGGTTTTATTTTCAGGGGAATTACAGAAGGGTGACACAGTGTTAATCCATGCAGGAGGGAGTGGGGTTGGCACAGCCGCTGTTCAACTGTGCATACTGGCAGGGTGTAAAGCTATTGTAACAGCTGGTTCCCAGGCCAAGATACAGATGGCAAAAGATCTTGGAGCTGTGGCTGGGTTTAACTACAAAGAGGGAGAGTTTAGTGAAAAGGTGCTGGAATTTACCGGCGGTAAGTAATGATGTGAGCAAGTTAACAATTTATGAAACTTGTGCAATCATAACTTCATTATTTAACCAAGTTATAAATAAAAGGTCTGACCAGTCATTTTACCAGCTAATTTTTAATGGTGAAGGAAGACTCAGATTGAATCTTAATCAGTCTACATCTACAAGTAATTGGCAAACTTTCTGACTGACCAAACTGCTCGATCCCACAACCCCAGCATTTAAAGATAAATGATTTCGAGATGGCACATTAGACCTTTTGGCAACAGTGGACCCCAACCTGTAATGTTATAAAAGTTCATAATATCAGTTGTCATGCAATGTAACAAACAGTCAGTGTTTGCTACCAATGTACATGTACTTGACCAAAAGTTTATTATGGATAGGACTCCCTAAGACCCCTCTTTTAAACTTAACTATTTTAACTGTAATGCTGGTATGAAGACTTTTTCAAACTCAGTTGTCAGTATTGGCATTGATTAAAGTTGTATAGCAAGTTAACTTTACTTTGCATAGTGAAAGGATCTATGTTTAATGTAAGGTCAAACAATGTTGATATCGAAGGGAAATATATTGTACGAGACTAGTTCTGAGTTTGGTTTTACCTGTTCTTGTTATTTGATTTGCCAATCCAGATAAGCTGAAATAACATTAAGGTACATGTAATAATGTGTTGTCAAATGGCTGATCAACAGCCAGGACTTTCTGGAGTCAGTTTGTTTACAGAGGTTATCATTATCGGCCAAGTCATGAGGACGGGGCTTGGTTGCATGGTGTCAAGTCATGAGGTGGGGGCTTTGTTGCATGGTGTCAAGTCATGAGGTGTGGGCTTGGTTGCATGGTGTTTTTGATGTTTGGACACGTGTGAACTATCTCACAAATGGTCAAAATGTTGCTTCAAAACCACTGTTTTCCTTTATTGCTGACATTTTAAGAAAGCCTGAGAACATTTGAAACATGAAATGAGACTTGAAATATTTTTGCAAAATGTGACTTTCCCGCTTGACCCATGCCTCTCATAAAACAACTCAGCACTGGTTTTACCCAAGCGGTCTGGAGAGCAGTTCATAACTATAAGCTGTGAGCAATCAAGCTAAAATAAATTAGCATAACTGTACATGTACTTGAATACAAGCATTAAAGTGGAATACTTCAACAACTGTACAAGTCTTCCAAACATTTTACAGAACTATTTCTTATCTCCACAACTCACAGGTAGAGGGGTGGACCTGATACTTGACTGTATAGGACAGTCCTACTATGAGCAGAATGTCAATGCCATAGCTACAGATGGAAGATGGGTGCTGTATGGCCTTATGGGTAATGTTTTCTATTATCTACAACTATGAAATAGCGTAAAAGCAATCTACCTGTAACAATGTGTCATATATCGTTGTTACCTTAAAGTGCCCCAGATAAGAATTTACTGAATAGGGTGAAAACTCTACGAAATTAAAATAATCGAGTGAAATCTTACACTCAAAGATTAAATTGGGTGATTTTCACTCAGTAAGTTTACAATAATTGAGTGAAACATGGAGAATTGTCTATTAATGAAATGAATTTAAATACCTTATTTTGATTAAACTATTTTTTCTTAAATGCACAGTATTGTAAAATTGTTGCTGCCTGAAACTCTTTATTTGCATTAATAGTTTTGTATCAAATGTGACAGAACAAACTGTTTTCTTCTTGCACAAAATTTAATGCAGCTGCCTGCAACTCAGAATTGCTGGTCGAATTCATTGTTGACAATATTAAATAATATTGTTTTAAAACTACTTATTGAAGATATTGGTGTTGGGGGCAAAAAGTAACTCAAAATTTTACTTTGATTTGGGTTAAAACATGTTTTTTCCTTAGCAAGCAGAGATTTTCATTCTCACGTTGACATTTTGTCAAAGTGCATGATCTTTATCATCTAAAGGCTTTCATTACTACATAACAATATGCATGTATGAGAAAACTTAATAAACTGGTACTCGTCACTACTTTCACTCATGAGGTGGAAACTGTAATAACCGGGAACTTATCTGGCTGTTTCCCATTTATTGAAATACAGGAAATGGGAAACTGCTGTTTGTATTAACAATGTTTGTGTGAAAGGAAACTTATTTGGGTAACAGGTACACTTAAAAAAAAAAATGTTTGCATTTTCCGTGAATTTATTTGAGTGAAATAGTAAAATATGCAGCTTATCTATAAAATATAATTACGCAATACTGTTGATTTGTAATTGTGACAATTAATTTCATACAGATCTGTAATGGGTAAAATCAATTTAATAGCTTATTGCACATCATTTAAAATATAAGTACAATGTTTATATTCAGGTATTTTTGATTGGCAGAGAATCCGTGACTCCAAAATTTTACTTGAGCTTCATATAAGTATGTCACATTTGTACATGTATCATATTGAGTAACAATCTAATTTGTAAACTTTAAATTTATCGGGTATTTTGGGAGTAAATGTTTTAAACTTATTTATTTTACATTGTATGTGAAACAAGTTCTTACAAGTTAGACCAATCATGCACAAAGTTTTCATGTGTAGAAGCAGTACTAAGCATATGTGGAAAAGTGTCTTGCTCAAGGACACCACACATACCATGACAGAGAATTGAACCTGTGTTCCCTTGATAATAGGTCCAACTCTACCACTGGACCATGCATGTTGGGAAAATATTTAGTGCTTTATTGTTGACAGACTGAACCAAGCAGACTCATCATCAGGCTAGGAATTGCTTTGCAATCTAATCAAAAATAGTATTCAAATATCTATCTGCTTCCCAAAATTGTTCTAATCTGAACTTTTCATCTTGTGCTTCTTCGTATTTTGAAAAAAAAATTTATAATTTTATTGACTTATCAAAAACTATTGTTTCAAATAATTTTCACACCACAAGTTTAAAACTTGTTATTATACATTTTTTATACAGGAGGAGGTAATGTGAATGGTGATATATTGGCCAAATTGTTACGCAAACGGATCAGAATCACTGGAACTACTCTGCGGGGTCGGTCTCTAGAGGTACTGCGTTATGCTGCTATACATTCACCTACCAGTCTTTGATGTCTTACATTTCTTTAATTTTAATATTTATCCAACTACTGACCAGGTTTTCTGTATATCATAATGAGCATCAAAGAATTGGCTAAGATAAGTTGACCTGCAGTTATTTTTAAGTTGAGGGTCATTTTACATATTCATGTGTTGATCCCGAAACTTCAGTGCAGGAGTGTAATAAACTGATTGCATACTTGATATTAACCCATTTATTGCATGTTACCACAGGTTGGCTATTATGCTTAAAATGCCAAGCAACATAGCATCTTGAAATGTTATTATTAACTTGTTGTCATGACCAATGGAAACTAATTTATACACATGTATTGTGTTATTATGGCAAATTGACGTGACTTTTTCTCAGACATAAATTCAATAACAAATAAGTCTGGATGCAAGATCCTATTTTACCAGTCATGCGATTTTTTTTCAACAAAGAGGCCAAACATATAACTCCTGTAAAAATTTCACCTACTGACAAATATTAAATTTGACCCGTTTCATATTTATACAACTGCACACCAAATATTAATTATCTTAAATACATACAACCTTTCAGAAATTATTATTTTGAAACTATTTTGACAGCCAGATGGACAGGGGAACTTCCTCAAATGGAAAGGCCATAAAATATTTTTATATCTTTTATTTATTATGTCAAGTCTTATATTTGTTTGTTTTTTTGTTTTTTTTTCAGTACAAAAAGAAAGTTTGCGATGGTTTTACCAAAAACGCACTTCCATTGTTCACGGATGGTTCCCTCCCACAGCTTCGACCCATCATAGACATTGTATATCCATTGCACAAGGTGGCTGATGCGCACAGATACATGGAATCTAACAAGAACACTGGCAAGATTGTTCTTCAAGTCAGAGATGAACATTCAGGAGATACTGTTCATGAAGAACTTTAGAGTTCCAAGTTTGTAAATTGTGACTAGGAGATTGGTGTTACAACATTATAAAACCTGGACAGGAAAAATTCATGAACATAACAAACCAGTAACTAACTAAGTGCCAAGCAATGTATCGGAACTTGGAATCAAATGTTTTGTGCTGATCTCATACTGTGCAGCTCCATATACGTGTTTGTTGTCAGTTGACCAGTCTCTTCTTTTGGTCCACATTTGACTTAAAAATAACATGAAATGTACTACACGACATCTTATGTAAAGGCTTGCAACAGCTACGCTTGATTTTTAGCGCTACTGGCAAAAGGCCAGAAGTGCTTATGCGATGGCGCGTTGTCTGTCGTCTGTCGTCTGTTAGCAGCACTTTCTCTGAAACCACTAAGCCAATTAAACTGAAACTTCACATGTGTGTTTCTATTGCATAGGAGACTATACAGAAGATTTTTTTTTTCGATCTGAAATTCAAGATGGCCACTGTTACTAAAAATAGTCCAAAACTTAAAAAATCTTCTTCTCATGAACGGCCCAACAGATTTTCAAAATGTTTATGTAGTAATGATGACCAACTATAGTTTTGTTAGATTTGTTCAAATGGTGTCCCTGGGGTTAAATAAGACCCCGCCCGAGAGTTCAATTAGGGGACACATGTCATTATAATATTTCTTTATTTTTTTTTTTAAAAAATGGAAATGATTTTGCCTATATCTTCACAGAAGCATTGTTTGGTGAAGGAGATTCAGATTTGTAAAAATGACTGGGTTCCACTGTCTTAAGGGGTCAGGAGGGACCCCAAAAGGGTAAAAATTGGGAATTACTAAATTCGTTTTCTTAAGAACCGGTATGTCAGATTTGTTCATATTTTGCATAAATTATCCCTATGTGTAGGGGTTTGGTTTCAGATAAGAATTTAGGGGCTAAAATTTATAGGGGCCCTGTAAGGGGACTTAGAATTTTACATAGGGATACTATGGGAAAACAGAAAATTCTCTTTTTCTTTCATCTGTTCTTAAACCACTAGGCCAATTAAACTAAAACTTTACATGGGTGTTTCTATTGCAAAGGAGACTATACAGAAGTTGTTGTTTTTTTCGATCTGAAATTCAAGATGGCCGCCTTACTAAAAATAATCCAAAATTTAAAAAATCTTTTTCTCATGAACGGCCCAACAGATTTTCAAAATGTGTATGTAGTAATGATGACCAACTATAGTTCTGTTAGATTTGTTCAAATGGTGTCCCTAGGGTTACAAATAACCTTGCCCCGAGAGTTCAATTAGGGGACACATGTCAGTATAATATTTATTTTATTTTTTTTAAATGGAAATAATTTTGCCTATATCTTCACTAAAGCATTGTTAGGTAAAGGAGGTTAAGATTTGTAAAAATGACTGGGTTCCTATATCTTAAGGGGTCAGGAGGGGCCTCAAAAGGGTACAAATTGGGAATTAGTAAAATTGTTTTTTTAAGAACCGGTATGTCAGATTTGTACATATTTGATATAAATTATCCCTAAGTGTAGGGGTTTGATTGCAGATAAGAATTTAGGGGCTAAAATATATAGGGGCCCTGTAAGGGGACTTAGAATTTTACATAGGGATACTGTGGGAAAACAGAGAAATCTCTTTTTTTTTTCATTTATTCTGAAACCACTAGGCCACATAAACTGAAATTTCACATGAATGTTTCTATTGCATAGGAGACTATACAAAAGATTTATTTTTTCTATCTAAAATTCAAGATGGCCAAAACTTAAAAAATCTTCTTCTCATGAACGGTCCAACAGATTTTCAAAATGTTTATGTAATAATGATGACCAACTATAGTTTTGTTAGATTTGTTCAAATGGTGTCCCTAGAGTTAAAAATGACCCCGCCCCGATGTTTCTATTGCATAGTAAAATTTCAAAAAGTGCTATGGCCACTATGAGTCAGTAGAGCATCCTCAGGCCCTCTTGGGCCTCTTGTTTTGAAAATGCAGTCAGATTATGACAAGGGGAGATAATGTTGCTAATAATGTTTTCACTGTATCCAGAAGATTTTGAGTTATTTTTACACGGTAGTGTTTCGTCTGGTTTGAAGATGGATGATATTGTATTAATACTTTTACTTTTTGCTGATGATATGGTTATTCTTGGTGACTCACCAGAAGAAAACTTACAGAACAGCTTAAATTTGTTAAAGTCATTCTGTAAAAAGTAGAGTTTAGAAGTTAATGCACAAAAAAATAAAGTTATGGCGTTTTGGAAGTGTGAAAGAAAATTGCCATTACAAGTAATTAAAATCATTAACAACATCTTATTGATAGCTATGTACACATTTCCTATTTCTATAGATTACAAAAAAACTAATGAAGTGGAAAAAGAGCAATGAGGCATAATTGCATGAATAACTTTGTTGAGCAATCTGCTAAACATTCAGTTTCCATACCAACTAGTAAACACAGACAGCTTTATTATTCTAGTCATTATGTACATATATGGAAATGTGATTCCTTGCCATACGATTGCCCTTGTAGAGAATTTGTATATCATTGCTTTTATTTTTTTAAGGTAGATAAAATAAAAAAATATTTTAGAAGTTAGTATTTACTCTTGATTTGTTATACAACCATC
The DNA here is from genome assembly GCA_029582155.1 of Panopea generosa. NCBI lineage: Eukaryota > Metazoa > Mollusca > Bivalvia > Adapedonta > Hiatellidae > Panopea > Panopea generosa. Next base: position 54,445,549 of record CM055898.1, read on the forward strand.
GTGGATGACGACTGTTAACTGGTGTTGTAAACTTGGACGAGCAATACTGGTCATGCTCTCTTAGAACCTCATTTTGAAAGTGGCATTTGAATTGCTTAACATCTGTGCTTTTGTGTAATGTTTTTTTATAAAAAAACCCTTCTTATTTCTAAATTTAAATTCCTCAAGTTCCTTAAGTTCCTTGATCCTGGGCACCTATACACCAATTAAAAAGCATCAGAGGCAAAGTGATTGTTATATATTCAGTGGTAGTTTGGGCCAGCAGAGCTAATAACAAGAGTTGTCAGAAGACAACAAAGCCTGCGTCGTGGTGTTTAAGTCCAAAAAGGGCCATAACTGTGCCAAAATGCAATCCAGGGTTAAGGTTCTTGTCTCTGTGTGTCTCTGTGTGTTCCATTGGTGATGGTGAACACACATGCGAAGTTTCATTCACATGAGTTGTTGCATAGATATCTTAAACAGTTTAACCTGTGTGTCTACAGACAACAATGCCGGGGTCATGGCAATAGCTCTCCTTGGACTTGTCCCGGCGAGCTAAAAACAAGATAAATCAATCGAAGGATCATATTACAAAATGAAACACATAATGCATCATTGTTTTTTTTACATATAACAACTTTTGCAGAATCTGTTAAGTACAAGCTTCTGAATCAGCACCATATTTGTACGATCAACTTCTTGTTGAAATATTAAAGTGACAAACAAGAGTGCCAGGCATTAAAAAATGCCTGTCAACACTATCAACCATATTTAAGTTACAATCATAAAAGCTCCCCTTAAATAAAATTCTCTGGACATAACTTCATACAGAATATCAATACAAAACTCTTTTAAAGGAATCTGGTGACCTTGACACTGTAAACATTAAAATTATTCCCAGTTTTCCTCATAAGGAAACTCTTACCTTTATTTGCTTAGGTATGCCAAAAAACTAGCGATAACCATTTTCCACCATCTGCCATAGTATATAAACAAGATGCCAAAGGCTACAAGTACAATGTTTCTTAACTCTGAGATTGTGACCTTTGAGATGCAGACCTGGGTCTTGCGCAAGACATATTGTCAGATTGTGGTGAATATTTGTACCATGTTATTTCAAATGTGTAGTTTAGAAGATATGGACTCCGACATGAAAATTTGTATACATTTCTGACCATTTACCTCCAAGTGTGACCATGACCTTTTAGATAGGGACCTGTGTCTTGCTGGTTATACATCGCCAGGTTATGATAAAAATTTTGTATGTATTTCTGACCTTAAACCGTTATGTAACCTTGACCTTTGAGCATCAGACTGATTTGCAAGAGACACATTTTCTGATTATGGTGAACATTTGTGTCCTGTAATTTTAAAATTTGTAGAGTGGTTTACAAGATATGGAGTAAGACACAAAACTTTTGTACTTATTCCTGACCTTTAACGTCTAAGTGTGACCTTGACCTTTGAGATAGGGACATGGTCTGATTATTATGAACATTTTTGCCATATTGTTTCAAAATCTTGTCTCATGATTTACACATTGTGTCAAATTTTATCAGGCAGTTTACTATTTGAGTGATTTAGCGGACAGTGTCTCCACTTAATTTTGACATTAAAATAGTCGAGCTCCACAGCTCTCGAGATGCTAGTCCAAACTAGCTGGTTGGCACTATTGACCTAGAAATTTTAGTTAATAGTTTAAACTTGTTTATTTTACTTCGATTGTGGAACAAGTTCTTACAACTTCATGCTTAAAGTCTTCCTTGGTAGAACTAGTACTAAACAAAGGTGTCTTGCTCAAGGACACCACACATAGCCGTGGCAGAGGATTGAACCCACCTCTCTTATCAAGGGTTTGGTGCTCTACCACTGGACAACGCACTCATCATATAGATATTGTAGTTAAACACATTATGAAAAAATTTGAAAAAAATAATCAAGCAATGACTTTACCAGAGTGGACACTTGTTTTTGCGATTTTTACTAGGACTTCAACTAGACCTAGATATTATAGTCATACACATTCTGTATTTCTTTGGTTAATAGCCAAGAACTATTTTAGTTATTGAGCAGACACCAAAATACATTCACCGAACTGACTGTAAAGGGCAAACATGTTGTACATCATCCTCAAAGATGGGCAAATAAAAATGAAAAACAATAGCCAACATGTCATAACTAAAAACAGAACACAGGTAAATGCAAAGATTGGTTTATTTTCTAAATCAGAACCTTTTGTAATGATATACCTATGCTACAATATGAAAACAAGAATGGCGCGGGCATGCTCATGTATGAAAATGGACAACAATTTGGGGGATTCACTGGACAATATAAACTTGTGTATATGCATGTGTGTATCTATACGGTTGCATGAAAACATTTAACTCTAATCTACATAAAAAATGTTATCATTTTATCACAATTTGTTTAATATGTTTGTAACTTTTACAACTGTTTTTAAAAATGTAATAAAACACAAAAAACAGACAAACTGTTTAAAGCACATACAAGTTTTAAAGAAATAATGTAATATTACACAATGTCAGAATAAAATAACCAATATTTTGAAGAAAAAAGTATCGTATTTATTTAATTATCTTAGTGGAATAACTTTCATTAAACCCAGCATAGATACACACGTTTAATATAAATGTAAATAAACATTTGGACTACAAATATATTAAACTGTACACAGTAGTAACAATATAATCTTATTTTACATGACTTTGTTATTAAGTGGTTACCACTGCATCAATGGAACTGGCTGAGGTACTGAAATAACAACACAAAAAATACACAAACTACATGTATTTACGATTCGCCATGCTTGGCTGTAAACATGTATCGATACAGTCGTCAGATCTTGTGTTCCAATTGGATATAATCTGTCAGGTTTGTTTTCAAAAGTAAACTACCGGTAGTTCTATGATATTGATAAAAAAAAAAATATATACAAATCAAACACTGTAAAAATCTTAAAAAGTAATTAATAAGCATTCGATATTGCTCAAGACTTTTAATGATTTGATAAATGACATCAGTACGAACACTGAAGTCCCATCTGGAAATGTAATACATCAATGTCTAGCACATAACAGCACAATGGTGAAAGTAAATATCCAGGCAGTGATGGAAAGTTTTGGAGGCAAGTTGGACTTAACTTACTGTGAATTACAATCTTTCAATATATATCGCAAATCAAACGGAAACAACTGGGGATGGAAGTTTATCAAGTCACATCTTTTTATAACACAATCATATTTATCAAACTCATTTAATTTCAATTTCTATTTTTCAGAATAATATTTTTCATTTTCATTTTAAAACATGTCAGAAAAGTTTCATTTTAATACTGCATCTACAAACAATGAATAAAGAATCGCCTTTTGTAGTCGGTTAGTTCCAAAGATGCAGTCGCTCCTCCAGCACTGTAAACAATAATTGTAGGTTTTGTATTGCACAACTCTCTCCAACATAGATACGCATACAGACATGGTAGTACATTAACAGAATTACTGTACCCTCACAATAACTGCACAACTAACTATTCATAAAGCACAATATTTTGTAAAAATATTTTAAACCCCAACCTTTTTTAAGAAAAATAAGTAAAAAGGTATTTATGCAATTGATGACCTGTCGACCTTTAATAGACCCCTGAGATCAGAGAATCAAATGTTTCCCCTTCCGAAAAAAGTAGTTTTGACCATCTGCTTTACTGTAGTGTTGACCTATTCACAAGCATACAACTGCACTGATTTGAACAGCTTTATTTCTGAAGACAAGTGTTCCATATCTACTTTTTATGAAATTAATTTCTTCAGCTCAAAATTGAAAACGTTTTCTAAAGCATAAAGAAATGTATTGCTATTTATTAGCATATGATTTTTAGAGAAAGGAATTAGTCAGATGTCCACTTGCTAGTTAGAAAAATTGAAAAGTTAATGCAAAATTTAGTCGATTTGGCAATTTAGAAGGTCAAGAGTTACATGAAATATCATCCGGTAGAAGCCATTTTTTACAGACTCATTCCGACAAACAACTATAAACAAATGAAATTAACAGATCATGAAGAATTCATTGTACGAATAAAACAAAACAAATACTACTGAATAAATAGCAAGAAATATTTTACATAAATACAAATAGTCTGTCATTTTGTATATAAAAATGTACATCAATATAACACTTTATTCAACATGAATGATTTGAACACTGGTGGTGAACGAATTGATAGCATTACATAATAAACTATATCATCATGTATCACAAAACACAGGTTTTGAATAATGGCCAGATTTCTTTGCAAGCAAAATATTTGTTCAGCCATTCCACTACTAACGATTATAAGCTTGTCTTTTGAAAAATATAACATTACAAATGAGCATATTGGAATTTCTTCAAAATTGTAATATTTGTGCCAGCTAGAGAGAGCTTAATAAACTAAACTTTACTATTAAACATAACTGTTGTAGTGTGGGTAATAAATAGGCAACTTTTTTACTGAAAGAGATGCCATAAACTATATAACCATGTTTTCTCTTGATGTGGTGGAGTACAAGACGTGGAGTTTTGGCTAAAAATTTTCAGATCTTTGGGATATTTTTCTTTAAATTAAATAGCAACTGAGAATTCAGACATGATTAAAATAAATAAGTATGATGGGTCTTAGATGACAGTTAATTTTCAAAATAAATTCATTTTCCTTATCCCAAATTTGATTTGTATAAATGAGACCGAAATGCTACAAATTAGAAACAAAATTTCATTAACTAGAAATAAATACATCTGAGTATGTACAAATGTATGAAATAGTCTTTGCCATTTTATACAGCGAAATCTGTAAGAGATGAGAACACTATTATTGTTGTTCTTGTAAATTTAACATTTTAACGTTTTAATGGCAATTAGTATATATTGCAAAATAAAGGATCTGGGTCTAGAAAATATGATATCCCTAAGATTATGAAGTGAACAAAGTGTTATTTCATAACAAATATAAATTGAGCTACTGTGGCAGACAAGATGGTGTATTTGTTGTCATAAGCACCTTTTACTATTAGCACAAGTAAGTTATCAAATGAAATGAAAGTTTGTCACAAGTTTTATGAAATTCATAGATTCCTATTTCACAAGCTGAAAAATGATTTGAAAACTTATCACAATAATCACAATTTTCATAGCATACAATCTAATTTAGCATTTTTCCTGGGAATGGACGTTAAATGTGAATGAGATATCCATGGCTGAAATGGGTAAAATATACACACCTTGATAAAGCTGAGAGAAAGTGTCCTGTGGTTCATAATAAATCCATCATCAAATATTTCTAAATCTCTTATTTCACTAACATTGATAACTATGTGAAGACAAGTCCGGGTGTAATCTCCACTTGTTCCATATACATGAATAATATCATTCAGCCAATACACAGTTGCAGCAGTCACTGATTACCAGCAGTGAACACTCAACCACTTGCAAGTTCTGCACAATCCACAGAAGACACAAAGCAAAGCAATTAAGTCTCATAAACAACTTGCATCAATTTGACGATTGGTTAAGTAACAATTACATTTAATCAAACAAATGAAGATATGGATTAATTTCTATGCACTGATACGTGGTCAGGTTGTCAGTGGTCTTGCAAAATCTCGAAGAGACAGTTGGCAAGAGCTGTGGATGACTCAACAGCACTCATGCATACATAGCTGATCACTCTTTCATGTTTCTTGATTAAGCTGAAATGCATAAACAATAAATAAACTGAAAAATACATAAATATGAATATAATAAAGTACACCGCAATACATTAGTTTCCATGGTGAAAACTCAAGACCACCAACATTTTATACACCAATACACCAATCACAATATCTTGGACATCAAAAAACACATTTCACATTGCATGTGTTGCTTGAAGAAACTGAGCCAAGTCACAACAGTAAATAATTTACAGTATAAGCTAAATAGGTGCCTTTTAATCATTCACCCAGAGTTATTTTTTCAAAATAGAAAAAACAAAACAACAAGAAGCTAAAATATTGCAGAACATTACAACTTCCCCGACTAGTTTTACTATTTGAATAAGTCATGAAGTTGAAGAAAATATTAAGTTATCACAGGATCCAGACATTGGCATTATTTCTCACATGTTTGTTGCCAAAGTAATCAAAATATTGGTCCGACCAGAAAATTTAAATACTAGGCATAATCTCCCATTTCCCTCCATCAGCATGTCAAGTTTCATTACTTTGTAAGATATGCAGGATAAAGATTTTCCAGACGTTAGACATATGGACTGAGGACCTTATATATCCCCTCCAGTGAAACATGTGTATATTTTTATTCTTGAAAATGTTTCTATCATACAGATTAAAACTGAATAAAAATTTTTTTTTATATTTTTTGTTATATGACCATGAGAATGTGAATTGTGAAGCCTTTCAACCATTAAAAAGAGTTGTGCCCCTTTCTAAACTAGAATAAACAAGAAGTCTTCATACGTAATGGGATATTCCAATATCAGGCAGGTATACAATCTCTTGAAGACTTGCCAAACTTGCAGTTTGTCCTTTTAAAACTAGCAATTTAACATCTTGGCTACATACAGAGATAATAACACTGGTCAGCTAGTGAACAAACATTTAAATATATGTTACTGCTTCAGCACCCCACCCTTATTTCACTTTCTGGTCACATGATAAAGTTTATGCAGCTGCGTAATCTTTTGTAACGTTAACTCAATCAACACTTTGTTCAGTTGATCTTTGCTAGCTAATACATTATCATCTGCTGGTACTAAACTCTGCCCAACTAAAACAAAGTCATATTACTATAGTTACAAACCTCCTTCCAGCAGGTGAGTATTTTGCCAGGTTACGCAGGATAAGTGCCGAGGTGAGACGAATATGTTTGGTCACCGGACCCTCTCTACCCTCCTGAAAACAAAAGTATAACAACATAAAGACAAAATAAACACCAAAATCATGTTTCCCAAAACATTATAAAATTGATTTTAATAGACATCCACAATATGGCTTATTGTTACAGTTCTCCATTTCCAATCAGTTGGTTTCATGTTATGGAACTTAAAAGTTAAATTATGTCAACTTTCCAGTCAGTATTTTTTAATTTCACACGCACAGAGAATTTTTTACATGTAAACGGTACATCTGTTTCATTTCAATGTTTTCAAAAAAGTTTGTCTTGCAATAAGACAAACCAATCATGATCAGTTGGTTTGTTCACTTTTGCTAAAAAAGCAACATGAAATATATCAAGATGAGTTTATCCATCACAATATCAAACTACCGTAGTCATTTCGCACACAAGAACATATGTACTGTAAAATCATTAATTTTCATGGTTTTGTGGCTGTTAGGACTAGATTCAATTTTATGTAACAAAATGGATGTAAGATTATACACAGTAACCTCTACAGTAATTGCATTTTATTATTTATCAATAAATAGCACACCATATATAATATATTGGATACATAGCTTAGGAAATGTTCATCTATATTCTGGGTAATGGTAAATTCTATACATAATGGATCTAACAAAAGTATGGCTACTATTAATTTGTTGGGATTTGCTTTCGTTTTTGAGGCTCCTCACGAAAAAATAATCTGCCACAATAATTAATGATTGCATAATATTTGTTGCTGATTCTAGAACAAATCCTTAGGAAAAACAACTGTGAAAGACATTTGTGTGTCACAAACAAAACACAATTTAGACATGTACATGTAATTCCTATCAATTATCAATTATTTCTGACCAATAAACATACTTCTAGCTTTGTATATCAATTGCCAAGTCAATCTAATAAATACATAAACATATAACTTGTGACAATAGACAAATAATTTATTTCTATTAGATCTACCAACTTTCTGCATCTAACAATTAAATTTTTCAAAAGAAAGTATCAAGTGTTTGATGAAAAGGACTGTTCCCGTTTACTGGTTGTAAATTTTATTTTTTGGCAAAATAATTATAATGGTGATTTTTTTTTCTTCATGTAACTATTACTTTTAACAATGCAGTATATCTTGATTATCAGATATATAGTACAAGAGGGGTATTATGATAGTGATGGTTCTAGAATAATAGGACATGTTTTGAGTTTTATATGTAATAATATCAATCAATATTGTTTTAATAAAAACACTTGCCTTAATATAATATTAAACACACCCATAGTATGTGTTTACTGGTGGAAGATGTTAAAAATTAAACAAGTTTTGTTTCATTTTATACTTTATAAAACACCATATAATGTAAAAACAAGACGGTAAAAGTTGTTAACTTTGTCTTTATGTATCTATCACTTGGTACAAGTGGAACATATTGGTATACAACATCAGTGTTTAATTATATAAGTAATGGTGTTAGAACTTTTTAAAAGCTCAAGTTTTAAAATCTTTTGTGTAAAAAGTATCATTTTCAAAAGTGTTGGGTAGAGTAATATATTTTAAGAAAAAAAAACAACATATTTTTTTTAAAGATATGTTAGTTTCACTGATATTATTTTATTAAGCAATGTTGTTACAATGTAAAAATAACTTTTATATATCATTTATAGTATGTTTGAAAACTATTTCATTGATTTAAGTAGTTGTTAATTTTTTGCCTTCTCAAGGTTCGAGGCATTGGACATTGAATAATTTCCAATCTAGACAGTAAAATGTTCTTAAATTTTAGAAATACATCTCTCAGAGGATGATGATAACTAGGAAACCAAGTTAAGGCAATGTTGTGATACTGACCCCTTATATAACTTGATGTCCTAGTTCATATAGATTATTGCTACTTCTCTTACCGTAAACTCCTGATATGGTGCTTTGGGGAGAAATCTCTTTATGGCCTGAGAAGCTGCATCATTGGGGTATACCATGGCAGGAACAGTTGGAGCAGCGATCTTCTGACCAGTTTGAAACGACTGTAATCGACGCTGGGCCGCAACACGTAATGAATTATCTGAACAATGGTGATCCTGGAACAGAAGTAAGGCAAGTCAAAATATGGCAGTTTTGATCTAGCAAGTCCATGGTGGAGCATGTGGTCTAGTGGTACAACATCGAACCCAAATCGGAGAGTGGTGTATTCGATTCCTGACCAGTACCATGAGTTGTGCAAGATACTTTATTTTCACATGCTTGGTACTTAGTACATATTTTATAATGTAAAATACCGGTAAACAACATAAAAACACTAAACACAGGGCTTAAACTGGGTCTGAAATTTAGGGAGAAGTTACTGCTCTCTTAGTACAAAATAAAGATCAATGAAAGAAAAATATGAAGAAGTGAAGGAGGCATTTACAAGTAAATAAATAATATGTAACAGCTGCATTACATAGAGTTTATGTTGATAAATAAGTATTAATCATTAATGCTTATCTGTCTGATTGTTTGTATTACTATCATTTGTCTTATCAGAACTGTCCAAATTAAATGCAATTATAATACCATTGGTTTATTCTTCATTGCTTCACAGTCAATTTTTCTTGACTTAATTGTTTTATGTAATAACTTGAGGTGAACAGCATTATGTTTAACAGTATTGAGTGTGAAATGATGCTATAAGCTTATTGCCATCACTGGTTATTCTTAAATCAAATCAAATGCATGTATTGCGCTAATTATTCAGTTTAAAAAAAATATTACAACTAAATTACACTATGCCCACTATCTATGCTATCACACAAACATAAGGTCTGATTATGTTACAAATGGAAAATTACAATATTCGTGGAAAACAGATCGACAGTTGATCTGTGTCAATTAGATACATGATGTTTTATCCTATCATTATGGGAATAATGATCTTGATCAGCCGAAGGATTATGTTACCTAAAAACTAATATGGTAAGTTAAAGTCAGCTGACAAAGTGTAAACACATATGCTGAAAATTACCTGTAGAGATCTTTAGCAGAGGTGACCAATTATTGCAATTAACATAGCCACCTGTTGCGAAACCTTTCCAAGGATAAAGTCCACACCATATATAACCCATTAAGTTCGTTTTTACATCACTCTCCAGTGCTTTTGTCTTTGACATTTTTACACCTTTCCGACAACCACAAATCAGCTCATTGATAATGTTATAAATTTTCCCTCCAGGCATCATTGATCACATAAGTGGTTGTAATTAAGGTTGAGAAAATAGAACAAAGACCATAATCGGGACAAATTTGGTGGTCTTATTACCGGACAAGCGGGGTGACCATATTATCGGAGGTAAATGTGACAGTTTTTTTAAGTGTATTAAACAGGTTAACTATTAATGACTGGACATTTGCATGGGAATACAAGTGTCGTCCACTATTTGATTGTTTTAATTGTAAAGTTTTATTTTTAATGCAGTAAATATCTTATGAGCTAATTTTTTACTCGTCTGCATGAATTTGTGAAATAAAAATCATATAAAATCAAATTATGTGTTTTTACACCAAATCCTTAACTTTTACAGCAACAAATAAAAGCGTTATATGGTATATATTAGAAAGACTGACCTGTACATGAGTGAAAAGCGACCATCGCTTCCTGACCAGTGTCTCACACCCATCCCACTTACACAAACCATCAAATTCTGTCTTCAAGTGAACTGAACAGACGTGACAGAACACACTCTTGGCATTGTCAAAACATCTAAAAATTGAAATATGGAAGTTATTAGTGATACACAACTAAATAATAAATGTTACATTTATGTACAAGATGCTCAGCATATTTTTTCCCTGCCAATTGTTACAAAAATACTTATATAATTGATGGCAAGTAATAGTAAATGTTCTTATTAAACTATAAAATGTGTTTAATTTCCTTAGCCCAATACTGCTTAGAACTGTGAACATTTTAGTAAAATCAATTAGGCATTTTCAGAGAAGTTGTTTAAAGATGGCTGATGTGAGTTAGAAAAGTAAGTAATTTCAACCTGCATATACGAGTCATTCAACAAACTACCTTTCTTTGTAATGAACCATAAAATAACTTTAATTTGAAGTAATTTTTAACACAGGAATGAATCTTATTGAGAATTATCATAGAAATCTGCAACCAATTAATTATCTCTTAAGCTTATATCTTTTACAATATGAAATAAAGAACATGTTTTGTTCCTGTGACCGTCAGCATTTATTTTAAGTCAATTACAGATTTCCAATCAATTTATAATATAATATGGGTTAATAAATACCAGGTCCATTACTTACCGCCTACATTGTGACCATTCACACATGAACTCTGGCAGTGGTGTAGGTGTACTGGCAGATGCTGGCGAGGTAACAGATGAAGGTCTCGAATCAGCATTCCCTCCGCTACCACCAGATTTACTACGACTGCGTTTCTTTGCTTTGGATTTTTTACTACTATCTCCTCCTTTAGGGCTTGTGAGAGACTTAATTGAGTCTTTATGGGAAATTTTTGATTGAGATACAACACTGGAATGTTTATCACTGATAACAATATTGAGGTCAGATGATGTGGTGCTATCACAACTTAAGTCTCCATCTCGCGATGGTTCCGGTGTCGGGAGATGACGCGAGTTGCACACATTCATTGGATTGGTTAATGAGTTCTTTGATGTAATTATGGCATTGTTTGTGAAGGTAATGGGTATGGTGCTATTGTTTATTTGAACTGTCATGATATTGCCATACATAGTGTTTGGTATAATCTGTTTGACAACAGCGGTGACACTGGTTGGTTCTGGGTCCGGAATGTCACAATCACTAGGCTGTATGCCATTTTCGAATATACTCCGCGCTAAAATGTCACCGGCATTTTCACTTTTAACATCTTCTTTAGTGTCAATAATACTTTGCTCTAGCATATCCTCAGGAGTTTTATCTATATTACTGTCCATCATACTTTGTGCCAGTATATCTTGGGTTTTGTCTACTTTACTGTCCAAACTACCTATTTCCATTTTTGTGTCACTTTCACTAACCTGAACATTATTTGAAGAGATTTCAAGCACTTTTTGGTTAAGTTTATTTACATGATTCACAACTCCATTCATTTTTGTCACTTTGTCTATAGTTTTACTCACAAGAGATTTCTCTTTCGCCTCACTTATTCCATTGACTAGCTTTGTAGGATGCGGCCCGTTCAGTCCACAAGGGGAAGGCACTGATGACTGATACTCTGGAGAACTTATGTTTCCATTCGTGAGAGGTTTATGCTCACTACTTATGCCATTATGAGGTACATGAGTACTGTTTGTTAATGATTTGGATGTGACAGATGATGACACACCATTATGATTGACAATCGTAGTCTTTGTAGATGTCTGAGATTCTGAAGTAACACTATCGCGACTATCTTCACAAACAGGCAGTTCACTTTCCCCTAGAGAGCTTACGGTCTGCACAGAACCCGGGTTCTCTTGATGTTGACATGAAAAAACATTCACATTCTCCTCTGAACTCGCATCATCACCATTCACATTGAATTCCACGTCCTTTAAGAGATTCTCAACAGCCATTCTAGCCTCAAAGTCTTGCTCAAACAGACCATTCTCAGAAACAATAGGTACAATTATGGGAGTCTCTGCTCTAAATTTGGCAATTATTTCTTGATCTGGTTCTAATTTGTCCTCATCCACAGCATTGTTTCTTTCATTCATTTCATTTTGCTCATCAGATATTATTTGATCATTCAAATTTTGATCGTTCTCAATATTCATCACTAAATCTCCATTCAGATTATTTCCAATGCCACCTATACGAACATTATTTACAATTTCATTTTCTTTCATTTCACCATTATCATTCATCTTAAGCACATTGATTTGTTCACTTTCCATATCCTCATTTTCCTCTGATTTTTGCATTTGCTCCAATCCTTCAACAGCATTAGCAGCCTCATCTTCAACATAAGAATTAGAATTATTCTCATTCTCATTTACTGCTGTATATTTTGTTTCAAACATTAACTCATTGCCATCATTTTCAATCATAACAGGTTCCTCTTGTGAGTCCATATTTTCATCAGCTCCTTCCATTATGGAACCTACTGCAGATTCAATCTCTGCTACTGCTTCAGTTGAAGATAAATCCAACTTAGAAGTTTCCATTTCATTCTCACTAACATCATTTTCCAAACTGGACGGTTCATCTATGGATTTATTTTTGTTTTCAACTTTCTGTATCAAAGCTGCGTGACCTTTATTAACTATTTTATGACCTCGTTCCACTTCGCCACAAACTTCAAAGTCAATATCATTTTGCGAGTTTGAGTTAGTGGTAGAGTCGGCCTCACATAGAATGTTCTCCTGCGGGCAAGCCGACCCTGAGGAATGTGTTTCACTCTGACTAGCACTTTCTAGAACTGACTGAGACATCGACTTGGATGATGGTATTGATGATGTTAATGATGATACTGATGACATAGAAGTAGACACTAAAGATGAAGTTGATGACAATGAGGAGGATGAGTATGCCATTTGTGATGCAATTTGCACTTGAGGTTGAGAAATGATTTGTGACTGAGGGATGACTTGCACTTGGGGAATGACTGGCGACTGCTGGAGTATTTGTTGTGGTTGGAGTACATGAGACTGTGGCACACCTTGAGACTGGGTGAATATTTGTGATTGAGGCATGACTTGTGACTGGCTGATGATCTGTTGCTGAGGAACCGCTTGTGGTCCAGATATCATCTGTTGTTGCTGAGCAACCATAAGAGGCTGTTGTGCCACTATTTGAGGATTGAGACTAGAGGTTGGCAGCTGGTTTTGGACATAAACATCGCCGGATTGCACAACAAATGTCTGAGTTTGATTTGGTTGATATAAAGTTTGTACACCAGCTTGTGCATTGCTTGCTGGAGCTGTGTATTGGATATAAGTAGTCTGTTGGACATTCTGAGCATAGCTTGTCTGGTATTGCAAGGTCTGACCATCACCAGCAGCAGCGAGGTCTACATTCATGACACCTTGCATGGGCTGCTGTATTATCACATTGCCTTGACGAATTTTCTTAGCTAGTAAAGTCTTGACCATTACTTTTGCTTCAGCATTTTGTGGATCTACAGTCTGATACACAATTTCTTGAGGATATGTGGCATATTGTACATTTTGAACTACAGGCTGAACATTCTGGACAACAGGCTGTTGAGTGACCTTTGGCACAATACTGGGCTGCTTTGGAGTTGTTTGATCTGGCCTTGGAAGTATCAGAGTATTCTTCTTGTTTCCCTTGCGCTTGGGTGTTGCTTTTGATTTACTGGACAATTGGGTGTTTGGGGCACATAGCGGCGGAGGCTGTGGATCTGTGACATAACCCTGGGCAGCAATGCCACCACTCAGAGCATAAGTAGGAATTGTGGCAGTGTGTGCGGTAACACGATGCGACGACGATGATATCTGCTGAAGTGGAGTGGTCTGACCAACCTGCTGTACAGGTACACCTGCGGGATAGATAGGATGAGGATTTGGTGTGATTGATCTCGGAGGCGGTGCAGCCAGTCGTTGGAGCAGAGTTGGAGAATGTATTGCACTTGTAGGAGGTCTTACTACTGAGGGGGTTGTGGATGCTACACTAATACGAGGTCTTTCAACTGAAAACAAACAATACACACACACTACTGAACAACATCTAGTTAAAACTAAAATCACAGTAACAGAAGAATCATTGATGACAAGCACTTTACTCTTAATATGAATTAATCATATACTTTCAATTACAAATTGAAAACAAAATTTCAGTCCTATTAAGCTATTATCAAATGTTTTCCATCATTCTATGTTAAGCATTCTCCAAAAGATGTTTTAAGGAAACAATAATATGTTTGTCTTCATCAGGGAATTTTTGGTTGTTTACAATGACTGAAATTGCTTGAATTTATGGAAAAAAAACACAAATTGTTTTAAGCGGTAACTTTATGCGTTTTGAGTCTTGGGAAAACCTGTACAATATCTTCATCATTTAACCTTCCTATTATGATTTTTAACATTTTTGAATTGTCAATTCGAAATCATGGTATTGAGTATTGACCATAGCAAAAACCCGATAGAAAAGCGTCCAAATGCAAGCTTTTGATGCAAACTATTTCACAGTTATGTAATAATCTCATTAATATGGAAAACCCTACATTTCAGCCTTTGCTGTTATCCATTAAATACAATCTTGCACAGATATCAAATATCAAAAATAAAGATTCGAACACTTGTGCACGACATCAAGTTATTTTTTGTACATTACAAAAGTTACTTTCTTTCAATAGATATATATAAAAAATCCCGAACTACTTTCTGTTGAGTAGTCTGAAACCATTAGAGAGGAGATAATGTGTGCATATGAAATGAACAATCATTTTTAATATACAACTCTCTCATCCTAAAGTCGCCAGAAGGACTGGCTACTCAATAAAACTGAACTATCTTAAGCATCATGTCATCATTGATTCTTCCAAACACATAGGAAATAAAATCTACAAATAAACATTCACAGCATGCAAAAATTATAACTTTAACAAGAGATGGATCTGTCCCACCGGAGCATGGATTCAATGCGAAATATTACAAAAAAACAATAAAATATTTAACTCAACTTCATTATAAAATCATTTGAAGTACCACTGTGAAGAAATGGTGCACAAAAAGCCCAGTTGGGCCAAAGTTGCTCACCTTATTTGACCTATCATTTCTTTTAAAAAAATTAATGAACTATGCCTATGAAGACCTTGTAGATGAGAGAAATGATAATTAATTATCTGTCAATAAATTTGGATCATCAAATACTTGAGAAGATTTATAGAAAATTCACAATTTCATTCCTTTTTGGATCTCTGCTTGCCCTTTATGGATATTAAATCCCGATTAAAGGACCCAGTCTCATCTGTTATAACCAAGCAATATTCCAGACATAATGATGATTGAAATAATACCTAAAACAGAATAGGACAAGAGAATTTTCTGCTTTCCCATACTAATCCAGAGATGCCAACCTTTAATTACTGAAAATAGGAGTGTGGTCGAAAGCGATGGTTTTGTGGGGGGGTCTGGGGGTTTTCCCCAAGAATTTTTTTAAAGTTGTAGATGCTCGGAGATGGCATTTCAGCACTTTTCAGTGATAAAAAGTCATGTATTTATTAAGAAATATTTCATTATACCTGATGAAAAAGAGAATTGAGTGATCGAGTTTTATAGAATAAATTAAAAAAGCTGACAAACTGATGAAAAGCGAGACTTTATTGAACATTCAAATTAAGCTTTATTGGGATTTAATTACCGACTCATCCATTGGTTGAGTTGTCGCAACCATTGTCAATATTTTCCTTGACGACGATCGACAAGTTGCGCGGGTGATGTGCTGTTTTGTAGCAATGTTATTTTTCAAATCACCCATCCCACCGTGAGATAACATAATTTCTGCATTGCAGACCTTGCAGAATGCAATAATGCACCCCTATCTTCGATGTCGAAAAGCAAGGATATGCATCGGTGTAACTTTTAATAAATGTTTGTTTATGTTGGTACTTTTTTTTCTTTGGCGGTGTTGCATCCGCCATATTGGATTTTGCAGGTTGTTGATCGGCCTTTCCGGATCATCCGATATTGTTTTCGTAAATACTCGGGTATTTTCCGGATAACCTAATTAATAGCGCTTCTAGAAGTGACGTAGCGCGTACGGAAATGTCCGAACATCAAAACCGGTGTCAGTGTAAACGGTGCTGATTATTTGTTTTACCCGTGAAATTGATCCCGGACCATTTTTTTTTAAAAATCGGAGGCAATTCATGGAAAATCGGAGAGCGGATTTTTCGTACAAAAATCGGATTCACTCCGCCAAAATCGGAGGAGTTGGCATCTCTGCTAATCCTATGTAAAAATCAAAGTTCCATTACTGGGTTCCAATGAACACCAGTCCCTTGATAAAACTTGAAACCTGTACACATTCGAAACATTTATGAACAAATTTGACTGGTTGGTCCTTGAGAAGATTTGTTTAAATGAAAATGTTCCTATGTTAAACTGATAAGTCCCTGGGGCAGAGCCAATGAACAAACCTGATAAATTGATGAAGTGATACTACATGCAAAATATCAAAGCTCAAGGCCATAGCCTTTCAGATTTTTGAGATTTGAAAACACACAAAAAAAAGCTGATAGAGCCCTGGGGAGGTACCAAATTTGATTTGAACAAACTTGAGAGCTTTATGTAAGAATGCTTCACAAGTGTTTTCAGAGAAGAAATTGTTTGAAGCACAAAATAATGACGGACATCCGACACTGGGCAAATCCCAAAAAATAAAACAGATGCAACTATGATCTGCAGTTCAATAAATCAATGCCGTTAATATACTGCTGGTAATTAAAAGGCATACAATCTACATATGCAATATCTATGCAAATTTCAATAAATAAAAAGCAAAAAACTCATATAAAATGTGGGTCAAAGTCAACTATCACTTCAGTTGATTAACTGTTATGTACATGATTTACATTATACTGCTTTAATATGTACAACCTAATATTGAACTGTAATTACTATTTTGTGAAACATACATTGTAGCTAACAAGAAAACAAATATAATGCAATTTTATATCTGTTTAACAAAGTGAAAATGACTTGTAAAAGCAGCTTCGTATGTAGAAACTAAGCACACTTTTGTTTCATGAGTTTATATCAAATCTTATTCCAGTAAAGAACACTAAGAAAAACATAGCCTGTTCATCTGACCTGGTCCATGATGTAAAAATAAATTAACTTTTTTTTTTCTAAAAATAAATTATTTACACAAGACATACTTCATGCAAAAAATACAATACATACAAGTCATGCAAAAACTCGAAATCTACAAGCATGCATACAACACAAATAAGACCTCCTGAGACAATTCAGTTGACATAAATGTGAGCATTCATAGAAAACCACAAATATTATACTTCAAACTAACAGTCATTTTGACAAGTATAAACTATAAGTCACATAATATGATTGATTGATTAATCTTTTATTCCTGCGTGAATACATACAGGGAATGTAAAAATATAATTAGTATAGATAAAGTTGAATAATGGTCAATCAAGTACAAACATATAAAGACATACATGTAAGTAAATTTAATACAACATTCTTGCAGATAGTGTTTACACCTAATCTGCCTTCTCTTGTCATTTCAAACAAATTTGAAGAAAAATCTTGTAGAAACGACATGCAAGATGACAAAACATATGTCCATGGGACAATATGTCAGCATTCTCAGGGGGCAAAACAATACTTTCAGCAGGGCTTTACCAACAAAATGTCCTTGGAAAGAGAAAAGTCTAAGTCCACAATACATCCCAGTGTATGATTATGGTATTTCAAGGAAAACAGCATTTATTTACTTTGTGAATACCTTTGCATGATGGCAAGATTAAAGTCTATATCAATTTTGAGAATTCACAGCCCACAATTCAGACTATGGTTATCCAATTTATGCTAGTTCATGAACTTGTCCAAGATATTATCAAGATGCAATGATTGCATGTGAATGTCAGAGAGCACTCAGTCTACAACATATTGTACAAACACAGGGCAATAAAAATGCCCATCTTGAACAGGTGAGCTAACAAATATTACATTAAGCTTAGAAAGATCTTACATAACTTACCTGGGCAAGATATGGAGAATGGAAGTTGTTTGTAACGTTTTTGGATTCCCTGGATACACATTTCCTTCCCTCCATCTTCTTTGGCATTTATAACACTGCCAACTCTGGGAAACACCAGCCTGACAAAGAACAACTTATTAAATTCAACTGACAATTTTATACTAGATTCTATTTTAATACATCACGTTAAAATATTCACTTCAATCATAACTACATTACCATTGATATCCAGCTGACTTCAAGGTTAACACTTGCAAAAAGAAAACATCTCTACATAAGATTAATTTGTGTTTATTTTTGTATCACAGATTAGTGTTGTCATTTTTAAATATGGAGGCCAAACTGTATATATATTAAAGGATCTCAATATAATTAAATAGCAATTCTGCATTCAAATTCATTAAAAATCTAATTAGCTCCAATAATGCACTGATTTTGTTTAATTAACCTAATACCAAATAATGTAATTGTTTATCAACACTCATGGTTATTTTTGCTCAAATGATCTTATAACTATATGCACAACTGCTTCATACTGATACTTTCTTCTAAAAAGTTGCATCAAAATCCAGTGAGCATTTTAGAAGATGAAGAGGGAACAAGATTTCTGATGGACAGACACAGAGGACAAAAAAAATAATATATCCCCCTCCCCAGAAAGGGGAATACAAACTTTTCGCATCTCAAACATATATCACACATGACCATGAGAAGGCTTATATATAATTTACTCACTTAATCAAGTTGTTAAAATCGTGTGATGACAAGACCTGTGTTAGCTGAAACCTCTTGCAGAAGTGGAGATAATCTGTATACAGTCCTATATGAGAAACCAGCTGCCCACCACACGTTTCGTATGTGGCTTGTAACCTACAATACATAAATCAATATATATCAGATTTCAACAACATACGATACTTACATAAACTTATCTAAATGAAGGCAAGGCCTTTGATGTCCAGTCATAGAAAAAAGTGATGCCAAAGCTCCAAATACATTCTTATGCAAATCTAATGTATCAAACTTTTAAGCACAAATAGATTGCACAGTTTTGTATCATACCAATTTATCTACTGGAGACATTAAAGTAAATACTTCCGCACCACACATGGCATGGTCATTTTATACTTATACCAGATGGACTAGTCAATGGACTATCATCAGTAAGTGATCATTATCTAGAGTTTTAAGTATTTGGTAAGACAAATTAAGTCATACATAACGACTGA
Source organism: Panopea generosa (assembly GCA_029582155.1). Classification (NCBI taxonomy): domain Eukaryota; kingdom Metazoa; phylum Mollusca; class Bivalvia; order Adapedonta; family Hiatellidae; genus Panopea; species Panopea generosa. The sequence continues at coordinate 54,465,370 of CM055898.1, forward strand.
TTATACAGAAAAAAAGAAATTTTGTAGGGAGTAAGACAAATTTATGCTAATGTTTGTTTCAGATGCCACGAAATTATACCTTTATTTATTACAAACCAGGAATGACCAAAGAAAACACAAAAAATTCGCTTTAATTCCCCCATCGCAAGTTCCAAGTTCATACAGCTTACTGGAAACAATTTGCTTGTATTTTTTTATTAACAAACCTTGAAGTGCAACATGTATTAATCTTCAATACAAACTCACTTACACCTTTATACGTTATCATTATGCTGAACTTGTGGAATGTTCTCATTTTCTCCATTATTACTATTCCTCCACTGGGAAATAACATGATGCAACAACATTCAGTTATGTCAATCTCACAATTACCTATTTTAATGGCATTAATCTAAACTGAAATTTTTATTAAATCTATAAATTAACATTTCAACTAACTGTCTGAGAATGTTGATGAAAGGGGACAGTATTAAATATGTGCATGTATGCATACAGAAAATAATAACACAAGTTAATATACATCATAAACCTTCTTTCAAAATTCACTCCAGTGAAAATTGACAGCGTCTTACAAAATCCCCATCATATTTTTGCAAGGGCTATCGAAAGTCCCTGTCAATTTAACAGGGCTATCATAATCTCTTCCATAGAATAAACAGGGCTATCGTAATCTCTTCCATAGAATGAACAGGGCTATCATAATCTCTTCCATAGAATGAACAGTTATCATAAACCCTTTCCTTCCTTGACTTTGTCATTAATCTAAGTTGTATACTATGATGATGTTCAGGGTTTGTTTACCCTCACACTTTACTCTGGGCACTTTGAAGAACAGGATAAGATGATTACAATAACCTCAATTCACAGCCAGCAGTCGTTCAGTGGAAGCCAAAATCATATTGGAAGATAACAATACTGCCAAACCAACCCAAGTGGCTGAAAGTCTCCCCATTATAAATTATTATATCAATTTTTACTAAACAATTAGCATCACCTTACCAGTTGCAAGTGGTAGTTTCCATGGGAGAGGCAGCTTTGGGAGGCTCGGGGGCCTTGTTGGCCGGTACAGCCTGCCCTGGTACACTGGTGCTTTCTGTACATGAGAGGATAAAGAAACAGTAAAAACACTGATTACCAATGGCTAACATTTGTTTTCATTTCTATAAACAAATTTCAAGCCATACAAATTTTTTCATGGAAATAACGTAGTTTTGCATGAATTTTGTAAACAAGTACTACAGTGAAACTGCCATATTTCAAGGTCAACTCGCACACAAGAAATGCTGAAGTTTCATGATGTCTTGAGTATTAGATGTTTTCAAATTATTGCACGAAAAACATGATTTTTCAAGAAAATTATCTTGTTTATAGAATTGTTGGATAAAACACCCCTGCTGTTGTTTTTAAAATGTTATTTACCTAAACTATTCATTTTATATACTGTATTTGGTATCATTTATGTAATATTGCTTTGTTTTTATATGTTTTGCGGCATGCATGATTCCCCCTTTAACAGTGCACTGTAAAATAAACATTTCCATAAAAGTTTCAATGATCATAATGTGGGACAATTAAATTGTAAAAATTTGAACATTTACATTATCAAATGATGAAAATTCATATTTAAATAAGATATGCCAATCAAATAGGTGCAATTAAAAGAGGATTAAAACCAACAGAACCCCATCAAAATTAAGACAGAGGTGTGATGCTCTAAAAATTGCAAGTAAAGAATATATATGAAACATACACCAAATTTTTCAGGACCATAAAGTTTCCTTGAGTAAGTCAGGAAGTTATCACGGTTTCACTGCATGGCCTTCTATGTACAAAATAAGTGCTATGAATGTCTTTACATAATGGTCATTAATTTACAAAGTATTTAAATTACTCTATGCTTAACGACAAACTATGGCACGGTTCTAATTTTAAGTTGCCCACGAATCAAGCACAACACATAATTATAAGTGAGACAATGATTTTGATTTCAAAGGACACTCACTTTTTGCATTTTGTTGGCCAGCCTGCACTGGTTGCCCTGGAGGTTGAGCTTGGCCAGGAGGCCCCACTGCGCCAGGTGGCCCATCTGAAACTCCTCCTGTGAGATGTGGTGAAGGACAGTATTCAACAACCTTAATTCCTACAAGTGAATTTGGCCCATACGACTGTGCCTCAACTGTGATCAAACCGACAAGTGTGTCTGAAAAATAGCAAAGTCAGATGAAAACAAACATGCTTGGTATCTGGACGCATATTCATAAAAAATCTTTACTTAAAGTGACACAGGATTGTATTGGAAATAAAATTTTACTCATGTTCACAAACCAAATAAATCTATATATACTTATGAGCTGATGATAATAATGAAACTGCAACTAAAATTATTACAAAAAAATGGTTCTCCATCAAAAAATAAAAAGCAAAAGGCCCTCATGGGCCTAACTCCCTCACCTTATTTCACCTGTTACTTGTTTTCAAATTTTGAGAATTATCTGTGTTCACATATAGTATTCCTATGAAAAAACTATTTCTATGTAAAAACTAAAGTCCCCTTACTGGGCCCCAATGAACACTAGTTCCTTTATTTGAACAAACTTGAAACCCCTACTCATAGGGACAATTTATACCAAATATGATTTGTTCTTGCGAAAAAGATTTTAGAAACTCAATTTTTTATTTTATTTTGGGCACCTGATGACCCATGTGTGTACTCATAGGGATCATTTATGCCAAATATGAATGAATTTGCTCATCAGTTCTTGAGAAGAAGATTTTTGAAATTTCACAATTTTATCCCTTTTTAGGCCCCTGCTGGCCCCTAATGGATAATAATCCCCTTTAAAGGACCTAGTATCAACTGTTATGACTACACAATGCTTCAGACATCAATATGATTGGAATTATACCAAAAATTGATGAAAAAAACATAATTTCCTGTTTACCTGTACTATTCCTATGTAGAAATTCTAGGCCCAGATGGACCCTAGCCCCTTTATTTGAACAACTTGAAGCCCCTACTCATAGGGATCATTAATACCAAATATACAAATTCGGCTGATTTTAAATGAAAATTTCCCTACGTTAAACTGACAAGTCTCCAGGGCAGGGCCAATTTTGACCCGAGTGTCATGGCTTGACCAATATGAGAGAAACTGATTTGGTGATACTACATGCAAAATATCCAAGCTCCAGGCTTTGCACTTTCGAAGAAGAAGATTTTTGAATAAAAAAATGATAATACCCCAGTATAATGATTTGAACAAAGTTGAAAGAACTTCATGTAACAATGCTTCACACCAACTTTGATGAAAATCTGTCAAGTGGTTTCAGAGAAGAATTCGTTTGACACAGGGCGCTCAGAATAGCTCACCTTGAGCTTTGCTCAAGTGAGCTAAAACAAAAGAAAATATTAGTTACATTTTTTGTCAACTATTTGACTGCAAATATTTCCTTCATTAATTACAAGATTTATACCCCTTTCCAATATGGCACAAAATAAAGGGTCAGCACACATACTGGGGTTGTTAGTTTTATATTTTAATCTGACATATATAAATATCTGATTTTCTGAAACAGAGATAAATAAACTTTTATCAAGATTATCACTTGTCAAACCTACAGTTTCACATTCATGGGTATGGTTACAACATTTTCTATTAAAACATCACATGGTTGGTCAACATACTTAGACCCCAATTTACTTTGCAATGAAAGTATAAGTTTAATAAGCTTTATGAATTGTTTTAAAATGATAAAATGAATTTTGGATTTGAGATGCTTTATCTATTTTATTGCCCTGTTGACAAGTTATCAACACTGCTATATGAAAAACATTACCTTTAGGACAGAACAAGGGGCTAACTTCACTAACCTCACAAGAATTATGTACAAAATATTAAAACACCTACAGACAGAAAAGTTTATTCTAGTATGCTTTAATAGGAAATTTTTTAAATGATGATGTTAGTGTTTATATGTTTCATATCTTCGTTTGTATCATCACAAACCCTACACCTAAGTAAACTTCCAAGCGCAATTAAAATTTCTTAAACATTTAAATAAAGCACTTTGTTCTTTCAGATTTGTAACACAAAACTCATTGGACTTTTAAGGTGAAGAAATTCTGGAAATGCCATTTAATTTAACATCATCACATCAAAAAACGTAATTCATATTTTCACAAGTAATTCAGATTGTTGAAAAAGACCAAAATCAAACTGTGAATCATTTTTGCTATTATTAAGACTTACCGACTGTATTGGAGACTTCAGCAATTTTACTGTTGGTTTCCTCCCCAATCTCTGAGAGCTGGTACAGAGCTTCGAGACTTGACACAATCAGCTGGATGTCCTGAATTGTCAAATACTTTGCAATCTCCTCATAGATAAATGTGTCTAGTTTCTCGGACAATACAAACTCATTGTCCTCTAGTCGACTAAGTTTGCTCACCATCTCAAGGCCTAGGAGAAAAAAGCATTTATTGACATTTATTTTGTTAAACATGAAACATGAAACATTTAAAGGTCATGGCATGACGGCACTCATGTTTCTAATGAACACAAACTACTGTAATCGAAAAATACATTCTTTCAAATATCAAGTGTTTATTTTCCTCAAATTTTATTGTCAAAAGAAAATCACAAAAGCAAATGTTTATTTCCTATTTGAGAGTTTTTCTGTTTTAGACATATTAAATACTGACAATGCGTTTAGTGTCAATTTCTTGGATCAATTCAGGATCCTTACAAAAGTCTAAAATGGTCAAAGAATTGCAAGTGAGAATTTAAATACCTCAGACCAATGTTTATCTATCGTTTTAAAAAACAATTACCTAGCAAATCATTATATTCAATATTAAATCTAAAAAAAATTCTTATTATTCAATTTTTCAAACAAAATTTAAAACGAAGTTATGCCAACAACATATTACAAAACAATATGGTTGTAAAATGACAATTTTATGATATTCTACCCATCAAAACAATCTGATATTATTTTCATCAACTTTTTACATTTCCTTCGATATTTCAATGCAATAGGGATGTTTCAGGGACAACATAATTTTTTTAATTGACAGATGGTTACAAGCAAACATGTATCATAATTTTGACTATAATATAAAAAACACAGCACTGATTTGTTAATATGTATTACCTCTGACAACGGAGAATTTATCTGTGGATGTGATGCACTGTACGAGTAGATTGAGAATAGTTTTGGATTTGAATGAATCTACAGGATCAAGGACAAAGTGAGCTGCCAAGTTACCCAGTGTGTCTAGTGCTAGCTGATGTAATGTACCATAGTTACAATGGACACACAGTAATAGAAATCTACAACAGAAAACAATTAATAATTAGATTAAGGAATGTGATATAGTTTATTTTTTATCTATTTCATGTCACACATTTTAATACTTTAATGCATTTATAACAATAATTCATTAATTCAATTACAATATTACTGCTCTGCAAATGCTCTGAAATAAGCAAAGAAGGTTTGGCTGTTTTATATGCATCATAACCTAAAATAAAGTAATTTATATTTGTTAAATTTGAATTGTTACTATCACTATAAAATCTTTCCTCTTTTTGACAAATGTTTTTTTTTTAAACAAGTATCTCTCTCCTTCTGTCATGAAACAGGATTTACTTGCATTTGTTTGGTCAATTCCACAGGTAAAGTCTGCATAAGTTTATCTTGGAGACAATGAAATTAAAGCTTCCTCAACATGCTCTTCATATTTTAAAATTAATCCGCTTGATGCTGTTTTCTGTGATATTCCAGTATTTTAGATCCTCTACTATTCCGGAATGGTGTCTGATTTCACTTTTCAATAATGACATTATATAATCAACCCAACAGGGAATTCAAGTAAAAGGAAGTAAACAGTATGTGTACAAACCTGAATACGAGATCATTGTTAGCAAGAAATTTCATGTTGTGGTCGTCAAATGACAAGTTTCTCAGTATAATTGCCACCTGTAACATAGCACAAGATTCAAACAGTATTAATAAAATCTAAATACCCAATACAGTGTTATCAAGGGATAGAATCTCTACAGTCACACTATATATATATTCTTCACAGCACAGACTCATTGTATTCTGTTTTATAAAAACATTGTTTCTATTGATTTATTGTATGTTGTAAATAAAATTTCACACTGGGTCATGTATTATATGAATTTGTTAATATTAGCTCATCCTTTGCGAGATATAATGCTATGAAATGGAATATGTTCTCAATGTATTTTACTTTTAGGAGGGGATCGGTGCCTTTTGAAGGGGACAAATGAACACTTGGGGGAATTTTAGTAAGTCGTAAAATAAAAAAAGAAAAAAAAGAAATCACGAGTAAAAACAGTTAACAGGTCAACATCCCTGTTTTTCATTGTATTAAACTGTTAAACCGGCATTAAACACCACTTTTTTTCTTTCCCCCTGACATTAGGGGGGAAAATAGATACTATTTTGAGAGTGGAATGGAGCTGCATTTCGCCGAATATTTTGGGTAAAAAAAACAACAACAGTGTTTTGCACGTTATGATTGGCAAACAATTATATTAGATGCATCTTGCATGCAGCATGAATATCATCTAGTTAAAGAATGTCAAATATAAAGCAAGTTTATGATGGAAAATATATTAACAATTCAAAACATGCAAACACATATAATACACAATTTATATAAAAAATACAAATGTGTCAAACAGATGCCCCCACTACATGCTGGTAAATTTTATAAAAAAAAAACAAGTTGAAACTTCTGAAATATTTGACATATGTTAAAAAATATCAAAGTTGACCTCTATTTCACCATAAAACTGCTACACACTCAATGTTAATTAAATAAACACACCCTTTCAGAAGTTATTATATAGAAACCAAGTTGATGGACAGACATACAGCCAGAGGTAAAACTTAATGCCCCTTCACCATTCTTCCAATAGACGTGGTATAAAAACAAGAGACCCAAAATGAGCCTAAGTTTCCCATCTGGTGTCACATGTCACTATCTTCCAATAGACATGGTATAAAACAAAAGTCCCAAGATGAGCCTAAGTCTCCCCATCTGGTGTCACATGTCACTTCCTTTCAATAGACGTGGTATAAAACAAGAGACCCAAGATGAGCCTAAGTCTCCCCATCTGGTGTCACATGTCACTTCCTTTCAATAGACGTGGTATAAAACAAGAGACCCAAGATGAGCCTAAGTCTCTCATCTGGTGTCACATGTCACTTCCTTCCAATAGAGGTGGTATAAAACAAGAGACCCAAGATGAGCCTAAGTCTCTCATCTGGTGTCACATGTCACTTCCTTCCAATAGAGGTGGTATAAAACAAGAGACCCAAGATGAGCCTAAGTCTCCCATCTGGTGTCACACGTCACTTCCTTCCAATAGAGGTGGTATAAAACAAGAGTCCCAAGATGAGCCTAAGTCTCCCCATCTGGTGTCACATGTCACTTCCTTCCAATAGAGGTGGTATAAAACAAAAGACCCAAGATGAGCCTAAGTCTCTCATCTGGTGTCAAATGTCACTTCCTTCCAATAGAGGTGGTATAAAACAAGAGACCCAAGATGAGCCTAAGTCTCCCATCTGGTATCACACGTCACTTCCTTCCAATAGAGGTGGTAAAAAACAAGAGACCCAAGATGAGCCTAAGTCTACCCATCTGGTGTCACACGTCACTTCCTTCCAATAGAGGTGGTATAAAACAAGAGTCCCAAGATGAGCCTAAGTCTCTCATCTGGTGTCAAATGTCACTTCCTTCCAATAGAGGTGGTATAAAACAAAAGACCCAAGATGAGCCTAAGTCTCTCATCTGGTGTCAAATGTCACTTCCTTCCAAATTTTTTATGGACTAAGCCTATGAATAACATTTTCATGTAAAGTGATCGTCATCTTATTGAGCTCCAGTGGACCCTTGTCCCTAATTTCAAGCAGACTCCTTACATACTAGTATTTGAAAATAATCATACAGCAGTATTGGAAATTCCGATCTTATGTACAGGTAGACATTTACTTTAAAATTGATTTTTTTTATCCTGACCTTTGCTCAGATGACCTGAAACTGTCATTCAGCAATATAAAGCTCTATACAGATACTGTCCCCTCCTTAAGTTTCCAAACACAACATTTACCTGGGTTATTCTAATGCCTTCTTTATCATCTACACCAAGATTCCTGCCAAGTTGTAAAACTTCTTTGCCAACCATGTTTTCTGCAAAGCAATTTGAATGCTCACTTAATCATATTAATTTATATCTGACTCATACAGCCATAATATTTATCATTTTCCAATATCCATTGAGCAAGATAGGAGAAAATGGGATATAATTTCTATATAAATTACAAACAATGGCTAATATTTTCATTAATATTCTGTTGTATAAAAGTTGCGTTTTTTATTATAGTAACTTGTATGTAAAGTAAAAAAAAAAAAAATAAAATGTTAACATATTTGAAGAAATTTCCCAATCAATTTCAAGTGTCACTCATACACGTTTTACCATTATTTGTAGACACCAATATTCAGTGTTTTTTTTTCGCCTAAAATTTACCAAAATATTTCCCCCATATCTTGATAGAGTATGAAAGCTCCCTTTATAAATCTACAGTGCTTTCCAAACATCTGTATTAAACAAACCCCATGTACACAATTTAAGAGCTACTTACTTTTACAATCCACCCGGGATTCTGAGATCAACTGTCTGGCATCCTCATTGGACACAGTATCAAACCAGAACTGAAATAACAGACATACTGTATAAATGTCATTCTACAGCAACATAAAATAAATTGCTTGATTAATCAACAAACATTTAAAGTGAGGCAGTAGTACAACGTGACCTCTCAAAAACTGCTATCAGTACTAGTTCTACACAGAAAACGACTCGAGAGCTTACTTCACAGTCAAGCCAAAATAAACTGGCATAATCTTGAACTAATAAATCAACAGTTAAAATCCTTATAAAACAGAGCAACCAAATCAATCATAATTGCAGATATCAGACACCATCATCAGGCCACTACTACAGTTTACAAGAGTGATTTCTGTAGAAATTCATCTTCTGAGACGGCATCAACCAGACAGACTCGTGGTGTATTTGTGTAACATTCAGAAGACTAGTTAGTGGCAACCATGGCTTGTTTTCATTTGGAGCAACTCTAAAAAACTTACAATAATATAACTTGTTAATATAAAATAAAAAATATAAACAATTTACATATTTCTTTTGATGAAAAAAAACCAATGGTAACATCATAATGAATACTGTACTGAAGACTAACCGAACTGTGCCCAATGAGTTTAATTCTTGGTGCACTAGCAAGGATGACATTCAACCCGCCCTCTGACACACACAAGGAAAAAGTTACACAACTTGAATGTATGTGATATTCGATTAACAGAAGTCATTTGGTAAGTCTAATGGGCTCTGTTTGTTAACAGGAATAACATTTTTGTTACAACAAAAAACTAATCTAGTAGAGGATACTTTTGCAGGGGCTTAACATTTACAAATTTTAACACACAAATTTAACTGCTCTAAACCAGCAAGACAGATTTTCCATAACATCACCTCATTGATATCTGACCCAGCGAAATATCAAAACAAGTTTTATAAAGGAAGTAATGCACTGATGCACAATTCCAAATCTAAACACCTTGCAGTAAATGGTCAATAATAAACATTACAACAAACTGTAATATTTCATAGTAAATTGCAACTACCACGGTTATACAGCTTTTCACAAATAAGTGAAAAATTCAACAGTTATCTGGTTTGAAAATAAATTTCACAAATAGAGTTAATATTTTAAAAAAAACACCGACACACTTTTATTTATTATGATTTTATGTACAAGTGTACTTACCCTGATGAAGTCTCTATTGGAACAATTTCTCCATCCATTCTCATATAATTTTTCCAGAGACCCAATACCTTCAATGCAGTATCAGAAACTTTTATCAATACAAATTTAGAAATTGAGGTTAAATATCAGTTATAATTTATCCAGATTATTATACAAAATACAAACAATTATAAGCTAACTAACACAGTAGTGTGTCAATATCTACATCTCATTGAAATCATAATTAATAATATTCCAATAACAAGTTTCCCATATGATACTTATCCTTCATTACAAGCAATACTATTAATGAATATCATGAACAACATGGTCACATTATTGTAATTTTCCGCCCAACTCGTCAGTGCCATCACAATATTCTGAAATAAGGGTTCATTAATTCACAGTACTCAAAACATATGACAGTTTGTCAAGTCATTTCACTTTGATATTTTTACTTAAAAATATATCTGCAAATACAAAATTAAACTATCCAAATGAGTACTGTAGACCATTAATTATTGTTTCTATTTGAATTTAAGCATAGCGGTAGACCTTTAGTAAATGCTTGAGTGGTATTTTTCTTTGCACGTTCCAAGTCATTTAAAACAAGTGTAAATTGATTATTAATGTCATAATTTTTTCTCTTTAATAGAAAAGAAGTCTAGGTAAATATATATAAACCCATACTTTTCAAAACTTGAGTAATGCCACTAGTTATTAACAGCTATCAATAATTTCATAAACATAAAGTTCCAGATTCCAAGAGATTAACATCTCTGTATGTTATATTTTCATAAAAGTTAAGATTGTGAAAACAAGTAAATTCATTTTAATATTGCTGCGGGGCCCTTTAACATTAAATGTAATCCTTTCATATCATATCAGACCTAGTATTTAATTGATCAACCACTTCAGAGCTTTTATAATTTCAAACATAAAAAAGTTCAGTTATCCCTATCAATTTCTTATCCTCAGCACAATTACCATACATAATCTTACTCCACAGTACACCCACAAAGATATCATTCCTGAATATAAAATACAATTATCCATAACTTGGAACTACACCATCATCTGTATAGAACACTATATTAGATGTATTAGATTCCCACTAACCTTTATTAAATATGCCAATATGGGCAAGTAGTAGATCTGTGAGTATGATGCATTTGTCCAACCTCAGTGTGTGTTTACTCTCATTGGACAGAAGTGTACAGACATTGATAACAAAGTCCACCTCATTGGGAAGACCAGACAACAACGCTTTCTCCAGCTTGTCATAATCGCTGAACTTGGCATACACTGTGGATAATCCATGACCAGGCCGCAGATTTTCTAAAGAAAATTAACACAAATTAATGACATATCATAACCTACAGTCTCATGTATGCTTTTCTGGCTTCATAAAAAAGCTTAAACCTTATAACGAACTTGTCAAATTGTTTAATGAACTCATGTAATATCACTTATGTGAGTAATGCAGTGAAAAGTATCATCAACAGCAACATACCCTTAACATACCAGCAACATACCCTATACATACCAGCAATGCATTTAACAGTTTCTACATTTTCAAAGCAGAGAGATACTAAATATTAAACATGTACCAAATTGTCAATATCAATTAATGAATTTCTTCTGATAGTTAAAAAATGTTTTTAAAAGCAGTCATTGCACACTCACTTCTCATGTGTACAGCAGAAGAACAACTTCCAATATTGCAAAAAAAAAGTGAGAGGAAATAGCAGATGGGTTTTTCCAGTTTCCAATTATCCTCCAAAATCAAGAACTCAAGGAACGCTTACAAAATGACTAAATCCATGTTATGCAGAGTGTTCTAATGTTGTTATTTTTTGTATAAACCTTGGCTCAATTTGCAATATATTGTAAAAATGATAATAGAAATGAAATAGGTCCTCCATAAAAAGTTAAGCACAGTTATGATAATACATGAATGAATGACAGTTTATGTCTAATGCATGAATAAAGATAACTATATCAAAAGTCTATATGAGACAATAGTCTATATGAGACAATACTCCCATCAATTGTACATACATAAAAGCAGAATTCGCAACAGCTGGATTGTCATTATTGTAGTTATTTTGTATACTGAAAGGATATAGAAACACTGGGTGAATTATTTCAAAGCCACACCATCAAACTATCGTAAGTGATAGTTGCAGTTTTGAAATATGTGTGTAAAAATATTTCATTAAAGAAATTGTCAATATGATCCTTATTACTGACGAAACCACTAATGAAATACCTGCACACACGTTCTTGAACTGTAAACACTGCTTACAATAGTTTCTCAATGCCACTCTCAAATTCACCCGACATTTCTTAAGGCCACAAAAATATCTCTGTTTCCCCATGCCCAACCCTAGATTTTAAAACTGGGTAGATAGTTGGGGTTTTTTTTCTTTCTTTTTTTTTGAAATCCATAAAAAACATACATGTGTAAGATAACAGAGAAACTCATCATTTTATTAACTGATATGACTATTCCAATCCAACAATATAATTTATATTACATGTATTAATTGTGCTCAATACTAACTGCATTGCTCCTAAAAATGTAAGATTGAAAACTAAGAAAATCTGCAAAAAATGAATAGTATTTGTATACCATATTTATATAATAAACTGAACTGTGTTTATTTTGATTAACAAAATGAAACTGTATACAGAATAACTAGTTTTAGTAAATTGGACAGCAGTTACTTAAACTGTTGGCATTTAAAAATGCCTACAGAACTTTATCAAAAAATGAAACTGTATATAGAATAATACGTATTAATCTGTTGGCATTATTTAATATAGTTCATAGGCATTTTTAAATGCAACAGTTTTTGTAAATGTAGTCAAATTTTCTAGTACAGTCAAACCTGTACTAACGGTCACCTGTTATAAGCAGCCACCTGCCTTAAGCGGCCAGTTTCAGACCCTCCCGTCGAAATTTACTATATAATTTAACTGCAATAGGCGGTCACCTGGTCGACACAGCCAGCGGCCAACATTTTTGGTCCCAAATGCATTAAAAACCTCCTATAGCGGCCACCAAATGAACAAATTTTACCGTATAATATCGATTTTGGCATATAAAAGTTTCATTACGGCCACAGAATTAATATTTAATTAAAGTACTAAAAACCAAATAAATCAAATAATTATAATATATCTTTAATTTAAAATAAGTTTCTTTTTGTTTAAACTTTCTTAATTGGCCGTAAACAAACCAAACAAAGCTGTTATTGTGTTCTACATAATCGCAATTTTTCGACTCAAACACGAGTGTAGTGCGTGATAATTTTCACATCTCTATTTTTAGCTCGCGTTATAGACAGATCAAAGTGTTTTGTGTAAACACGTTAACTGTGAAAAAGTCGGCATATTAAAAGATTAAAGAAGCTAACGTTTTTGAGACGATAATTAGAATAGCAGTTTGTTCGTGCTTTTAACGAACGATAAGGAATTAACTCATAAGTTCACACTTGTAAAATGCGCTAATTGTGGAAAAATATAAAATTTGGAAATGATTGATTGTGACTTAAATCATAAATGTTTTGATTGTCAGTGTGTTAACAATGCCACCAAAACGGAAGTGTTTGACTTTGGATGAACGTGTTGAGGTTGTGAAATTGTGCCAATATACAAAAATACTTCGCTAATCTGGGTGAAAATTGATGACCCTGTAGTAGGCAGTCACCTGTCTTAAGCAGCCAATTTGGCCCTTTCCCTTGGCTGGCTGCTTAAGACAGGTTTGATTGTATTAGCCATTCTATATAATTATACAGTTTCTGAACATTGTTTAACAAAATAAACTAGCAGAAGTAGTACTTGCCCAGATTTTTATTACCAATACACTTTGCGGTATAATATAAAATAATTAAATGTAAACAGACTAAATGTATTACTTTTTATGTAAGGTTAGTTCCCCATAACATTATGCATGTGTAAATCACAAGTTTTAGAGTTTGAATAAGACCCGGAGAAGTGAGAAAATTTCAGGGAGAACTGACTATGTCTCTGTAAGTATGACCGACTTACTATGTTGTATTTAGTCTTTGTTCTTTATTGACTATCATTTCTGTTTTGTCACTCTGTGGCAGTGTGCCACAGTGGGAGAAGGTGTTAATTCAAAACATTATTTTAAATATCATTCTCTTCTTTTATAATGATTGCTAAATGTCATAACATACAACAATGGCAATGTCAAGCATACAAAGCTATTCATCCAAGAGAACTTGGCAGTCTATGATCTAGAAAAGTGCAACTTGTCAACTATATTTCAAATATTAAAAAGACAATTTATCTTAATTGTTGCTTTCAAACCTATATTTAAATCATGATATGACTGCCAAAAAAAATTATACGCTGAAACCACACAACCAAAAAGCAATATGTGTATCACTGTAATACCTCATCACATTTTTCTTTACCGTATACTCGATTTAAATATCAACGTTCACGTTTTCACAGCAGGGGTCAGGAAAAACTTCTAAAAGTCGGGCAAGTAAACTGGTAAAAATACTCGTCCGGATTGAAAACTCACTTGTCCAAAAAAGTTATAGTAAAATAGGGTCTATTTTGGAAGCACGTTGTGATAACCTTATCTTACCTTAAATAGTTTTATTACTTCATTTACAATAAGTACACCACTAGCTTTAACTGTTATGATCATGCAATAAACATTAAGTTTGTTGATGTTTATATATCACTTTTGTTCCAAATACAAACAGCTTGGGGTAAACATAAAAAGTTAATGAATTCAAGCCTCCGTAACATGTAAAGCGCAAAAAGACTGTTTATATTCCGGAGACCGGGATCTATTCCGAAGACCAAAAAGTCAGATTTTTAAACCGGTATCAAAAAGCTGCGCATGGGCATCTTGATACCTTATAAAAAATTATGCCGAATGGTTTGTAATGAAAAGAGTCCTTGGAGACTCGACGCAAAACTGCATGATAAAGTTATCGTTGATGACACTCAATGTCAAATTTACAAATTGTATATTTACATTTTTCAGATTGTTTATTTTTCGATCTCTGCCAAAAAGTTTACTTGTCCGACGGAATAGTTATTGGTAAAAATCACTTGTCAAGATGAGTGCTTTTGCAGGTTCCTGATCACAAAAGAAAATTTACAAACATACAGTTCCAATTATTGTAAATCTTCGAAATATTTATAAAAATACCAAAACTTAACGCTGACATTATACATTACGCGATCAATCGCGAATTATCTGCAAAAACATAATCAGATTTTAAGAAATTGCCACCATCCGCGAACAATGTCATCATCTATTCTTAATTCCTTTCTTAGGTGTGTAGTAATATGTGTGTACTGTGGTCGTAGATATCCAACCAATCATAGCCGTTATTTAAAATAGGTTAATCTATGTTCAAAGCTACCCCCCAATCACATTAGAGGAATAAAAATAGATAATTGAATTTGCACGAGAGGTTTTCCGAAGTCGCAATATCGGTCATGTGGTAAACACTGCAGGGGTTAATTGCTTTTACTGATTATTTGGGGTCTATAAGCAACAGTTTCACATGTGTTGTATAGAATAGAGATATTTGCAGACATGTGTATTGTGAAAACTTGTTTGTCCTATTTTTATGACAAGCCTAGAGCGGTCGAAAAATAAAATAAACAAGAGGGCCAAGATGGCCCCATATCGCTCACCTGACTCACCTTGAGTCACCCAATTTAAGTAGATTATATAATACATGTACATTCAAAATTCCAGAAAGATGAGATGGGCAAGTAATTAGAATTTTGATTTGTTTTGAAGATGTAACAGATGCGTAAAATAGTTCAAACTTGGTAGAGGTTCACCCATGGTAAATGTCAGTGAAATTACATTGAAATCAGATCATAGATTCTGACAAGAAGGCTTTTGAAGGTTTTTACTATAGATGCCTATATAGTAAACTAGCACCTCACTGTGGCGGTCATGTTTTTTTAACAAATCACAACGGCTTGAACAAACTTTGCAAAGGGTCACCCAAGGAACATTTCTGCGAAATTGTTTAAAAATCGATACGGCGGTTTCTGACAAAGATTTTTTAAGTTTTTACTATAGCTTATATAGTAAACTAACCACAGCCCCTGGCCACCATGTTTTTTGACAAATCACTACAGTTTGAACAAACTTGGTAGAGGGTCACCAAAGGAATATTTTAGTGAAATTATTTTAAAATTGAGCCAGTAGTTTCTAATAAGAAGATTTTTTAAGTTTTTACTAATGAAACTTGCCCTGCCCCCTGGCGGCCATGTTTTTTGACGAATCAAGATGGCTTGAACAAACCTGGTAGAGGGTCACCCAAGGATCATTTCTGTGAAATTATTTTAAAATCAAGTCAGTAGTTTCTGACAAGAAGATTTTTTTAAGTTTTTACTATAGCTGATATAGTAAACTGTCAAGAGTTGGGTGAGTATCTTGAACTAAAAACAGGATCTTCTGTAAGGCGAATGTGTCTTCACTGGATTAAGCTGTGAAACAGTCGAGCTTGAAATTATGTTTTGTTTTGTTCAAACTATATTATATATAAATTTTCCTCAGGCTTCTTGATTCATGATTAGTAAACTTCAAACAAAAATAATAATAAAATGATTCTAATATTTAGAAATCATACAGACAAATGATCATATCAATCAACTATATACAGTATAATGTGTCAAACCCCGTAGAGTTGAACTAACTGTTGTTCAACACTAGTTAAATAATGAAAACCGCTGTTCAGACTTCTTTCAAACTCAAACCAAAGCTTATGTCTGGAACACTGTTTATCCAGCATAAAAGTACACCTGTATGTTTGAAGACTGTTTCAACCTTGGTCTTCAAACTAAACTACAGCGTATGAAACAAAGCCAAGTTTCAGTACTTAAATAAAGTTATTGTTTGAGAACGATTTCAAACTAATAACAAACTGTATGCTTGGAACAATGCTCAGTTCCAGCATAAATATACACTTATACATTTGGAGACTGTTCCAAACCGAAGTCTTCGAACTAAGATAAAAATCCAGTTCCAGCACAAAACAAACCTGTTATGTTTAAGAACATTTTCAAACTAAAGCATCAGACTAAACTATTGTGCATGAAACAATCCACAGTTCCAGCACAATAAATATTCCTACGAGTTTCAATCTCAAGCCTTCCCAAAGCCGACCGCTAGAAAGAATCTTTGTTGCAGTGGACTCTCCCCCACCCCATCACAATTAAGCTGCTCCTCCGACGTTTCAAGTACACTTTGACACTGAAAATCTCAAGCAGACTTCTTGCAGCGAAAGAAACTAGCTTAAAATATGGTATTGCTTTATAATGAAGCACTTAACCATCCCTGTCTGAACCATAAAAACTCTGACTTCTATATTAAAGAAAACAACTATTTTAAAAAGTTGTACAATTCATGATTAATATTTCAATCATTGATTATAATTGTATTATTCATCTTTTTATGATGAATTATCTTTTAAAACTTATATCTGGTATAGTATTGTATAATAATAGCGAAAAAAAAAGTTTATTTAAAGAGTTTATTACCTCTTCTTAAAATAATTGCTATAAACAGCTATAAACAGACATTTATGCTATAAAACAAGTATATTAATTTGACATAAAACTAACCCCACCCCCTGGCACCCATGTTTTTTGACGAATCAAGATGGCTTGAACAAACTTGGTAGAGGGTCACCCAAGGAACATTTCTTTGAAATTATTTTAAAATTGAGCCAGTAGTTTCTGGCAAGAAGATTTTTTAAGTTTTTACTTATTAAACTTGCCCCCCCCTCCTGGCAGCCATGTTTTTTTGATGAATTAAGATGGCTTGAACAAACTTGGTAGATGATCACCCCAGGAACATTTCTGTGAAGTTATATCAAAATTGGCCTGGTGGTTTCAGAGGAGAAGTTTTTAGAAGCTAAAAGTTAACGACGGACGACAGACGATGGACGGCGGACACCAGGCGATCACAAAAGCTCACCTGTGAGCTAAAAAAAATCAGTAAAATTATTTCAGTCCGTGTTTTTTTTCGTTGCTCGGACAAGGGGAAACAGAGATATTTTTAATCGTGGACTTACTCCTTCAGTATATAAAGTACTACAGAGAAAGTTCTGTACTTAGAAACAGGCCAAACTAATGTGTGCAATCTAACATATAAAGATTCATTTTTTTGCAGTAGCCTTTCAGAAGAGGGTCATAATAAAAGTAAAAGCGCCATTATAAATTGTAACTTATGCAAATCATATCACAGACAGAATCGTTTTTTACTTTCCACCACTATGAAACCAATGGCAGAGAGATGACAGAATGACAATCATAAGGAAACTTACCAGCAATTTCATGTTGAGTGTAATTATAAGAGAGTGGTACACTATATTGTGGCCCACATAGTTTCTTCCTGATGGGTCCATCATCATCATGCCGCGATGCTACTGTCTTGGGGTCCTCGCCGAGGAAATGGATTTGTTCATAGATGTGTAAATATCTAGGAAAAGTATTACAATTGTTTTATGTATAAACAAATAGGCATTTTAGGGATGAATAAATAAATAAATAAACGAACGAACGAACGAACGAACGAACGAACGAACGAACGAACGAACGAACGCAAACGAACGAACGAACGAACGAACGAATTAATGAATGAATTAATGAATGATTTAGGATTTTATGGCATACAAGCACAAAACTGTTTTGAGGCTAACAGGAAGATAGAGTCCAGGTTCACACTGTACAAAAAAACAAGAGACCCAAGAGGGCCTGAGGATGCTCTACTGACTCATACTGGCCATAGCACTTTTTGAAATTCCACAATATTTACCCTATTTGTGGGAGGGGTCGTCTTCACAATTTATGGATAAATACCCCCACCACACCCATACTGAACAAAAACTTAATTGCTATGAAAAGGAAATACTTCAAATTCCCATACCATTCATCTGTAAACAAGTTAAAGTCCCCGTATAGAGCCCTTAAACAACCAAGCCCCTTAATTTGTCAGAACTTCAATCACCCACTCTTAGCGATTTGTTATGAGCAGAAATGATTCAATTCTAAAAAGAAGTTTTTTTGTACACATGGTACAAAATGAAAAAAATCAAGTTTACCCTATAATATTCCTATGTAAAAGTCACATTACAGGGCCCAAATATATCCCAGCCCCTTGATATGCAGAATCTTCAATCCTTGCTGATGTAAGGATAATTTATATCAAATATGAACTAGTTTGACTGAAAGGTTATTGAGAAGAAATTAGTGAAAATTCTCAATTTTAGCCTTATTGCCCCTTCCGCCCCCTGGCCGCTTAAGGTAATTCAATCCTCTTTATTCAACAAAATCAAATTTATCATTACTATACAATGCTTTAGATCTCAAATTAAACAACATATTTACCCAAATGGACAAAAAATGAGAATTTTCCATTTTCCCATAGTAGTCCTATGTTTTGAAAATTTTCTATTTTAACCCTTTTTTGACCCACCCTGGTCCCTTATGGAAAGACAATTCGCCTTATTGAGCCAAATCTTATTTCCTATGACTACCGGTAGATGATACTTCGGAACTCCAATTGAATAATAATTTTGCCTAAATAGACGAAAAAAAAGAGGATTTTCTGTTTTCCCATAGTATTCCTATGTAAAATTCTAAGTCCCCTTACAGGGCACCTATAAATTTTAGCCCCTTAATTCTTATCTGCAATGAAACCTCTACACATAGGGATAATTTATGCCAAATATGAACAAATCTGACATATCGGTTCTTAAGAAAACGATTTTTGTAATTCCCAATTTTTACCCTTTTGGGGCCCCTCCTGACCCCTTAAGACAGTGGAACCCAGTCATTTTTACAAAACTGAACCTCCTTCACCAAACAATGCTTCTGTGAAGAAATAGGCAAAATCATTTCTATTTTTTTAAAAAAAAAAAAAAAAAAAAAAAAATTATTATAATGACACCTGTCCCCTACTTGAACCCTCGGGGTTGGGTCATTTTTAACCCTAGGGACACCATTTGAACAAATCTAACAAAACTATAGTTGGTTATCATTATTACATAAACATTCTGAAAATCTGTTGGGCCGTTCATGAGAAGAAGATTTTTAAGTTTTGGACTATTTTTAGTAATGGTGGCCATCTTCAATTTCAAATCAAATAAATCTTCTGCAATAGAAACATCTATCTGAAGTTTCAGTTTAATTGGCCTAGTGGTTTCAGAGAAAGTGCTGTTAACACACTTTGGAGACCACAGTTGACGGACAACGCGCCATTGCATAATCACTTCTGGCGTTTGGCCAGTAGAGCTAACAACTATAAGACGTATTTGAAAAGGGACATTTTCAACAAACTATGAATATGGTATGACCAATCAAATATATTGATATACAATATACTAAAAATTTGCACAAATGTAAACATGTTATGACTGTATCTGTAATAACAACGCCTGCAGATGATACTTTAAAATGTGCCATCTCCCTCCTTTCAGCCTGCTTTCAATTTTTTCTTCTTTTGGCATGAAGATAAACTTATCAATTAATGCTCTTTACAAAATCAATTAACAGATAATTTGATAACCTCCAACATAAGGTAGATCTATAAACAGTGTTTTTTTTCACCATTTTGGGAAGATGACCCATACCCTTGGAATTGGGAATTTAGTGGTGTTTTCTTTAAAATTGGGAAAAATATGCTCAAGTTTATTAAACCTGGTACACTTGCTTAATTGACAGTTATATTTACTGATAACTTTATACTTCTTGATAACTATCTATTTAAAGTATAATGATATGAATAAACATTAACAAATATCTAGCTTAACATTTTATTTAGCAGAGTATTGTTTGGTATTCTAGAGCAATATCTCTTGTTCTAAGTGCCTTAAAGGCTGCAACAACTTCATCTATTTGATAATAGTTGAGGCTATAGTCAGAATAATAAGACATATTCTCATTAGAGAATATAGAGTATACTGTCCCATCTTGTTCAACTTCCTTAGTTGTGTCATATACAAATAATAACTTGCACAGTTTGCAGCAATAACCAGCCTTTAATGCGCGGAAGTACAGCCATGTTTATATGCTTTCATTTTGAACAGCATAAAAAATGCTGTCAGGTAGGCACAAGTTTATAATAATCACAATCAGTATTTGACAAGTGTTGGTAAGAAAAAATGTACGTAACTGACGATTGTGCTATTTTCAACACTCACAGGCTTTTGAGCACTTGAATCTGACTGTTAAAAGAAAGTGTCAATAGTTTGTCGTTTATTAGCAGGAGCCTTTAATATCTTGAGGTAATATTTTGAATTATGCAACATTGTTTTGTTTATTTCACGATACATATAAATGCTTGCTAACGCTTCCACAAACTTAATAAGCGTCTGAGCTAAAACGGTGAGGTTACAAAAGACACATGCTCCCGATCAATCAAACGCTCTAGAATCATAAGGAAACCAGACTGCTGCCAAACTAAACAGTTATCTGCTTGGATCTGGTCCCTGTGCAGGAAATCAGTCTATAAGCGCATGCGCAGAGAAGCAGTTTAAAAGCAGTTTCATACTCAATCCAGAATGGCAAAATCTGCGCTTATTTTTCGTGGTAGTTTCACTAGTTTTTGAAACTTCCAATCGGGAATTTTTACCCCTCAGTTGGGAAAAAAAGATACTATTTGCGATTATGAATATGACTGAATAACGGCTATAAAAATGGCCGAAAAAAAAACACTGATAATACTTTGTTTATTGTTTATATGACACATCTGAACTACACGTACCTGATGTAAACTGATAATACTTTGTTTATGGTTTATGACACATCTGAACTACACATACCTGATGTAAACTGATAATACTTTGTTTATTGTTTATATGACACATCTGAACTACACGTACCTGATGTAAATATGTTTTAGCGCTTGATCCCCATTGAGACAGGCTTTTGGCAGTTTGAACTCATCAAATATATCCTCCCAGCGCTGATCTTCTGTCACCTGAAAGAAACAAGATCCATTGAGAAAGGTATTCCACATTATCTAGTTTAAGTAATGATTAAATGTAATTAATATATAGTTTGTAGTTCACACTTAGCAACTATACATGTACTGCATATGAAATTAATGCATACAAACTTAAAAAATCAAAAATCATTCAACACTTAACTACAGTTATTATAAAAGGAAAACACATTATCTCACATATCTTAAACCAGACAAACTGTTCTACGTAAATCCATTTATCATTTTTATTGGAGTCATCCAGCATGAACATACCTATACCACTTCATCTTTTACCTGTGTATATTATACAGTACATTTAATATCAAAGAAATACATCCTGCTATCAAGTGCGAAATAGCATAGATAAATATATCACTTCAGAGAACTAACTGAATGAGACAAAGTAATTAATGTCTTTGATTAAGACTAATTAATTAAACAAAGTTAATTGGAAATTGAAACCATTCTTCATAAAAAAAAATTCCATTCTATTGAACAACTGCTCAAGATACAGGTGTTAAAACCCATAAACTGGCAAAAACAAATATATTATACAAAAACTTTCTTATGTCATGATATCAGTGTTTTTTATTTACATTTAGAAATATTTATGTATAAATTTCAAATCAAAATATATTTATGTATAAAACATCCAAAACTGGTAAGTGTATTCTTCAAAAGGTTGCCTTGATATCAAATTTATACCCTCCACAACTGGAATGTTCTCTATTTGAATTTTAATCTCATCATTTCTCATTCTGAAAGAAGTTGAGACTGATTTATTGATGAGGAAGCCTGCTGCCTACAGTGGTAACTTCAGATTAAGACCTATTTACATATGTTTGTAAGAATGCTATTGAACCCTGCATCCATCACTGTGGCCTTGATACCAAATTCAGAGAAGTGTATGTACATGTATAAGTCATCAGATATCAAAGACCTTGGAGTAGGGATGCATATCTGTAGAGACATTATCACAAAACTTAACATTATTCAACACTGTAAATATCAAAATGCCCAAGTTAGTGTTAAACTAGAAATATCACTGATGGTGATGAATACCCCCAAATGGTGCCCTTTTGCTGCTCGCTTTGACACAGTGAACCAATCGATTTTGTGAAGCGTCACTGAATTCCAGCCAATGGTTGCCGAGAAACAGCAACCACAAAAAAAAATGTATGAAAAATTCAAAGGGCCATAACTCATTGAAAAATTTGTGCATAACATGCCTACAATATGCACAACTAGGCTTGGTACCAGTCACCATGTGAAGTT
This sequence comes from Panopea generosa, assembly GCA_029582155.1. NCBI lineage: Eukaryota > Metazoa > Mollusca > Bivalvia > Adapedonta > Hiatellidae > Panopea > Panopea generosa. Next base: position 54,488,516 of record CM055898.1, read on the forward strand.
TCATTGAATTCCGGCCAATGGTTGCTGAGATATAGTGATCACAAAATTTGTCAACAAATGGATGGATGAACTGACCAACCGACGGCGTGTTTCCTGTATAGCCCCCATATACTTTGAATCTGAGGGTATAATAATGACACTGCCTTCATTTCAGATTTATTATTCAACATAAACCTTCAAAATGTATACTATATATTAGTGTTGTTCCGATTATCGCTGATAATCAAATATCGGTGTAAACTGTTCATATCTCCGATTATCGATAACAATTTTAACCATTGGCGACATTTTGTATGCTTTGCTGTATTTTGGTTGATTTTGTTTGGTTTCTGATTTTAAACAAACTTTACTCATGATAATAAAGACGCTTGATTCAATACAGTACATAAGGGCGGAAGCATCTACAGGACCGCGTTTTCAGAAGCTTCTAGAATAATATGGCATTTACGAGAGCAGCAGAAGGGATTTTGTATGCTTTGCTGTTTTTCGATCGATTTTGTTTGGTTTCGGATTTTAAATAAATTGTACTCACGATAATAAAGACGCTTGATTCAATACAGTACATCAGGGCGGAAGCATCTACAAGACCATGTTTTCAGAAGCTTCTAGGACAACATAGCATCTACGAGAGACGCAGCAGAAGGGATTTTGTATGCTTTGCTGTATTTCAGTTAATTTGGTTTGGTTTCAGATTTTAAATGAACTGTACTCGCGACAATAAAGACGCTTGATTCAATACAGTACATCAGGGTGAAAACATCTACAAGACCACGTTTTCAGAAGCGTCTAAAACAACATTGCATCTACAAGAGACGCAGCAGAATGGGTGGACGGCAACTGGAATAAGCTGTTCCAAAACCCAGGGATGTAAAGTCCCACATGTGGGGACATTTCGGCTTCAGAAACCAAGAAACTTGCACAGCCTGGGAAGATGGGAACATTAAACTGTTTCACATTATGTGGACGGTGCATGTAATAGATATTTTCGAATTTTACTTTTGAAAGTTTAGTTATCGATAAATAATCAATCAGTCTGTCCATTCGATAATCGATTATGCTTTTTGGGTTCAATTCCCAACACTACTATTTATATCTAAACAGCATTGTTCCTTGACATATCAATTGCCAGTATAGAATACACAGCATTCAACCACATCCATAAGACACATCAACATTGTGACTAGATTGTGAAAATAAATGTTCCATACACTCAACATCTGAATTTCAAAATATTTCAAATACAAAAAATAATTTGCATAAATCAGAATACAGAGTATAAACACATTTGCACATTTCAGATGTGATACACCATGAAATTAAACATATCAATTTAACAACCTAAAATAACATTTTATTCAGAAACTTATCAAATGACTCATACAAGTTTTTGTAGGTGTTAGACTATGTATGTTTACACGCTTGAAAAAATATTTTAATATCATGTTTATACATCAACATCACTCAAAATTTCATTTCTGAACAGATTATGCAAACAAACACATCTCATATTGCAACATAGTACAATTTGCAGATTTTACCACATTAATGTACAACTGGCCTGGCCGGGTTTTCTGTCTGTGGAAATGCAGAGTTGAAGTAAATTCTATACAAACCACCTCTTATGACATGCATTCATGAGCCATTTCGGTCATATTCTTGTGACAAGGTCGAAATTTATGACATTAAAACTTGCAAACCATCATGTATGCTGTCACCAACTTGTGGCTAAAGATAACCTGTTACATACCATACCACAAGGAACGAAGCTACCTCAGAACAATTTGTTTATTTAACCACAGATACATTAGACACATTCATCAAAAGAACATAAAAACAGAGCCTCCCCTGGATCAAAATTCTCTGTGCCAACCAATTCACCAAATGAGAACAATTATGAGCCAAATTAAAGCAGTAAAAGCCAACTTGGCTCCAAAATGGTGAGCCAAATTTTGTGCAAAATATTGCAAAAATAATTAAAACATGACTGCATCATGTAAATAATATTATCCATTTGTCAATAATGATATAAAACAGTGTCAGAAGATTTTATATGCACATTAATACTTTATAAATTAATCATTAACCTACAATAACTGTATGTATGTAACTGATCTGCTATCAACATGTAACAATGACGGTATCTTATCATTTTATTTAACAAATAACGATTCTTTTTTTTAGACTTTCTACCATGATCGACTTTTCTATATATCCTATTGTAATTAATATTATACAAAATATACACAAGTATCATGTGTGAAAAACATCAACATTGTGTGGAAAAAGTATCACTTACAAAGTGGCTTAGACCTATACGGACAAATCATTATTGCTACTATTAGGGCTGGTGCTGGGCCTCGCCATTGGTGCAAAATAAATAAAAGTGGCACAAAGAAATTCCATTTGGTGAAAGTCTTAAAATATTGGCAAACTTCTCCTTAAATTTTCCATATATTTAACCTCCTTTAATTAATATGCTTCAACAGCTAAAATATCTTGGCCAATCAGTGTCACTGTCCTTTCTCTCAAATAACAAGATAATAAACTGTTAACCCTTTACTTCATATAGACGCCTTTGAACACCTCTAATATTGAAAGCATTAATTCACCATGTATCAGCAATGGGTGAATCATGTTTATATTAACTGACAGAGTGGAAAACAGTGCAGGAAGTGTTCAGATTGCTCGTTACGAGCAATCTGAACTCTTCCTGCACTGTTTTCAAAGGCCTTCTGTGATTGGTGCAGTAAAACGCGTATCTATGGAGTAAAGGGTTAAATGGCACCCAGCTGTGTTCTCCCTTCATGTCAAATCACACAACACAAACGAATTTCGGGTCAGCAATGTGTGCTAAATACAATATCAATTTTTCTTAACAGGTGCTTGGTCACCTGACTTGCATACTCATATGGGAAAACCCCAAAGAGTGCAAACAATGCTCAGCTTTATTTGCCACAATAACGGAGAAAAGACGGTAACCAATTTTTTTAAAATAGACCAGTTCTTTATAATGTATTATAAAGTTTATTTCCCACTTTACAATGTTTGTGTTTAAATTCTAAATGCACATGATTTTAATATGGTGTCTACAGCGAGTGTTTCTGTAATTTACGACTTCCTGTGAAAAAAAGCACACACCTTAATACACACTTCCTATAGGGTATTAGTACTGCTTAATACTTACATGTAGTAATTATATTGTTTTTCACATGTTAAAACATTGATTGATCTAACTGAACACAGAAGTGGGTGGGGTAATGTGATTACAATCACATGCCCTATGTTACTATAGCTTTTGGCTAGCTATATTATAGTAAATAATCCATCATTTACTACATATCACTATACCAAAGCTATAGTAAGACAGGGCCTGTGAGGCTGTGACCACATTGGAGGATATTAACTCGAATTTGGCTGTTACTGGTTTGTGTAAAAAATTATATTTGTTATGCGTATTACGAGAAAACACATTTTTCCTGCCACAAGACCTGTGCACTTTAAGACATAGGAAAACAGGAGGCCCTATCACTATCATATGTTATTGTTCTACTAGTTCAATTGGGTCCAAGGTATTTTTTTGAAATATAGAATAGCATGTGCAGAAAGGCTACTCTACCCTTATACAAGCTTTCTGATTATGTTAAGGTCAAAAGGAACAGTGCATGAGCGTCCATTGAAACAAGGACTATAACTCTGCTAATTTTTGCAGAAAAATATATAGCGCAAATAAATTTTGAGCCAGAGCCAGCCCTGACTATATTAAATAAACTTTTTCTTTATCAGCTCTGTGTACATGTACATATTATGGACCTTTCAACAGAGAAAAAACGATCAAACATGACAACTTCCTCCACTAGTTAACAGTTTATAACAGAGAAATAATGAAGTTAACATTTTACTGGCTTTTTCTCCCCAGATAGCTGACCTTGATGATTTGATGTGATTGTCGCAGTATTGGATTTGAGCAGTTTTGTATAGAGGAAAGTGTCTCCATTATGTTTGCTCAGACTTGTGTAAACCAAGATGAAACGATCTGAAATACAATCTTTTTATGGAATAGACACGGCCATGTACAGTTTATGTGACTAAACTTCATACAACTATGGCTCACAATGCAATTTTTGGTCCTAACAAGTAAGGTATAATATTGAATTTCTATCAGTGAAAGTAAAAACAATATTTGAACTGTTTACTGATGATATTTTTTTAAACAAATGGCATACAACACAAAAATATTATTTGCACATAAAAGAAAAGTAAACAAGTGTGTAGGGTTCTGGAGCAGTAAGACATACCAAAAGTTTTTAAGTATTTTATCTAAAATCACAAGTTTAATATGAATTTTAAGTACAAATATTCTAAAAGTATTTATATAAAAGGCTTGCACTAAAATGCAAATACTGACCATATGTGACACCAGAAATAAAAGTATCTAATGTTAACGTTTAAGAGAAATCCACGAAATCAATTGCAAACACATGGTGTAATACCACACTCAGTCACATTATACTGACATCAGACTGGCCAGACCTAGAACTATCCTCTTAACTGCTGAGCACCAAGCGAAGCAGCTTCTAGTACCATTTTTCATGTCTTTGGTATGAACAAGTCTTTTTGTCTGTATAGGAGATTACTTCCTGCAATTTCGTCAGCCATGACAAATATAAATGTGTTTCGCATTGTGATTGGTTCCGTAAACGATGTAAGCCAATTGCAAACCACCTTTCACCGATGAGGTAGTTAAGTATGAAATTAACAAAATGGTAAAAAAATCAACAGTATTGTCAATGAGTGAAATCATGATCAATGAGCAGATTGTTTGATAGAATTGACCAATCATCAATGAAATCCACAAATTGAAACACCACAAGTTGTACTTATTGAACAACTTTGAACCAAACTTGCCGACTGTTGGACAAATAGTTTCAAAGAAACAAACATCAACATAAAAAAAACATGTCGTATTATTCGTAGGTTATGGTAATTATTTGTGGAGGTCAAAGTATTCTGAAAAAAATCTGCATGGTTTTGAGTATCTTTCATAATCCAACTAGAAATAATTTGGTGACTAGCAATTTGTCCAGGGGTGTTGATTTTACATTCATGGTTTTTCAAGTGTGCTTCTCTTTGCTATTTGGTCAGTCAATTAAGTAAAGCACCAATTTAATCTTAAGATATCAAAAGTTTAAAATTCAAATAAAAAAGAAGGAACCCCAAGAGGCTCCATTGGGTCTAAGTTGCTCACCTGATTTCACCCATCATTTCTTTTTAAATTTTGAATGGACTTGGTCCATTTATATTCTAGTCCATTCATTTCAACAAATTTGGTACCCCTACTCATAGCGAATATCTATACCAAATATGAACAAATTTGGTCAATCAGTTTGCGAAGATATGATTTTTGTAATTCCACACTTTAATCCATTTTTTAGTCCTTGCTGGACCCTTATGGACCTCACATCCCCTTTAAAGAACTCAACTGTTATGGCTGAAAAATATTTCGGGCATCATGATGATTGAAACTATACCCCCAAAAAGTAGAAATACAGAACTTTCCGTTTTCCCACAGAATTCCAGTGTAAAAACCAAACACACTTACAGAACTCCAAAAGACCTCTGCACCAATTTGAACAAACGGGAAACCCCTATTCATGATAGGGATCACTTATACCTAATTTATACAAATAAATTTGGCTGGTTGGTTCTTGAGGTGAATATTTCCCCCATGTTAAATTGAAGTCCCTGAGGTGTACAATTTTAGTTGTGCACATTCCGCTGTAATACTTTATAAAGATTGCGACTTTGTTTACATTTTATATTACCATTTGAAGAAAGATTTGTATGCATAGGCTATTAGCTGATTGGAATATAATCAGTATCATGAAATTTATTTGCATAATTTACATGGCCAAAATGTGTAATTAAATCTTATTTTAATTCTCAAATGTTTAGCTACAGCAAAAATGTGGTCACCAGATTGGGCAAGCAAAAAGACGCCCAAAATAAACCTTGTTGCCATGGTGAACAAGCAAGTGGAATTTTACACCCGTTATAAGAGCTTAAAAGAACTTCCAGTGACTGAAGCAATTAAAAATACATTACAATGCGCATCAATGCATTGTAAATAATGGAGACCATATTTTCAAGATCTACTGATTGCATTTCGACAGTGCTGTCTTTTGTTATGTTAGGGTGTTATTTTCTGCTAACCTGTCACAAAGAGTACATAAAGCACTACAAAGGCGCATTATGGCTGTACAAATAAAATCAAGTACATAATCAATAATTATTTAAATAGAATATCTTCATGTGAAAAAAAACAACTGCAACTTTAGTTAAGTTAAAAAAAAAAATTATATATACATAATAAATATACCAAAAATTCACTTTTATTTCTAATAAAAAATATATAAACTGTACAAACAGAAATAATAATCAATATCCATAAGTCAGATAAAAGACAAAATAAATTATGAATTCAAATAGAGTATGCAAGTCATTCCCACTTATGATTGATGAATAACAATTCATAACACACGAAGAATTCATTATTACACACCATTATCCGATTCTCTTGACAATTCAACTATGTTCTCAAAGCTTATCAAAATATGAAACTATCTGAGCCCAGAAGAACTGCTGACATTCAAGACCTATTTTCTATACATCTCTAGTTACATTAGAATAACAAAATTAATTTGTAAATACATATTTGTAACAAGACATGGCTGCTCAATTACGCCTAAAAAATATAAATGTTGTGTTTAAGGTTTCATGCTGAGAAAAAATTGGTTCGGTAGGTAGGACTATTTTTTTTTGGGGGGGGGGGGGGGGGGCAGATTTTTTTTAGACGTAAAATCAAAGGGTCGGTGTTTTTGGGTTATTTTTTTCTTAATTTTTCCCGCATGTACTCAATCTTGCATGCGAAGTAATTATACCTTTTTCAAAAGCATTTGGTGACAACATATTGTATACTTTTGTAGTTTATCTGCTTTTGTAATTTGAATGTTTTCCTTTCCACTTTCGATATATTCTCATTTGTTCTGCACCATGTGCACCATATTGCAATAGGTTAGATTGGGTATTCAACAGAATCTGTTAAAAAAGGTATTAATTAATATATATAAAAGGTATTTCATTTTATATATTTAATATATCCGTGAAAATATTTCAAAATTACCAACCAATTTCGACACTTGGACATAATTTCAAAGTTTGTACCAGAGTTTGTGTTAATTTCACATGTAAAAACGCTTCCTTTTTGGCCTTCCTCAGGTGCAGGGTGGAACCAAAAAAAGACCTGTTCAACGGGGAATGAATGGTTGATTACCTGAATAACGTTTTTGCCTGCGGTATGTTCATACATGTGAACCTTTTTGGAAAGCAATGAGGGAAACCTTCTTTTTTTTTTTACACCTAGCATTTTAACTTCCAAATAAGTCTTAACAAGTGCTTATGTAGATAAATATCTGCTTTGATCCTGCGAATTTCCCGTACAATAAAAAACACGGCAAATACCTGAAAATAGCCCGATGTTTAAACCGAGATTAGAAATTTGCGCACAACATTTATTTTTTTAGGCCTTAGCACAGTAGATCTACCATATTTAATAGAATATATCAGGCTTTTTCAAAAATTTTAAATGGGTAAAAATATTTTTTTCCAATAAACCATGCCTATATACACTGCGGTCCCGTTATAACGCGGTCCGATATAACGCGAATTCCGTTATAACGCGGTTTTTGCTTGGCTCCCAATTTTTCGGCGGGGGGGAAAGGTTGTGATACAAATCTTGAAAATATGCGCGAATGACGAAATGACAACCAAATAATAGATCGTCGCCATGTTTTGATTTGATAATCGCGCATCTTCTACTCACCAATTAGCCTTGATTATAACAAACTGTTATAACCATTTCCTCATGGTGGTTTAAAGGAATGTTTAAGGGATTGATTCATGCCAGCATTGACAATTAACAGTTTGTAATAATCCCGAGTGCTTCAATAAAAGCTGACACGCGCCAAACACGGAAGCCATATGCAAACTTTGTTATTATCGAGTGATCACGTGATCAAGCAACGAAGCGGTTGACAGGTATTAATATATCGCGGGTATCTTATCGGATCGTAAACACAAACTTATTTTTATTATTTAATTGTTGTTAATACTTCAGATTTATATTTTTAATATTTTTATACTAACAGCGTTGAGTTTAAATTGAAGCCTGATTTTCTATATAGACACCGTTTTTTCTCCTTCCGGGTTAAACGGAAATGGCTGCCAATTTTAGTATAATCAAAACACGAAAACGTTTTTCTTTCTTTTCTTTTTTTGTATTAATTTCATACATATCTAAGTGTATCTGTTGTAACTAAATACGCGTTGTATCATATTACAATGCAAACAATACCATTCACAGTAGGACAGCACAATAGGTGTGAAAAACCGACATCGATTTTTTTCGAGGTAATTATCGCTATAACGCGGTCCGCTTATAAAGCGGTTTCGTTTTGTGGACCCCAAGATCCGCGTTATAACGGGACCCGAGTGTATTATACTCACTGACCAGGTGTATTGCCAAATATATATCTATTTAAACATGTCAAAATAATACATTGAAAAGGGATTTCCTAACTAGGGCTATGTGTCTAGGTTGGACTGAAACAGATTTCCCGCTTAAAATGACAACATATTTTGCTATGTATAAAATGAGTCGTGTGATTTTACTTTGATTTCAATTCAATCCGTTATACAGGTTTACACATAGTAAAACTGTTTGATCTTAGAAAAAGTCAGAATGATAATGCGAAGGTCATCCAACAGTATTTAAGTGCTGTATATGTTTAGAATGTGGATTTCGTTTCAAGTTCACCACTCCAATTTACATATCGATGTGTCATGTTTAGGTGGATTTGACATACTAAACCGTCAGTTTATATTTATTAATGATAATGAGATGTTTTTATCCATTTCGATAATTATTTTATTTTTTCAAACATTTATAGTGTTTATTCCAATACATTCCCTTTCAAGCATTATTTACAAAAGTGACACAGATCATAGTCAATTTGACTATGGCTTCCCCAATCCGTAGTAATATAATGATTAATCAATTAAAATCGATAACTTAGTGGAAATACTCATTAGATTATTGATTGTGAAATTGAATAATCGATTATAACAGAAAATGTAATTTTTTTAGTTTGTTTGGCTTGTAATGTGATATTACTAACAGACTATTAGAAGAAATAGAATAAAGGACATGAATGTTAAGCATAAAAACTGTATTAGAATAACATAATAAACAACATGAACTATGTGCATAGATAAGACTTCAAAGTCTATAAATAGACAACAAAATAAAAAGTGAGCCTAAATAACTAATGACTTCCAAACCAATTATACAATGTTAGATCAAAGTTTAACACTAGTCAAACTGATGAATTTGTGATGAATGCAAGCATTTTAACTTCTTTTATAAACTTCTTCATTGTAAACTTATATTTCTGATTATAATCGAATTCATACATCCGATTTTATCCAATAATCGATTTCCAAATATTTCTGATTGCCCATCGCTACCCTCCTATATACGACCACAGTGAGGTTTTCCTATGCCCCCATTGACTGATCAACAATTAAGTTAAAAATAATATGAAATGTCTCACTACTAATATGTATGTATATACAGCATGTAAATATGTGTATCATAGTATGGGAACTCTGCATCTGCAGCTCTGATGGCTTGTATATCCCACATACACAAAATGTGTATCTAAATGTTCCCAGGCCCACTATCAATAACAGTTTTGTTGCAAAATCACACTTATAGCTTCGTAAGTATTTATATATAGAATTGCCAGTTATATAATTTTAACATTTTCCTTTAAAAAACAACACAACCCAAACACAAATTAAGCTGACAAATATCTCCTGCCTGAAATGAAACACTTCCATTATAGCAATAAAACCTTACTGCCTGTGGGATAATCACTGGATATAAAATCAATAAAAACTCAGCACGGTTCTCCTGACTGATCAATGCAGGAGATATCTCTAACTTCAAATTACACAAGAAAACCGATCTAATATTTATTGTCATAAGTAAATAGACAAGGTCGCAAGTGCCATTTTATGTTTCTCCTGGCTTATTGATGAGATCTTAAAACCCAACACATAAATAACAATTCTGTGTAAAACTTCTTCAGGTGTGCAACATTTAGAAACCAATCCCGACTGGAATAAAAATATACTTTGCTAATTTTTCTGATTGTGGGTTTTTTGCTTTTGGAGAAGAGTGCTAATGGATTTTAACATTTTGTAAATAATATATATAGAATATTAGTAGCCACTGTGGATCCTCAGAGCAATCAATCATGATCCAACGTTAATTTAAAAAGGAATCCGTTTACTGTTCCAATGAATATCAGGGGTATTACAGAAATTGTAGCTATGAGACTTATAAAATGTTATGTTTTAAAACACAAATACTGAAAGGAAATTTTATTTATTTAATTTAAGAAGCCAAACCCCAATCTGTATAATCAACTTGAGCAGAGAGTTAATTAAAAGCAAGGCCAAAATAACACAAAATCTTTTGTTTCCCAACCATCCCTAATTTTTACTGCAGATCCTAATTTTTGTATTTAAAAAAAAACAAAACTTTTTTTTATTCATCAAAATGATTTCCATTACATAACACTGTCACTACATTATGCCTAATGAAATGATGAGTTTTGAATACACTAATTTATTTGCTGCACAATATATCCAACATGGCCGCCAAATAGTGACAGATTCTGCCACACGTACACTATGTCCTGATATGACTGAAACATTTTTATTATTGCTATTCAGAACAGTACAATAAATCTTTTATGTCAATTAAACATGGTTAACATATAACACACAGTTACAATCTATGACTGACTTGATTTGAACATTAACACTACCTTGGGAGAAAAAGAAAGAAAAGGTAAAAAAAAGCCTATCTACCCTATTTTTTTTCAGGGGCTAACCAGAAAAGAATTTTTTTTGGAGCCTAATGATGCTGAATACATTAGTTTCCATACAATGGACACCATTTTTAAAACTTGTACAATTGTGTTTCTAGCATATATTTGAAGATGGGTTGCTTACAATATTTTAATATGTTCAATGGTACATTCTGAAAGCACAAACTGAAACCATTGATTTTTTATATTTTTAACCAAAACAAAAATTTACAACCTCAAGACATACAAGTGTAATTTTATTCTGAGCTATACAAACATGAATGTCCACATTTACCCCTTCAGTCCTGCAAGATAAGACAAATAACCATATTCTGGATGTATTTGATAAGATTCCCTCTACCTACTTGAGGACAATTAAATATATACAATTACAAGACTCAGGTTACACACTATGTAAATGGTCTTGCCAAAAATCAATTATAAATTGTTTCAAATTATGAACACATATGTGCCATTCCTTACATTTCAAAGCCAACATTAAGAATTTATTAACCTTCCAACATATAGTACTTGGCAAGAAATCAAAATATTTTGTATTTTTGTAATTACACAGATTGAACCAATCTTACACAGGATTAAGTATGAACACATTGAAACTGATGAACTGAAACCTACACTGCAAATAGCTATGTACATTAATCTTACACAGGATTTAGTATGAACAAACTGAAACTGACAAACTGAAACCTAAACTGCAACTAGCTATGTACATTAATCTTACACAGGATTTGGTATGAACAATTTGAAACTGACAAACTGAAACCTAAACTGCAAATAGCTATGTGCATTAATCTTACATACGATTTGGTATGAATACTTTGAAACTGACAAACTGAATCCTTAACTGCAACTAGCTATGTACATTAATCTTACACAGGATTTGGCATGAATACTTTGAAACTAACAAACTGAAACATAAATTGCAACAAGCTATGTACATTAATCTTACACAGGATTTAGTATGAACTTTGAAACTGACAAACTGAATCCTGAACTGCAACTAGCTATGTTCATTAATCTTACACAGGATTTGGCATGAATACTTTGAAACTGACAAACTGAAACCTTAACTTCAACTAGTGATGTACATTATAATCTTACACAGGATTTGGTATGAACAGTTTGACACTGAAACCTGAACCATGCAACTAGTTATGTACATTAATCTTACACAGGATTTGCTATGAACAGTTTGAAAATGACAAACTGAAAGCTAAACTGCAACTAGCTATGTACATAAATCTTACACAGGATTTGCTATGAACAGTTTGAAACTGATAAACTGAAACCTTAACTATGCAACTAGTGATGTACATTAATCTTACACAGGATTTGGTATGAACAGTTTGAAACTGACAAACTGAAAGCTAAACTGCAACTACCTATGTACATTAATCTTACACAGGATTTGGTATGAATATTTTGAAACTGACCAACTGAAACCTGAACCATGCAACTAGTGATGTACATCAATCTTACACAGGCTTTGGTATGAACAGTTTGAAACTGAAACCTGAACCCTGCAACTAGTTATGTACATTAATCCAACACAGGATTTTGTATCAACAGTTATGAAACCTGAACCATGCAACTAGTGATGTACATTAATCCTACACAGGATTTTGTATCAACAGTTTAAAACTGTTAAACTGAAACCTGAACCATGCAACTAGTGATGTACATTAATCTTACACAGGATTTGGTATGAAGTTTGAAACTGAAACCTGAACCATGCAACTAGTTATGTACATTATTCCTACACAGGATTTTGTATCAACAGTTTGAAACTGAAACCTGAACCATGCAACTAGTGATGTACATTAATCTTACACAATATTTGGTATGAACAGTTTGAAACTGAAACCTGAACCATGCAACTAGTGATGTACATTAATCTTACACAGGATTTGGTATGAACAGTTTGAAGCTGACAAACTGAAAGCAAAACTGCAACTAGCTATGTACATTAATCTTACACAGGATTTGGTATGAATATTTTGAAACTGACCAACTGAAACCTGAACCATGCAACTAGTGATGTACATTAATCTTACACAGGATTTTGTATCAACAGTTTAAAACTGTTAAAATGAAACCTGAACCATGCAACTAGTGATGTACATTAATCCTACACAGGATTTTGTATCAACAGTTTGAAACTGACAAACTGAAACCTGAACCATGCAACTAGTGATGTACATTAATCTTACACAGGATTTGGTATGAACAGTTTGAAACTGAAACCTGAAACATGCAACTAGTGATGTACATTAATCCTACACAGGATTTTGTATCAACAGTTTGAAACTGACAAAATGAAACCTGAACCATGCAACTAGTGATGTACATTAATCCTACACAGGATTTTGTATCAACAGTTTAACCCTTTACTCTATAGATACATGGTTTCCCGCACCAATCACAGAAGGCCTTCGAAAACTTGTAACAAGCAATCTGAACACTTCCTGCACTGTTTTCCACTCTGTCAGTTAATATAAACATAAATCACCCAATCATTCAAAACCCTTCTATATCAGGTGTCCAAAGGCATTTATATTAGAGGTGTCCAAAGGCGTCTATATGAAGTTAAGGGTTGAAACTGAAACATGAACCATGCAACTAGTTATGTACACTAATCTTAAACAGGATTTTGTATCAACAGTTTGAAACTGACAAACTGAAACCAGAACCATGCAACTAGTGATGTACATTAATCTTAAACAGGATTTGGTATGAACAGTTTGAAACTGAAACCTGAACCATGCAACTAGTGATGTACATTAATCTTACACAGGATTTTGTATCAACAGTTTAAAACTGTTAAACTGAAACCTGAACCATGCAACTAGTGACATACATTAATCCTACACAGGATTTTGTATCAACAGTTTGAAACTGACAAACTGAAACCTGAACCATGCAACATAATTATGCACATTGTAACAAAATACATGTTTATAATGGCTCAGTGCTCTCAGACTTGCATCTTAACTTTAAGACAGAGTTTATAAAGACAAAATAATACCTTTTCACTCTTGCAATATGACCACAACCTCCAAGCTAGCAGCCCAGTCTGTTACATAATGCTTCAGAGTACAAGTATACAAATTAAGTCTTATACCAAGTTCCATGGATATAACTGCAAGCAATGCACACTTACGAACAACTTGCACCAAAATGTTAATGCAAATTTTAAGGCATATGATTATGATCTTTTCACCCTGCAATATGACCTTGACTTTGCAGTTAGGAGTCCGAAATGTTACATACTGCCTCAGAGTATAAGCATGCACACGTGTGCCAAATTCCATGCACATATGACTGCAAACCATGCATACTTATGAACAACTTGCACCAAAACTTTAACACAGACTGTGGGATGCGGATGCACAAAAACTCTCAATATGCATAGAATAGTTGAGTTAAAAATATAACAAATTTTAGTTTGTCATTTAATGAGTAAAAATACATGGTACTATTTATCCTTTTAAAATTAAGTTGATAATATTATGCTGTTTATATACCTTTTTTTTAAATTCACCTTTGTTGGTCAATTTTTTTAGTCACTGAAAATAGCACTATATGATTTATATAATAAAGTATGGACTTTTCAGATGTTGAATAAGATGTTACACACCAGATCTCGAGTCACCCTGAGCAATATACACAAAATGTAACTTTAGTAACAAAAATAAATAAATAATCAATTTCTAGTCATTAATGTTCGTTCTATATCATTGTCATAGATCTTAATAAAATACAAGACCAATAATGATACAATACTATTGGCTTTTGTACAACCTGAAATTAAGCATACAATCAATAATGTATGTTGGGATTTGAAAAAAACATACAAAAAATAAATTATCTCCCAGTAATTCGCATGAAAATTTTCAAATTTGAAAACATCATACAGCACCATGTAGCAATATTAGACTTGCCACAAACACTTCACTGAGCAGTTCTTTGTGTTCAACTGCAGTGTAGTAATGCAATCACTGAGCAATTCTTCATAATATTATACTGCAGTGTAGTAATGCAATCCCATACACAGAAAAGCCAATAGCATTACACTACAATCCGTCTACAACAATAGTCCACTGGGTCACAGTGCTCACTGATATATGCAAATTACCAATGTATACACACTATGGTCTGGTTTTCCAGCTGTACTATAAATAGATTTACTATGCTTCGGTGATAACAACTAGTATTCAATAATCAATGGCTCTACCACCACCACTACTTCTGACTAGCACATTGGTGTTAACCACAATCTATATTTAGTAACAGGGATTTTCACAGAGACCTGAATACATACACTTAGGTTGATTCACCAATACTTCTCTCAACCTCCAGCAATGTTGGTAAACACATAAACACAGCCAATGGGTAACAAACTATGGTGACCAGCGATTGCACTATCAAACAAACTGAAGAAATATTTAAAATTTTTAACTTGAAATGATTTTTTGCGTCCAAAAATAAATAGTTTCTCGTATGAAAGAGTTCAAACTGTCTTTACAGGTCTAACACCATTGATTTTCATCCATTATTGCTTAAGAAAACCTAAGATTTGAGCATATGAATAAAATCAGACTTGAACCTTACGCAAACCATTGTTCACATGACTGCACAAGATTTTTCTGTTTAAGCGAATTCTGAAAATCAAGGAATTCAACAAGAAGATATGCCAGTAGTGATTATATTCAGGGATGGTTCTTTGAACTGTTGAAAACATAGCAAGCTTCCTTGCTTGGTGTCATGGCAAAACAAGAAGATTGTGAAGATTCTTCAGATTATGTTGTGATATAATTGAAATATTGTAGTCAATCAGAACACTAATTAGAGAACTTGTTCCAACAACTCTTAATCATTTTTAAGAATCAAAGACCTACAACCATGTACATCAATTGATGATTTTTTTATTGGATGCCATTTGTTGCAAAGTAAGCAAAAACCTGAACCAGTAACAATAATGTATAAAAGTTATTACACACATCAGCATGTGTTTACTTAATTCATATAGTATATTACATCTGTTTATTATAAAACTATCTAAAACCTATTTATTAGAAACTTTTACAGTGGTTACAATTACAAAGAGCTTAGTAGCATTTTCATTAACTATCTTTTAATATGGTTTCATATTCACATTCGCCATCAAATAAAAAAAATAGTGTTTTTTGTGTAGAATAGGGGGTTACATGTTCAACACATTAGTTGCAGTATTAATGGCACAACCATACATAGAATAATTCTGAATACCGGTAAAACCATACTCCTGGCTCCTATAATTATCCGATAAATGTTCCAGAGTTTTTGGACTCATATTCACATCATCTGCATGAGATCTTAATAATCTTGATATGTTGACTTTTACCACTCAGGGAATGGAGGCTCTAAATAGTACATAGACAGAAACAAAAACACATTTTGCAAGTAACCTTTTCAAAAAGTTAATGCTATATTACCCAGTGGAAAGGCAAAATGACCAGTGGAAAGGCAAAATAACAAAGTTGACTGTAAGATACATAGTCAATGCAGATGGTATTAATTGTGTTTTTGTTAAATAAAGGATGTCCTTTCCAATTCAGCCTAAAATAGTTTTAAAACATACAACAATGAGTTTGCAAATTTGTATCAGTGACATTAATGAAAATATTTAGAATTAAGTAAATAATAATAAATGGTGTGACAACTATTTTTTTCCAAGAAAAAAGTTTTATTTTCATATTTGTAACAATTAAGCAAAAACGTTACCCAGCAGTTTAAATACAACCCTGATTTCTGTATTTAATTTGTTAGTATTTAATGGAACAGTACATAAAGAATATAAATGGCGAGGACACTGCCATGTTGGAAATGCCAAACTCATATGAAAAACAATCGAAATATTCAAATTGTGTTCAGTTTTACTTGTCTGTTAGCCCTCGATGGCATAAAAATGACGCTAAATATTCAATCAATCAATCACAGTTTTACACTAAATTTTCTTGTTTTGTGCTGTGCAAAGATACAAACAAATGCGCAGTGTTACAGTAAATATTTCTGGTTCATTGTAAGATCCATGTCTAATCTTTAGTTAGAAAAAAATTTATGTAGCATACACTTGGCATGTACATATAATAGAAAAAGAATAAAAAAAAAAGTGCTTAAGCTCAAAATGAATGTTTTGATTAATCGGAAACAAATTCAGCATTTTAAGCAGTTCCACATTTATAAAATCACCACTGAAATGTGCTGTAGCTTAAATATCATGGAGGCAAAAATTGTTAATCAATTTTCATGATATCAGTTACAGTTTATGATTATTTTCGCAATTCCCAAATTAAGCACGAATATTGAACCAAAATTAAAGATTTGCACTTAAAAGTCTTTCAAAATACATTACATTGATGAACAAATTAAGCTTCAAGAAGGACTTTATGTCAAAAAAATCATAGACCAGGTGCATTTATTTAAAAAAAGGACAAATTGCTGAACATCGCAATGTAAACTTTTAACAGTCAAAATTTAATTGTATGACAGGTATGAATTGACCATTTTCCACAGCATTCAAATGTTACTCCTATTTAAAAACAATAATCCTTTAAGATTAACTTCTCATTATCAAGTATAATACCAACTATCATATCAACAGTCAATCAAATACATAGCAATTTTAGAGATAATTCTCTAATTTTCTTCCCGAGAATAATTTGCAAATGTTACAATTTCGTTAATTGAAAATAAAACAAAAGAGTAATTAGAAAATGCAAAACATGTGAAATCTCTGTTCTTATCTATGAACAAAAAATTATGACATGGTCATTCAAGTTTCAGTTCCAGTGCACCGGTTTAACCATCACAAAAGGTGCTAAATCATTTATTTTCATATTTTTATCAGAGGCTAAAAACTGCCAGCAGTGCCTGGCCACAGATCAAAGCACTAACAAAAGTTGTTCCCTGATCAACTGTAGAAGCAACAACTGCCATGATATATTTTGAAAAAGGGCTAAATGCTACAGTTCTGGTATGCAAAGTTGATACATTGAGAATGATTGTAAATAAATTAGATCAAGCTAGGTGTTCAACGTACCCTTTAAAGCATTTACAAATTTGTTACTTCATCAGCAGAATAGTGTAATCATAATGCATTTAAAGTAGCAGAGGGGTTATACTTTTATTCATCTACTTGTGTTCTTTCTCCAGGACAAATGACCTAACCTTCTCAGTGTAATGTTACCACAGTGACAGCTCTATGCGTTTTAATGCAGTTTGGTATTTAGCAAGACTTTGAATCTGTTGTGTATATAGACCTCAAAACTATTGTGAACGTATCAAAATGAACTGTTTGTTTCAACTTTGTTTTTCAGTGTTGCTTTAAAACAGTTGTTTGGTGCTTGTATATGCGTTGGTAAGTGATGAACACCCCAAGTGAACCTTACCATAAATCTCACAATGTAAGTCTTCATAAATGGGTTATGTAGATGCACAATTGAATATGGGGAACTACATATTTAAGTGTGTAATTCAAACTCAAATATTTCATGATGAGACACAAAAATTTCAATTGATGTTTTATGGTACATTTGTTGCAGATCTACATCAGAATTATAGTTGTTTTTTCAAAGAAACTCAAATTTATGCATACATTCTTTTCATATAAACAACTTCTCTCTGGCATAAATCTTCTCAATTCAAGTAAGTATGAGTTTACAAATAATGAAAAATATTTCCAAAAGTATTGAAATTACTATCAAGCTACCACAGGGTCAAGGTCACTTCATCATGGTGTGTAGATCAACACAAAAATCAATGCCACAAAATACCATCACCCATATATAAATACAACTTAAATTATGTTAAAAATGTACCAAATATGGAATAATTTAAGCGTGTGTTCAATACAAACCTTCTTCCATCCACCAAGGGAAGTTACTTTTTGATACAGTGAATAAAGGTCAATTTCTTTCCTTTCAAGTCTGGGAACCTGATCAAACGGCGTTCTGAAGATAAACAAATAGCCATCATTATTGTACTGTGAACTGATTAGAATATACACTGAAACCGAAACTAGACACTTATAGCTGCAAAATGCGATTACAAACGAAAACACTCACCCACGATTGTTGTGAAAATGTCTGAGGCCATCTATGAAATCTCGTCGTTCCCGTTCGTAGGCGAACATGTCTTTGTTCGTATTTTTAGCCATTGCTGCATACGTTGCGAGTCTTTTCTTAACTAGTATGCAATAGACGCTGCTTCAGGTGATGCGAAACCCTGTGACAACAAACGCGATAATCAAAACATCCCACCTTTATGGTCACGCAGGGGGAAATCCACGATAACTTCAAGAAAATTCACTCGCTGAAGTCGACTGCCGCACAGCCAAGCCGTACACACAGCGGTGCAGAGCGTAGTCCAAGTAGAACGAATCAATATACACAATATAGGTCCTCGCGATAAAACAAGGAATAATTTTCCTATACGGCAACCTAGCCTCTCAGTCTTTTAGCCACATATTTGACCATACGCGTATAAAAATCGACGAAATTTCTCAACAAAAAACATAATGAACATGCCTAAAATCAATTATTCACTAGAGGGATAGCACGTATTGGTCATTACCTCGGTGAAATATTCAAGATGTCGCCGATCATGCGCGTAACAAAGAAATTTATGATTGAATATATTGCTTATGTTTTACCATTTTAAGTTGTTGTTATGTATGAAAGTATGAATTGATAAACAAAATTGCAATCCAACTGCATGCACACAATCGTACTTTGCCTTAGTGGTCAGTAAGTTAAGTTGGAAAATTACAATCGATAATACAATCTGTGACGTCATCGCGTGAGGCGAAGTCTAAACTGTTCAAGAAAAGTTAGCGATGTAAATACCGTGTTTAGAGACGCTCTAAACTGTTTCTTTGATTTGTATATCGCAGGCACACAAACGGTTCTCTTTTGGTTTATTGTTGGGAATACAAGTAATAATACAAAACGAAAACATAACAAGTCATAGATCAACTTGAAGTTTTGTGATAATAGGGTCTAGATCTACATGTACATATGTATATATAATGATCTATAATACATGTGGCAAATAGTGGTATATGTCTCCCGATCTGCTGCATCATTTGTGACAATATATAATGATATGGGTTAGGATATGATTTAATGTGATTTGACAGGACTAAATTATTATATTAAAAATAAATGAGGTGACTTTGTTTTAAAATCCACTAAACTGGTCAACAAAATTAAGGCATAAAACTGAGGTATTCGAGTTTATATAAAAAAAAATCCGATAATTGCAACACCAAATACGTTAGAATAATGTTTATAAAAAAATAACAATGTTATATTAAAAATATCCACTCTATGGAAAATATTACTTATACATAAAAAAATATGTATGGCAATCAACCTTCCCAACTGCAGGCCTATGCATTTGTTATATATATATAGACAACGGCAGCGACCGCGTTGAGCGCTAAATACAAATCTACTTATAATACCTGTACGTTAGCCAAGAACAACAACGAGTATCGCTGTAACAATTGCGTAAATGTGCCGATAGTGGGTTTTTACCCTCTGCTATTAATAGAAAATAACTGACACAGATACTCCACGACTGTCAATAATTCCGTTTCTCGATAAGCGCACATTGCATTAAAAGTTTCAACGAAGACCAACACTACCTACAGATATGAATTTATTTACCGATATACTATATAAAGAAGACCGGGCTAAACGTAGAATACGACTCCAGATATGGGACAACATATGAAGCTTTAGGACTCTTGATTTTAGACAAACGCCAACAAGGACAACAGGCACGCACAACGAATAAGCTATATAAGGCCACCACAGCCGTGTTCCATACTGTTCCTTCTCCCAACTACATCTTTTTGTTATTATATTCTTTTTTTAATTTGTAAAACCGCTTGTTTTTATGGACATCATCATTACATTTTTGTATATAACAAACATGAAAAATAAAAATTAGAAATAAATAATGACAAGGGCCATAACTCCGGCTGATCGGGTACAACACCGTTTGCTACTGGGAATTTTCGAGTTAATTGGTTATACATATACGTTTTTTCATGTACGAAGTAAATACATAATCTCAGTAGTAATCACAGAGTTACCTCGATCAGTTGCAATCACAGAGTTATCTCAGTTGCAATCACTGAGTTACCTCGATCAGTTGCAATCACAGAGTTATCTCAGTTGCAATCACTGAGTTACCTCGATCAGTTGCAATCACTGAGTTACTTCGATCAGTTGCAATCACTGAGTTATCTCAGTAGTAATCACAGAGTTACCTCGATCAGTTGCAATCACAGAGTTATCTCAGTAGTAATCACAGAGTTACCTCGATCAGTTGCAATCACAGAGTTATCTCAGTTGCAATCACTGAGTTACCTCGATCAGTTGCAATCACAGAGTAAGCTCAGTGGCAATCACAGAGTTACCTCGATCAGTTGCAATCACAGAGTTATCTCAGTTGCAATCACTGAGTTACCTCGATCAGTTGCAATCACAGAGTTATCTCAGTTGCAATCACTGGGTTACCTCGATCAGTTGCAATCACAGAGTTATCTCAGTTGCAATCACAGAGTTACCTCGATCAGTTGCAATAACAGAGTTATCTCAGTTGAAATCACTGAGTTACCTCGATTAGATGCAATCACAGAGTTATCTCAGTTTCAATCACAGGATAAGCTCAGTGGCAATCACAGAGTTATCTCATTGGCAATCACAGAGTTATCTCAGTGGCAATCAGAGAGTTATCTCAGTGGCAATCAGAGTTATCTTAGTGGCAATCACAGAGTAATCTCAGTGGTAGTCATAGTTATCTCAGAATTATATCAGCTGCAATCACAGAGTTTTATCAGTTGCAATCACAGAGTTATATCAGTTGAAATCAGAGTTAATCAGTTGCAATCACAGAGTTATATCAGTTGCAACCAGAGTTATTTCAGTGGCAATTACAGAGTTATATCTGTTGCAATCAGAGTTATCTCAGTGGCAATCACAGAGTTATATCAGATGCAATCAGAGTTATCTCAGTGGCAATCACAGAGTAATCTCAGTGGCAGTCATAGTTATCTCAGAATTATATCAGCTGCAATCACAGAGTTTTATCAGTTGCAATCACAGAGTTATATCAGTTGCAATCAGAGTTAATCAGTTGCAATCACAGAGTTATATCAGTTGCAACCAGAGTTATATCAGTTGCAATCACAGAGTTATCTCAGTTGCAATCACAGAATTATATCAGTTGCAATCACAATCAGAGTTATATCAGTGGCAATCACAGAGTTATCTCAGTTGCAATCACAGAGTTATCTCAGCTGCAAACACAGAGTTATCTCAGTGGCAATCAGAGTTTTATCAGTTGCAATCACAGAGTTATCTCAGTTGCAATCACATAGTTATATCAGTTGAAATCACAGAGTTATCTCACAGACAATCAGAGTTATATCAGTTGCAATCACAGAGTTATCGCAGTGGCAATCACAGAGTTATCTCTGTGGTAATCAGACTCATATCAGTTGCAATCACAGTTATCTCAGTGGCAATCTGAGTTATATCAGTTGCAACCATTGACTTATCTCTGTTGGAATCACAGAGTTATCTCATTACAATCACAGAGTAACCTCAGTTGCAATCACAGAGATACCTCAAATGCAATCACAAAGTGACCTCAGTGGCAATCAAATAGTTATCTCAGTGGCAATCATAGAGTTATCTCAGCTTCAATCACAAAGTAATCTCAGTGGCAATCACATAGTTACCTCAACAGTCAGTGTAAATCACAGAGTTACCTCAGTGGCAATCACATAGTTATCTCATTGGCAATCACAGAGTTACCTCACTAGTCAGTGGCAATAACAGAGTTACCTCAGTGGCAATTACAGAGTTATTTTTATTACAATCACAAAGTTATCTCAGTTGCAATCACAGATTTATTTCAGTTGCAATCACAGATTTACCTCAGTTGCAATCACAGAGTTATCTCAGTGGCAATCAGAGTTATATCAGTTGCAATCACAAAGTTATCTCAGTTGCAATCACAGAGTTACCTCAATGACAATCACAGAGTTATCTCAGTGGCAATCACAGAGTTACCTCAATGGCAATCACAGAGTCATCTCAATGGCAATCACAGAGTTACCTCAATGGCAATCACAGAGTTATCTCAATGGCAATCACAGATTTACCTTAATGGCAATCACAGAGTTACCTCAGTGGCAATCACAGAGTTATCTCAGTGGCAATCACAGACTTACCTCAATGGCAATCACAGAGTTACCTCAATGGCAATCACAGACTTACCTCAATGGCAATCACAGAGTTACCTCAATGGCAATCACAAAGTTACCTCAATTGAAATCACAGAGTTATTTCTATTACAATCACAGAGTTACCTCAGTTGCAATCACAGAGTTATTTCTATTACATTCACAGAGTTACCTCAGTGGCAATCACAGAGTTACCTCACTAGTCAGTGGCAATCACAGAGTTACCTTAGTTGCAATCACAGAGTTACCTTAGTTGCAATCACAGAGTTACCTCAATGGCAATCACAGAGTTACCTGAGTTGCAATCACAGACTTATTTCTATAACAATCACAGAGTTACCTCAGTGGCAATCACAGAGTTACCTCAATGGCAATCACAGAGTTATCTCAGTGGCAATCACAGAGTTACCTCAATGGCAATCACAGAGTTATCTCAATGGCAATCACAGAGTTACCTCAATGAAAATCACAGAGTTACCTCAATGGCAATCACAGAGTTACCTCAATGGCAATCACAGAGTTATCTCAGTGGCAATCACAGAGTTACCTCAATGGCAATCACAGAGTTACCTGAGTTGCAATCACAGACTTATTTCTTTTGCAATTACAGAGTTAATTCAGTGGCAATCACAGAGTTACCTCAGTTGCAATCACAGAGTTATCTCAGTGGCAATCAGAGTTATATCAGTTGTAATCACAGAGTTATCCCAGCTGCAATCACTGAGTTACCTCGGTTGCAATCACAGAATTACCTCAGTGGCAATCACAGAGTTTATCACATCGACTTTAAGGAACAACAATCACACGTGCCATCGTTACGCAAAACAACGCAATACGGAAACAATAACTATGGTCGCTCGCCAAATATATACATACTTTTACGTTTATACTATACTTACCGTCATAAAAAAGTACCACTTAGTAATATTTGTGTAAAATACTCTTAAGATCAATGAATCAACTTTAAATTCATTATTTTAATAGATACAACATTTTTAAACAGATTTTAGCATCGAAAACGTGAATTAATTTAAGAGTAAAGTTCTCGCTGCATTGTAACGAGCAGAAGAAGAAACACAAAAGTCACAGACCTAATATCGTGTGTGTTCACCTCTGGTATCAATAGTTGCCTGGCATCTGCGGCGCATACTGCGTATTAGACATTGTATACGGTACTGCAGGATGGCATCCCGTTCGTCGGTGAGGAACTGGATCAGCTGCTGGCGGTTCTGGATCTTATGACCACTATTGTAGACCCTGCGTCCGAGCTGGTCCCACAGATGTTCTATCGTACATTGTAGCACGTTTACGTTGTTAGCTACCACGAATTGTGAGGCAAGTCTATCAGAGTGTGGCATGGCGTTATCCTGTTGATGCAGATTGGCGTCGGGATGAGTATCAAGAATCGGCAGCACTTCTGGTTGCAGTATTTCATCCGCGTAACGTCGGGCCGTTAGACTTCCGTCGACGACGACGATTGGTGTCCTATGGTTCCAGGAGATCCCTCCCCACACCATGACACTGTCTCCTCCCCATCGCGGTGCCTGGTGAACACAGCAGCCAGCGTAACGTTCACCGCCACGTCGCCATAATCTAGCACGTTTGTCAGGCATTATCTAATCATCCGTAAACATCACTCCTCCATTGACATTTCTTTCACCGCAAAACTGGCGACACTAAATGACGCGATTACCACGACGTTTGGGGGTTAATATGTTTCCTCGATATGCATTATGGCTACGTAGCCCGGGTTCCCAGAAGCGGCGACGTATAATTGACTCACTGACACGCTGTCCATGGACACTTACAGTCTCTCGGGCAAGTTGCACTGAAGCGAGAAATCTATTCTGCAGTTTTGATAGTACTATATGTCGGTCTTGTTGACGTAACGTGATTCTAGGACGTCCAGGACGATGTCTGTCACTCACAGAACTGGTTGTATTGTGCCGTTCGATAAGCCTTCGTATTGTTCGATGTGTGGAATTCATTCGACGCGCAACCTGCCGATATGACATACCTCCTTCAATCATACCCACGCTTTGGCTACGTTGAACGTCATTCAAACGTCTCATTGTAGTGAGATAATGACCACAACCCATGGCGTTTTTCTATAATATAATTCTGCTGTTGGATAACACACAAGAAACATTACAATTTATTTATAACTAGAGGTATTCCACATAAGGTCCTTTTTGCACGTGCACTCCGAGCAAGTCAACAAAGCGTAACATTCGGTGTATCTAACATTACACGTGTACAGTATTGACCGTAATATAGATATAAAATAGTTAAACTTCATGTTCGATTGCTATGCACAAACGGTAAGGATTTTCAGAGTGGGTTCTGTTTTATGACGGCAAGTATATTTATTGCAACGGCATGCATGTTATAGAATAGACAAGATGAAAATATGCACAAGAACAGTTTAAACATAATTTCTTACTTGTGTTACAGAGAACGAACATCACGTGATAATACATATTTATAGATACTAGTATAACATTCATATGTTACTATTCTCTCCCCATAATACAAGCCCTGGTATATCCCAAAAACAAGCATATATACAGTATACATATATACAGTGTATACAGTGTATATATATATATATATATATATATATATATACTTACACAGAACTACGCAAACCTGCATCAAAGTGTACCGATACTGCGTATTCAATACCGTGCTGGTTAAAACAGAAGCTATATATACATATCTGCTTATGTTTACTATACTCTTTCCTGGTCTAAACATAATCGTATTGGAATTTTACATGTCTAAATTTAGAATTGCGACAATTTGGGTTAAAACTCGATAAACGTAACCTCAATTTCACCTGTATGTTTACCACTACTAACGTTAAGTAATGACATGATACCGGTAATATATGTGTGACCGAGATCGCTGGCGTAAATAGTAAATATAGTAAATATTATATACAGCCATCTGGACATCGGTAAAACATATACAGTCAAACATGTCAAGGGAAGGGGCAAAATTTATCTTATAAGACAGGCCGTTTCTTATACAGGTTAATTTGCTTTGAAAACATTAAAATGAAAAATAGCAAATGTGGCAGCTTGGGACAAGTGACTGTTCAATAGAGGTCACCTCTTACACAGTGTTGACTTTTAATGTATATGTATATAAATTAACTACTGTTGGTTCACCAATTATTCATGTGACAAAAAACCTTCATACCGTTCGCAAACTGAACTTATAAATGTTGGTTCACTACTTGATCATGTGATTAAAGACCGTCATATCGTCCACATTCTAAATATACATATATTGGTTTACCACTTGATCAAGTGACAGAATGCCTTCATATTGTTCATATTCTGATTGTACGAATATTGGTTCACCATTTGATCATATGACAAAAGACTTTCATATCGTCCACATTCCGAGTTTACAAATGTTGGTTCACCACTTGATCATGTGACAAAAGACATTCATATCGCCCACATTCCGAATTTACAAATGTTGGTTCGCCACTTGACCATGTGACAATAGCCTTCCTACCGTACACATTCTGAATTTACAAATATTGGTTCCCCACTTGATCATGTGACACAATACCTTCATACCGTTTACATTCTGAATTTACAAATATTGGTTCACCACTTGATCACGTGATAAAATACTTTCATACCGTCCACATTCCGAATTTACAAATATTGGTTCACCACTTGATAATGGGACAAAAGTACTTCATACCGTTCACATTCTGAATTTACATATGTTGGTTCACCATTCGATCATGTGACAAAAGTCCTCCATATCGTCCGCATTCTGAATTTACAAATGTTGGTTCGCCACTTGACCATGTGACAATAGCCTTCCTACCGTACACATTCTGAATTTACAAATATTGGTTCACCATTTGATCACGTGACAAAAGACATTCATATCGTCCACATTCCGAATTTACAAATGTTGGTTCACCACTTGATCATGTGACACTAGCCTTCATACCGTACACATTCTGAATTTACAAATATTGGTTCCCCACTTGATCATGTGACACAATACCTTCATACCGTTCACATTCTGAATTTACAAATATTGGTTCACCACTTGATCACGTGATAAAATACTTTCATACCGTCCACATTCCGAATTTACAAATACTGGTTCACCACTTGATAATGGGACAAAAGTACTTCATACCGTTCACATTCTGAATTTACATATGTTGGTTCACCATTCGATCATGTGACAAAAGTCCTCCATATCGTCCGCATTTTGAATTTACAAATGTTGGTTCACCACTTTATCATGTGACAAAATGCCTCCATACCGTTAACATTCTGAATTTACAAGTGTTGTTTCACCACTTGATCATGTGGCAAAATGCCACCATACCGTTCACATTCTGAATTTACAAATGTTCGTTCACCACTTGATCATATGACAAAAGGCATTCATACAGTTCACATTCTGAATTCACCACTTGATCATGTGGCAAAATGCCACCATACCGTTCACATTCTGAATTTAAAAATGTTGGTTCACCACTTGATCATATGACAAAAGGCCTTCATACAGTTAATATTCTGAATTTACAAATGTTGGTTCACCATTTGATCATGTGGCAAAATGCCTTCATACAGTTCACATTCTGAATTTACAAATGTTGGTTCACCACTTGATCATGTGGCAAAATGCCACCATACCGTTCACATTCTGAATTTACAAATGTTCGTTCACCACTTGATCATATGACAAAAGGCATTCATACAGTTCACATTCTGAATTCACCACTTGATCATGTGGCAAAATGCCACCATACCGTTCACATTCTGAATTTACAAATGTTCGTTCACTACTTGATCATGTGACAAAATGCCTTCATACCGTTCACATTCTGAATTTACAAATGTTGATTCACCACTTGATCATGTGACAAAATGCCTCCATTCCGTTCACATTCTGAATTTACAAATGTTGATTCACCGCTCGATCATGTGGCAAATGGCCTTCATACAGTTCACATTCTGAATTTACAAATATTGGTTCACCACTTGATTATGCGACCAAAATGCCTTCATACCGTCCACATTCTGAATTTACAAATGTTGGTTCACCACTTGAGCATGTGGTAAAATGCTTCCATGCCGTTCACATTCTGAATTTACAAACGTTGGTTCACCACTTGATTATCTGGCAAAATGCCTTCATACATTTCACAGTTTGAATTGACAAATATTGGTTCACCACTTGATCATGCGACAGAAGACCTTCATATCCTCTGCATTCTGAATTTACAAATGTTGGTTCACCACTTGATCATGTGACAAAAGGCCTTCATACAGTTCACATTCTGAATTTACAAATGTTGGTTCACCACTCGATCATGTGGCAAAATGCCTTCATACCGTCCACATTCTGAATTTACAAATGTTCGATCACCACTTGATCATGTGATAAAATGCCTCCATACCGTTCACATTCTGAATTTACAAATGTTGATTCACCGCTCGATCATGTGGTAAATGGCCTTCATACAGTTCACATTCTGAATTTACAAATATTGGTTCACCACTTGATTATATGACAAAATTCCTTCAAACTGGTCACATTCTGAATTTATGTGAGGCAAAATGCCTTCATACCGTCCACATTCTGAATTTACAAATGTTGGATCACCACTTGATCATGTGATAAAATGCCTTCATACTGTTCACATTCTGAATTTGCAAATATTTGTTCACCACTTGATCATGTGACAAAAGGCCTTCATACTGTTCACATTCTAAATTTACTAAAGTTTGTCCACCACTTGATCATGTGGCAAAATGCCTTCATACAGTTCACATTCTGAATTTACAAATGTTGGTTCACCAATTGATCATGTGTCAAAATGCCTCCATACCGTTCACATTCTGAATTTACAAATGTTGATTCACCGCTCGATCATGTGGCGAATGGCCTTCATACAGTTCACATTCTGAATTCATATGTTGGTTCACCACTTGAGCATGTGGTAAAATGCTTCCATGCCGTTCACATTCTGAATTTACAAACGTTGGTTCACCACTTGATTATCTGGCAAAATGCCTTCATACATTTCACAGTTTGAATTGACAAATATTGGTTCACCACTTGATCATGCGACAGAAGACCTTCATATCCTCTGCATTCTGAATTTACAAATGTTGGTTCACCACTTGATCATGTGACAAAAGGCCTTCATACAGTTCACATTCTGAATTTACAAATGTTGGTTCACCACTCGATCATGTGGCAAAATGCCTTCATACCGTCCACATTCTGAATTTACAAATGTTCGATCACCACTTGATCATGTGATAAAATGCCTCCATACCGTTCACATTCTGAATTTACAAATGTTGATTCACCGCTCGATCATGTGGCAAATGGCCTTCATACAGTTCACATTCTGAATTTACAAATATTGGTTCACCACTTGATTATATGACAAAATTCCTTCAAACTGGTCACATTCTGAATTTATGTGAGGCAAAATGCCTTCATACCGTCCACATTCTGAATTTACAAATGTTGGATCACCACTTGATCATGTGATAAAATGCCTTCATACTGTTCACATTCTGAATTTGCAAATATTTGTTCACCACTTGATCATGTGACAAAAGGCCTTCATACTGTTCACATTCTAAATTTACTAAAGTTTGTCCACCACTTGATCATGTGGCAAAATGCCTTCATACAGTTCACATTCTGAATTTACAAATGTTGGTTCACCAATTGATCATGTGTCAAAATGCCTCCATACCGTTCACATTCTGAATTTACAAATGTTGATTCACCGCTCGATCATGTGGCGAATGGCCTTCATACAGTTCACATTCTGAATTCATATGTTGGTTCACCACTTGAGCATGTGGTAAAATGCTTCCATGCCGTTCACATTCTGAATTTACAAACGTTGGTTCACCACTTGATTATCTGGCAAAATGCCTTCATACATTTCACAGTTTGAATTGACAAATATTGGTTCACCACTTGATCATGCGACAGAAGACCTTCATATCCTCTGCATTCTGAATTTACAAATGTTGGTTCACCACTTGATCATGTGACAAAAGGCCTTCATACAGTTCACATTCTGAATTTACAAATGTTGGTTCACCACTCGATCATGTAGCAAAATGCCTTCATACCGTCCACATTCTGAATTTACAAATGTTCGATCACCACTTGATCATGTGATAAAATGCCTCCATACCGTTCACATTCTGAATTTACAAATGTTGATTCACCGCTCGATCATGTGGCAAATGGCCTTCATACAGTTCACATTCTGAATTTACAAATATTGGTTCACCACTTGATTATATGACAAAATTCCTTCAAACTGTTCACATTCTGAATTTATGTGAGGCAAAATGCCTTCATACCGTCCACATTCTGAATTTACAAATGTTGGATCACCACTTGATCATGTGATAAAATGCCTTCATACTGTTCACATTCTGAATTTGCAAATATTTGTTCACCACTTGATCATGTGACAAAAGGCCTTCATACTGTTCACATTCTAAATTTACTAAAGTTTGTCCACCACTTGATCATGTGGCAAAATGCCTTCATACAGTCCACATTCTGAATTTACAAATGTTGGTTCACCAATTGATCATGTGTCAAAATGCTTCCATACCGTTCACATTCTGAATTTACAAATGTTGATTCACCGCTCGATCATGTGGCGAATGGCCTTCATACAGTTCACATTCTGAATTTACAAATATTGGTTCACCACTTGATTATGTGACAAACGGCTTTTATACCGTTCACATTTTAAATTCTCAAATGTTGGTTCACCACTTGATCAAACTGTTCACATTCTGAATTTACAAATGTTGGTTCACCACTTGATCACGTGACAAAAGGCTTTTATACCGTTCACATTCTAAATTCTCAAATGTTGGTTCACCACTTGATCAAACTGTTCACATTCTGAATTTACAAATGTTGGTTCACCACTTGATCATGTGACAAAATGCCTTCATACCGTTCACATTCTGAATTAACAAATGTTGGTTCACCATTTGATCATGTGGCAAAAGGCCTTCATACCGTTCACATTCTAAATTTACAAATATTGTTTCACCACTTGATTATGGACAAAAGGCGTTTTTACCGTTCACATTCTAAATTTACAAATGTTGGGTCACAACTTGATCAAACTGTTCACATTCTGAATTTACAAATGTTGGTTCACCACTTGATCATGTGACAAAATGCCTTCATACAGTTCACATTCTGAATTTACAAATGTTGGTTCACCACTTGATCATGTGACAAAATGCCTTCATACCGTTCACATTCTGAATTTATAAATGTTGGTTCACCACTTGATCATGTGACAAAATGCCTTCATACCGTTCACATTCTGAATTTATAAATGTTGGTTCACCACTTGATCATGTGACAAAATGCCTTCATACCGTTCACATTCTGAATTTATAAATGTTGGTTCACCACTTGATCATGTGACAAAAGGCCTTCATACAGTTCACATTCTGAATTTATAAATGTTGGTTCACCACTTGATCATGTGACAAAATGCCTTCATACCGTTCACATTCTGAATTTATAAATGTTGGTTCACCACTTGATCATGTGACAAAAGGCCTTCATACAGTTCACATTCTGAATTTACAAAATTGGCGTGCAGCCTGAGGAGAGCGTAACGAAGATATGCTTCCAGCCCACAAAGTATATACTGAACCTGAATATTTACCCCCGGCTCTTATGCCTATATGTATATTGAATGTATGACTACCATTGACTTTCATATATTAATCTTGAATACTGGAGTCAAATTCTACCAAAGGAAACAAAACAAAAACAATAAAAACACACACGCTATAGAAATCGTCTTTAAAGGATAATATGTACCACTTAGTTTAATGCTGGCACATTGGTCTTGCCTTTTGGAAGGATCACAAATATAGTCCCGCACCCCTATCTTAGGATTTGAGCTGTAGAGATCTAAAACTTATTTCATTATAGCATTTAGTTTGACTTGAAGCAATTTACTTTACACAGACGGTAATTTGTTGCTTTTTAAGTTGGCAGATACACACTGCGTCATCGTTGATTTTATGCTCAGAAGACAAGTTTCGTCCCACTGATATTTCATTGAGTTCATTCACTGGTATTGTTTTTTTTTACCTCGACACTTTTACCTGGATTTGTAGTCGCGTTTCAAAGCGTATGATAGATGGTCTATAAGTAGTAACAACTTTTACTTCAACAGTTGAGATTATCCTAATTCATACCCAATGGCGGATCACCACTTTTAAAAATCACGGCGTACGCTCCTACCATTAACACCCATATTTGATTTAAAATCAATATATTTCTGCTGAAAAACATGTGTGCCCGTCCACTAACTAACACAATTAATGACACGACAAGGAACTCACTGACAAAAGCGATGGCAGCAAAAGTCACTAACTGATTGCTAGCAGGACAACAATTTGTGACAGGACAACTGCCAAAGTCGGCAAGACATGGCATTAACTGACAAAATTGGTGGCAGGACAAGGCACTAACACAGTTAATGACATGACAAGGAGCTTACTGACAAACGATGGCAGGAAAAGGAACTAATTGACAAAATTGCTAGCAGGACAAAATTGGTGGCAGGACAACTGTCAAAATTGGTAAGACATGGCACTTACTGACACAGTTGGTGAAAGGACAAGGCACTAACTGACACAATTAATGACATGACAAGGAACTCATTGACAAAAGCGATGACAGGAAAAGGCAATAACTGACAAATTTGGTAGCAGGACCACTGTCAAAATCGGCAAGACATGGCACTAACTGACAAAGTTGGTGAAAGGACAGCCATAACTGACAAATTGGTGACAGGACAATGCACTAATAACACAAACAGTGACAGAACGATAATGTACTAGTTGATATAATTAGTAGCCGGACATTGCACTTAAATGACAAAATTGGTCGCAAGACAAACCCCTAACTGACAAAATAGAAGGCAATGCAAGGCACCAACGGACAAAATTGGCGACTGGACAAGTCCGTAAATGACAGGACAAGGTATTATCATCAGATAATTATTTACTGATGTCGCCATAACTTATTCAATATATTTGTGAGTTTTAAAAGAAGATTATGTCAACATAATGACTGGAATGTCAACCAAATACGTTCCTGTTGTCAACTTAATGAGTGGATATGTGGATATTCAAATGTGTATAACATGCTTAACGTTTTATCCTAGGTATAAAACTACCTAAATATATTATCTTTGTTTCTTTCCATACCTTCTATATCATTGTCATTTTCTTCTTTCCATACTTACTGTGTTCTTGTTATCTTTGTTTCTTTCCATACTTCATTCTTGTTTTCTTTTTTCTTATTCTTTCCATACTTAATTCTTGTTTTCTTTTTACTTTACTTTGTTTCTTTAAAAAAAAAATCATCGTATTTATCTTTTTTAGATATACACCCACACTTTTATGCATTCGTAAACTTGGGAGATTTACTTTCATGTATACCCATATATGCAGATTTTCTTGGAGATTGAACTGTTTATTATTTTATTTATATTAAACCATTGTTTGTCCGGGTTTCAGTACTTTAGATACTTTGATTGTTTTTCCTGGCTGTGTTATATATGCAGTTTATGTATTTATTTTACTTCGATTGTGAAACAAGTTCTTACAACAAATCCTTGTCAGAACCAGTACATAAGCCGAAAAAATGTCTTACTCAAGGACACCGCACATGATCGTGGCTGAACACACTCCCCTCTGATCGTGGGTTCGATGTTCCGCTATATGTATTTGAGGCCACGTTTCCTAAGACTAGGTAGACACGTGCTATTAACGTTTACACTCGTACATATATAAATACAATAAAGTATTGTTTTCCCAGGATAACATTTCAGGAGAGCGTCAATGACAATTAAGTTACTTGTGGGTCTCGACTTACTGAACCGTCTGTAAATGTGATGACGGGTGACAACTCAGATATTCCCATTTCTCTGTAGACTAGCACACGTATTGAAACTCAGTGTACTTTAACAAATATCATTCTCATCTCAACTATTATTTTATACATATTCATTAAATGCTTGGTACTTTTTGTGATTATGCAGATCTTGTCAAATGCATATGTGAATCCAGGATAGTTGGCCAAGTGGAGTTTATCTATTTACGGAATGGGGTGCATGTTTTCTGCCATTTAACAATGTTTTGGAAAGGGTTCGGAACGTCTGTCGCCTCCACTGCCCCTAACAATAATTTTGGACTCCCAGAGGCTCACTTTTGTGCCCTCAATCTGCCCCTTTGCAATGTTTTTGGGGTCTAAGAAGGGTTAAGTACCGTTTTTCTGCACCCCACTACCCCCTAACAATAACTTGGGAATCCCAAGAGTGGTCAGCACACCTTGTTGCCCACTTCAACCTAAACAATGTTTTGGAAATTCAAAGTGGGGTTCGGACCCACCCCCACCCAACACACGCCTCTCTCGGAATCGCAAGGGAAATACTACTATGATTTCTTTAATTTCCTCCATTTATTATGGTTGAATTCCCTTTATTGGCAGTGATTTTCTAAGCAAGGAATTATACACAGAAAGAAAAGCAACTGATTGGGATTTTGTGAACGCTCGTGTATTCACGCAAAACCTCGTTTTTCTGGTATTTTAACATCTATTCATCTCAGGAATACAAAACAAAATTGTTACTTTGCACAATGAATTTTTCGACATAACGAGACCATTCGAAGCAAATTATTGTAGAAAGTGTTGAAGTGTTTATAAGCACAAAAATCTTATACTGTGATTAAAAAAACAACACATTTTTTTGTATTTTTACTTCAAATTGTAATAGTTTTCATTCAATATTAATTTGCATGATCAAAACAGTATTAAAACATCCAAAGTTATATTTTATGTATAGCAAACCTTTGCCTTTTGGAATTTTAATGATTAATTTGCCAAATAACCAATCCTTCGCCCGTTATTTATCAACATTTAGTTAAGAGGTGCAAGTTTCCCATCCCCATATATTAGTACTTGTTCAGAGGAATAAACCCTTAATTAAAATGCCCACGATAGTGGGTAGATAATTCAATTATTTAGTTCTAAACATGAAATTACTCTCTTAAATTTAATTTGGATTTGGAACTTAGTGTTCGACTGGGAATACCCGTCATAAGAATTACGGTTGTATAAAATAAAATTTGAATTTATTACCTGGAGGATACTGCCACGGAAATTGTTTTGAAGCTTTTTTTCAAAATAAATGTTCATCTTGAACTGAAATGATTACTCTAACCATAATTAAATAAACTGGGCTATTGATATTAATACTTTACACGTGTTTTACCTACTATGTGGTCTGTATATAAATTCCTAAACACGTGATTTCCCAGAATGATTTCATGGTGGTACTAAACCTATATTTTTATGTAGAACACATCCTTTCTGTTATTATTAAATGTGCAAACATATTTTCTATATACCATTTTCTTCTCCTGTACTGATAGTGCAGCGCCATTTGAACGTGTTACCGTCCTCACACATCACACAGGCGCCCAGCATGAAGAGGCCGGTGCAACAGGAACGCTAGATACATTGTAGACCGGCGTTGTAGACTGGTTTAACTCAGACTCGCATTGTAGACTACAGGTAATTAGATTTAGACCCACGTTGTAGATTGATTAGATATAAACCCACATTAAAGACTGATTAGATTTAGACCCATAATGTAGACTGCTTAGATTTAGACCTACGCTGTAGACTGATTTGATTTAGACCCACGTTGTAGACTGATTATATTTTGACCCACATTGTATATTGATTACATTTAGACCCACTTGTAGACTGATTAGATTTAGAACCACATTGTAGACTGATTAAAATAGTACCCACATCATAGACTGATTAGATTGAGACCCACATGGTAGACTGATTAGATTTAGACCCACATTGTAGACTGATTAGATTTAAAACCACACCGTAGACTGGTTAAATTGAGCTACACATTGTAGATTGATTAGTTTTAGAACTGCCATTATAGACTGATTAGATTTAGACCCACATTGTAGACTGATTAGATTTAGACCCATAATGTAGACGGATAGATTAAGACCCACGTTGTAGACTGATTAGATTTAGACCCACGTTGTAGACTGATTAAATTTATACCCATAATGTAGACTAATTAGATTTAGACCCACCTTGTTGACTGATTAGATATAGACCCACGTTGGTGACTGATAAGATTAAGATCCACGTTGTAGACCGACTAGATTCAGACCCATGTTTTAGACTGATTAGATTAAGACCCACATTATAGACTGATTAGATTTAGAACCACATGGTAGACTGATTAGATTTATACCCAAGTTGTAGACTGCTTAGATTTAGAATCCCATTGTAGACTGGTTAAACTGAGACCCGCAATGTAGATTTATAAAATTTAAATCCGGAGTTGATAGTTCCAGTGGTTCGACCTCCACTACGGCTGTGTGGTGCCCTCTATCCGCTTGTTCTACCCAGGAAGACCTCGAGCGTGATTTGTCGAAGTTGTTAAAACTTATTTCTCATTCCAGGGGCGTAGCTTGGTGGAAAACTATGTGTAGGCACAGTTGGTGGTGGTGGGGGGGTTTGGTGGGTAGGTGCTTTTTGGCGTATATTTCTCAGAAAAAGATGTAGGCACATGCTTTTAGGAAACTACGCAAAGTTAACCATACGCAATACTTTGTCAAGCAAGACACGGGGCAATGATTAAATCGGGTTTACGCTCATTGATGTATTAAAATAAACAAATAAAGTATGCTCTTCTTGAGACACAACTATCGGTATCGGAACCAGTTGATAAACTGAAACAACAACTATAACAGTCTGGTTATTTCTACAGGTAAATGCAGTTGGCACATCATCATGGCATGCTGATCGCTTGTGTCAAGCTATTTTAAAATCACTCCATGTAAGGCAAAGTTACAGACCAGCCATGAAATATCAAACAAATTAAAAGAGTAACCTTGAGGTAAGGTTCTGGGTCTTAACGTGACTCGTCGTCATGTCATGTTGATCAATTGATAAATTGAGCCAAGTGAATTCGAAATCCATCCATGTATGATAAAGTTACAGGATGGACTTGAAACCTCAAACAGACTCAAGGTGTTGTCATACAAACTCAAAGTGTGACCTTGACTTTTGAGGTACGGGTCTAGGTCTTACGTGCGACACGTCATGTCATCTTGATCAACTGAGCCAAGTTAAAGACAAAGTTACAGACCAGACACACAATATCAAACACATTGAAAGTGTGACATTAACCTTTGAGGAAAGGTTCTGGGTCTTACATGCGGCACTTAATTATGTCATGTTAAGTGTTTTTGAAATTTATCCGTAGGTGACAAAGTTACAGACCGGACACGAAATCTCAAACAGACTGAAAGTATTGTCAAAGTTAATTATGACCTTGACCTTTGAAGTGGGAGTCTGGGTGTAACGCGCGATATATCGTCATGTTATGTTGATCAAATGAGCCAAGTGTTTTTGAAATTTATCCGTAGGTGACAAAGTTACAGACCGGACACGAAATCTCAAACAGACTGGAAGTATTGTCAAACAAAGTTAATTATGACCTTGACCTTTGAAGTGAGAGTCTGTGTATAACCCGCGATATATCGTCATGTTATGTTGATCATTTGTAGCAAGTATTAACAAAATCCATTTATGCATGACAAAGTTACAGGCCGGACATGAAATCTCACACAATAATAGTAATAACAAACAGACAGCCAATAACAGTAATGGCTTACGGACAGACAATAACAGTAATGACTAACGGACAAACAATAACAGTAATGGCAAACGGACAGACAATAACAGTTATAACAAACAGGCAGACAACAGTAATGACAAACGGACAGACAATAACAGTAATGGCAAACGGACATACAATAACAATTATAACAAACAGGCAGACAATAACAGTAATGACAAACGGACAGACAATAACAGTAATGGCAACAACAGAAAATAACAGTAATGACAAATTGGCAGACAATAACAGTTATAACAAACAGGCAGACAATAACAGTAGTGACAAACGGACAGACAATAACAGTTATGGCAAAACAGGCAATAACAAATTGGCAGACAATAACAGTAATGACAAACGGACAGACAATAACAGTAATGACAAACAGACAGACAATAACAGTAATGACAAACGGACAGACAATAACAAACAGACGGTAACAGTAATGACAAAAGGACATACAATAACAGTAATGACAAATTGGTAGACAATAACAGTAATGACAAACGGACAGACAATAACAGTAATGGCAAACGGACATACAATAACAGTAATGGTAAATGGAAAAGACAATAACAGTAATGGCAACAACAGACAATAACAGTTATGACAAATTGGCAGACAATAACAGTAACGACAAACGGACAGACCATAACAGTAATGGCAAATGGAGAGACAATAACAGTAATGGCAAATGAACAGATCATAACAGTAATGACAAACAGACAGACCATAACAGTAATGTCAAAAGGACAGACAATAACAGTAATGGCAAACAGGCAGACAATTACAGTTATGACAAATAGACAGACAATAACAGTAATGACAAACGGGCAGGTAATAACAGTATTGACAAACGGACAGACCATATAAGTAATGATAAACGGACAGACAATAACAGCAATGGCAAATGGGCAGACAATAAGTTATGGCAAACGGACAAACAATAACAGTATTGACAAATGGACAGACCATAACAGTAATGACAAATAGACAGACAATAACATTATTGACAAATGGACAGACAATAACCGTAATGACAAATAGGCAAACAATTACATTAATGGCAAACAGACAGACCATAACAGTTATAACAAACGGACAGACAATAACAGTATTAGCAAATGGACAGGCCATAACAGTAACGACAAACAGACAGACAATAACAGTAATGGCAAACGGACAGACCATAACAGCTAGGGCAAATGGATAGACAATAACAGTAATAACAAATGGATAGACAATAACAATAATGACAAACTGGCAGACAATAACAGTTATGGCAAACGGTAAGACAATAACAATAGACAGACAATAACAGTAATGACAAACGAACAGACAATAACAGTAATGGCAAACGGGCAGACAATAACAGTAATGACAAATAGACAATAACAATAATGGCAAACAATAACATTAATAACAAACCGACAGACAATAACAACAATGACAAATGGGAAGACAATAACAGTAATGACAAAAGGGCAGATAATAACAGTAATGACAAACAGGCGGACAATAACAGTAATGACAAATGGATTTATATTGAGGCATTTCTCCACGTTAAAATTTGCCATGTATAACCAGTAATGTGTTGATAAAGGCATTTAACACCATTAAAACAAAAAGTAGCCCAAATATTGTATGATTGATTGATTGATACTTAAAAAGGTTTTTAAGCAGCTCAACAATAAAATGAGCTTGTTTGAATATTTAGCATTATTTTAATGATGTCAAGGGTCAACAGATGATAAAATAACCCTTTACTTCATATAGACACCTTTGGACAACTAATATAGAAGACTTTTGAATTATTGGGTGAATTATGTTTATATTAACTGACAGAGTGGAAAACAGTGCAGGAAGTGTTCAGATTGCTTGTTACGAGCAATCTGAACTCTTCCTGCACTGTTTTCAAAGGCCTTCTGTGATTGGTGTGGGAAAACATATATCCATTGAGTAAAGGGTTTAAGCATGCTGTTCTTTTGTAGAATTCTGGAAGGTTAACCAGTACATATGCACAGCCATCTCCTAAAGATAACTTGCCCCCTTGAATCAGCAGATTCACATTGATCTTATATCAATCATCACAAAGATTGTAGCCAGACAGGGATTCAAACTCACGTGCCTTACCACCAATGTCAGGTAAACACTACATCTCCGTTCATCACAAAAATATCACTATGACATCCTGATGAAATGGAAATTGTATTGTTTCAGAGTTTGTCCTCTTGAACAATAACTATACATAGCTTTATAATTATTTGATGGTTTCAAATGTCCTATCAAGGCATAAACACAAACAATTTGAACATGTTATTATTTAATATTTAAAACACAATTGGCTTACAAAACAAGTTAAAGTCAAAAGTTTTTCTTGTTTTTCTTCTTCTTTTTCTTCTTTTTATTTTTGGAACTTTGTTGTGACGATGAGCTAGCAATTGCATCAATTTCCATAGCGAGACCAGAATCCTGCATATCCATGGAGACTGGTTCTTCTGCATCATCTTCTTGTTCATCATTTGATTTAGGCCCATCTTCAGAGCAAAAATGATTGAACACTGAAATGTTCGTGAAAGAAATAATAAATGCTTTTTTAAAAAAAAACAAACAAAAAAACAAACAACAGGCCTAAGAGGGCCTGAGGATGCGCTACTGGCTTACAGTGGCCATAGTACTTTTTCAAAATATCATATATACATCTCAGCCCCTTGATTTGCAGAATTTTCAATCCCTTGTTGATTGAATGGATATCATATATGAACAAGTTTGACTAAAATATTATTGAGATGAAGACTTTTGAAATTTCACAATTTCAACCCTTTTGGAAATTCAATCGTCCTTATTGAACCAAATCTAATTTGCTAAGACTAGACAATGCTTCAGATCTCAAGCCATAAATCAGTATTGAACAAATGGATAAGAAAATGAGAATTTCCCCATAGTATTCATATGTAAAAATCAAAGCCACCTTACAAGGCCCTTATATACCATTGCCCTGGACTTATGGATGAAAAAATGAGAATTTTCTTCAATAATGATTTTCGAAATTACCAATTTTAACCCTTTTGGGTCCCGTCCTGACCCCATAAGACAGTGGAACCCTGTCATTTAACAAATCTGAATATATATGATAAAAAAATCCTTCTGTGAAAATATAGACAAAATCACTCCAAAAAAAAATCAAAGGCCAAAATGCTTGACAAGAAGGCTCACAAATTTATTAATATTAGGATTTAGGAAATTGAAAAACTTGTTCAAAATTGTATGTATGTCATATACACAAAACACTGACAGACGATGGATAATAGTCAAAATACATCATGGCATAAGCCTTTTGGAACATAAAAAAAACATGACATACTTTTAACTTCTTATAGCTCTACGAGTATATTGACAACATTAAAGATAAGGTTTTAGACAATGGGTAAAAAAGTGAGTACTGACAAATATGTGGTAGTACCAGTACTCCAGTTATTTGAAATAATAGAGTACCGATTCAATCGAGTTACAGTATAACATAAAAGCAGCTGTCAGACCAAAGCAGTACAATGTCACATTGATCATTGGCTGTGATGAATCAATAAATTTAAGTATATAAATTATGCTGCATAAACATTTCAATCTTTTTGCATAAAAAATTAACCGACTGAACAGACCCAAACAAATTGACTAGAATGAATAACAAGAGTTGTCAGAATGCCAAAATGCAATCCAGAGTTATGGTTCTTGTCTCTGTG
Source organism: Panopea generosa (assembly GCA_029582155.1). Classification (NCBI taxonomy): domain Eukaryota; kingdom Metazoa; phylum Mollusca; class Bivalvia; order Adapedonta; family Hiatellidae; genus Panopea; species Panopea generosa. The sequence goes on from CM055898.1 coordinate 54,530,384, forward strand.
TGTTCCATTGATGATGGTGAAAACACATGCGAAGTTTCATTCACATCTAATGAGTGGTTGCATAGATATCTTAAACTTAAAACGCAAAAGTTTAATCTGGGCGTCTACAGACGCTGCCGCCGCCGGGGTCATGGCAATAGCTCTCCTTGGACTTTGTCCCGGCGAGCTAAAAAGCAATAAAACTAGACGGATTTACCAATGAGCTCATTGACGTAATGCTGGCATTGGAATATTTTTTTCTACATGTCTCCATGTTTCAAGATATGATTTTGACTATTATCGAAATAATCAATGTGTTGTTCCTTGCAACATGTATAATTTTTTACTTTTGAAAAAAACATTGACTGGTTTATAACTTTTTCACAAACTTTAAGCATATGTTAAAAAAGAAATCGATAACCAGCCTACAAAGCTTTGATACATTTGGATTGAATATAGTATTTTTCAGTAATTGATAAAGGTCCAGTAAAATGAAATCTCAGCTTTATTTATCTCCAATACAGCTATAAATCAAACCAGAGCGTAAATGGAGTTTCTTTGAGAGTATTTATACACTTGATTTTCAAAATAGAGATGTTCTTGATTATTTTTGTTCACATTTTGATGTAAATAGACACCTGTCTAATTAAGTCACTGTTATAATCAACGAAAGGTAAATGCGCAGTGATATAAATATAAATGGACATTGTGTGCTTTCATTGGCGTCTTTGATTATTTTATTCTCCGTTTATTAGAAGAAAAACCACAATAAAATAAAATCTTGAATCTCTTTTTGTATAATATGTCCTCTACTATGGCAATTGTGATTTGAAACTTTTGAAATTCTTTTATTTGTCGTAGGAAATTGCGGTCAACAGTGTAAGGAAGTAGTTTGGAATATCACAACCTGTTCTATTCTGAATACATTTCTAATGTACCATAAGCAATCTATGATGAATCAACCTACCATCTGCACTCTCTCTTATATCCCATACTTTTACATCTTTATCACCACCAAAGGCAAATGCATATGGTGCATCAGGACAACTTCCCAGACAGTGTAACTGCCCCTGTAAAGGAAATTATAACATTACTAGATTTCTATCAAAATACATCATGCTCTCAAATTCCATATCTATTCTATGATCTATTTCAAAAGATCTTCTTTGTTGAAAGTTAAGTGTATTAATAGAGCAAACTTTTTCTAGCTACACATGAACATACTTAGACATTTAAGTAAAATAAATAAATAAAATTTATATTATATGGGTATTGAATGAGATTAAACTATTTTAAGTTATAACTGTTTTATTTCCTCTGCTGAGCCACGATTCCATTTTCTAAAGTGATAAAACTTAAAGTTTACTTAACCATATACCCATGACTGCTTCTTTTCTTCTTGCATACCTGAGTTGTATACCTTTTTTTCTAAACATGTAGATTCAACGTAATTCTAGAATAAAACATAGGGTCCTCTGTGGCCGAGTGGTCTAAGGCACCATCTGAAGATCACTTACCTCTGCTGAGGTCGTAGGTTCCAGTCCTGCTCGCTCCAAAAACTTTATGTGAGAAAGTTAGCCAGTTACTTGTGGAAGGACGGTGGTTCTACTCAGTCTGAGGTCTTCCTCCACCAGTAAAACTGGATATGCCATATATAACCTGAAACGTGTTGAAAATAAATAAAACATTGTACTAGTGCATCAATTTGATCACAACCTTTAGGTCATTAAAACACCTCATGCTGATAAATGGCAGACTTTATACATCTGGAAGGAACATCCTTCTAGGTTCATTTATGTATGCATCTTTCTATACCAAATACTGCTGAGTGTTCAACATACCAGTTTGATATCTCTACTTAATACAAGGGAAGGCTTATTATCTTTTATATCCCAGACTTTGACAATATGGTCTGATGATGTGGTCACAAGTAAATTGGAATTCTCACTGCTTAAGCTTAGACCTGAAAAGAGATACCAGAGACTTATATATACATTAAATATTTTAAAGTAACTACGGATATAAGGAAATGTATATAAAGATATCAAACATGATAAAAAACAGGCTATAACTGTCAAGAGTCAGAATTGTTTATATGATAGAACTACAGTAGAACTTCGATCGCTCAAAACTCGACGGGACTGGACAAAATAGTTCGAGTCAGCGGTAGTTCGAGCCAAGCCTGGTACAACAATCATCGTACATGTACATTGTGTACAAGTACATTTGTGAGCGTGTTATTGAATCCCATGTGTACGCTTTGAACAGGTGCAATAAATAATGTAAATGATGTGTATTTCTTGTTTATGTAGAAAATCCAATATACCAGAAAAGATAATTTCCAAATATAATTGAATGTATTACACTATAATTACTTAATTTACCTTTTATCATCATAATTTTATATACTCATGTATAAATAGCTATATTTAGCTTTCGGTGTGCGTGAGAATGTTGATGACATGATAATCACACTCCGGTTTTACCGGGTCCTTCACCAAGTTGCTCAGTAATAGTCAAAGAGGCTGACTCAGTTATCCCCCAGTTACCGGGTCCGTCACTAAGTTGCTCAGCCGTTTCTTCTTCAGGTAAATGTGTTGTTAAATGCGACATGAGACAGAACTTCCCATGTCTAAAATAGTTAATGCAACATGCAGGATACAATTAAAGCAAACGTGTAACCAATTATAAACACACTCGCCAAATCATCATAACAAACTTCTCGCTCTTTAAGACAGAGGAAATATTATGACGTGTAGAATTTACTTCACACCTTTGAATGCGTGAATAAACATGGCAAACTTCTCTGATTTTCTTTATCTTTAATCAGCTGTTCGACCATAAGGTGCGAAAAACACAGGTAAATGTGTTGGTGGGACCTAATTTCTAGTTTGACTGTTCCACCTATCAGTGTTCTAGCCATCGGTGGTGGAACAATAGAAATTAAATAGGAATTTGGCAGGGACTGGGTTAGTTGTTTGAGCGATCGGTGGTGTTGAAGCCAACCGAGTTCGAGCTATCGAAGTTCTACTGTAATTCATTTCGAAATCCAAAATCTAGAACGTAAATTCATTGCATAATGTTATAAAAATAAAGATTAACAGAACTGAAAAATTTTCCATTTACAGACCTGTATTTACTTTTTAATGATTCTTCCAATTTAATTTCGACTGTTAAGAGTCATATATTTGAATACAAAATTTTCATGAATGGTAAACTTTTTTAAATACACAACCACATTCATACATTACTTTTAATGAAGGAATGAAGGACATTAATAAAGACCTAATATTAATCTTAACTAACCTGTAATATCTTTATTATGTGCTGACAGTGTATATATTGGCTCGTCTTGTCTAGAGTCCATGTAGTATACATTACCTTTATCTGTACTGGCCTTTAAACAAAAATATTTCCAAGATAAAAGCTTATTATATACAAACGGTTAACCAGACGCATATAACCCAAATAAAACAAATGCCGTTACGTTTCACCGCAGTCTGTTTGTTAATTATTTAGACATTCGCTTTAATATATATCAGATATATAAGTAAATAGATAAAGGTCAAATTTAAACAAATCCAAGAAGAGTAATGAAATTTGTGCGTATATTCAAAAGGAATATATGTGTCAAGTTTCAAACAACACTTATCAGTTTTCACTACGACACTAGCTACAAATTAAAGACTTACCAAAAATATTAAGTCAAACAAGGGCCATAACCTTTGCAAATAATCCAGGAAATATCAGAATATTCATTTCATGTATGTACCTAAAATTAAACATGTTATACTTAAATTTTCCTAGGAGTAGTTACTGAGATGCTAGCTTATATACCGGTACATAGGTAGATCCCCAACCTATCAACTTCGTTGAAATGCATGGAAGAGACTTATGCAGTTCTAATCACAACATTAACAAGAAAATAATTATGAATGAATTTAGAATCATTCCCATCAACAGTTTCTAGGATATCATATTATATATATATGCAAAGATTAATTAAACAACAAAGATTATGTTGGTGTGACCAAAAGCTCTGATATAAAGTGGATAATACACCTAGACCTCTAACTGATCTTTCCAAGCAAGTTTCGGCTAAATACAACCACAGATGTAAGAGGGGGTCTGCAGTAAAGATTTTGTGACAGACAGATGCATATACAGTTAAAAAGCACAAAGCAATATGTATCCCCGAGAGTGGAAGAGATAATGAGAATAGCTATTGGTATTGCATGCCCTCTACAAGATACTTACAAAGTGTATACCTGTATGTCACTATGTATATTATAGACATGACGTTATAGTGAACATTACATGCTCTCTACAAGATACTTACAAAGTGTATACCTGTATGTCACTATATGTATATTATAGACATGACGTTATAGTGAACATTGCATGCTCTCTACAAGATACTTACAAAGTGTATACCTGTATGTCACTATGTATATTATAGACATGACGTTATAGTGAACATTGCATGCCCTCTACAAGATACTTACAAAGTGTATACCTGTATGTCACTATGTATATTATAGACATGACGTTATAGTGAACATTGCATGCCCTCTACAAGATACTTACAAAGTGTTTACCTGTACGTCACTATGTATATTATAGACATGACGTTATAGTGAACATTGCATGCCCTCTACAAGATACTTACAAAGTGTATACCTGTACGTCACTATGTATATTATTGACATGACGTTATAGTGAACATTGCATGCCCTCTACAAGATACTAACAAAGTGCATACCTGTACGTCACTATGTATATTATAGACATGACGTTATAGTGAACATTGCATGCCCTCTACAAGATACTTACAAAGTGCATACCTGTATGTCACTATGTATATTATAGACATGACGTTATAGTGAACATTGCATGCCCTCTACAAGATACTTACAAAGTGTTTACCTGTACGTCACTATGTATATTATAGACATGACGTTATAGTGAACATTGCATGCCCTCTACAAGATACTTACAAAGTGTATACCTGTACGTCACTATGTATATTATTGACATGACGTTATAGTGAACATTGCATGCCCTCTACAAGATACTTACAAAGTGTATACCTGTACATCACTATGTATATTATAGACATGATGTTATAGTGAACATTGCATGCCCTCTACAAGATACTTACAATGTGTTTACCTGTATGTCACTATATGTATATTATAGACATGAAGTTATAGTGAACATTGCATGCTCTCTACAAGATACTTACAAAGTGTATACCTGTATGTCGCTATGTATATTATAGACATGACGCTATAGTGAACATAGCATGATCTCTACAAAATACTTACAAAGTGTATACCTTTATGTCACTATGTATATTATAGACATGACATTATAGTGAACATTGCATGCCCTCTACAAGATACTAATTGCATGCTCTCTACAAGATACTTACAAAGTGTTTACCTGTATGTCACTATGTATATTATAGACATGACTTTATAGTGAACATAGCATGATCTCTACAAAATACTTACAAAGTGTATACCTGTATGTTACTATGTATATTATAGACATGACGTTATAGTGAACATTGCATGCCCTCTACAAAATACTTACAAAGTGTTTACCTGTATGTCACTATGAATATTATAGACATGACGTTATAGTGAACACTGCATGCCCTCTACAAAATACTTACAAAGTGTTTACCTGTATGTCACTATGTGTATTATAGACATGACGTTATAGTGAACATAGGATGATCTCTACAAGATACTAACAAAGTGTATACCTGTATGTCACTATGTATATTATAGACATGAAGTTAAAGTGAACATTGCATGCCCTCTACAAGATACTAACAAAGTGCATACCTTTATGTCACTATGTATATTATAGACATGACATTATAGTGAACATTGTATGCTCTCTACAAGATACTTACAAAGTGTATACCTGTACGTCACTATATTTATTATAGACATGACGTTATAGTGAACATAGCATGCCCTCTACAAGATACTAACAAAGTGTATACCTGTACGTTACTATTTATATTATAGACATGACTTTATAGTGAACATTGCATGCCCTCTACAAGATACTTACAAAGTGTATACCTGTACGTCACTATGTATATTATAGACATGAAGTTAAAGTGAACATTGCATGCCCTCTACAAGATACTTACAAAGTGTTTACCTGTATGTCACTATGTATATTACAGACATGACGTTATAGTGAACATTGCATGCTCTCTACAAGATACTAACAAAGTGTACACCTTTACGTTACTACATGTATGTATATTATAGACATGACGTTATAGTGAACATTGCATGCCCTCAACAAGATGCTTACAATGTGTTTACCTGTATGTCACTATGTATATTATAGACATGACGTTATAGTGAACATTGCATGCCCTCTACAAGATACTAACCAAGTGTATACCTGTATGTCACTATGTATATTATAGACATGACGTTATAGTGAACATTGCAAGCCCTCTACAAGATACTTACAAAGTGTATACCTGTACGTCACTATGTATATTATTGACATGACGTTATAGTGAATATTGCATGCCCTCTACAAGATACTTACAAAGTGCATACCTGTATGTCACTATGTATATTATAGACATGATGTTATAGTGAACATTGCATGCCCTCTACAAGATACTTACAATGTGTTTACCTGTATGTCACTATATGTATATTATAGACATGAAGTTATAGTGAACATTGCATGCTCTCTACAAGATACTTACAAAGTGTGTACCTGTATGTCGCTATGTATATTATAGACATGACGTTATAGTGAACATAGCATGATCTCTACAAAATACTTACAAAGTGTATACCTGTACGTTACTATGTATATTATAGACATGACATTATAGTGAACATTGCATGCCCTCTACAAGATACTTACAAAGTGTTTACCTTTACGTCACTATGTATATTATAGACATGACGTTATAGTGAACATTGCATGCTCTCTACAAGATACTTACAAAGTGTATACCTGTATGTCACTATGTATATTATAGACATGACGTTATAGTGAACATTGCATGCTCTCTACAAGATACTTACAAAGTGCATACCTGTACGTTACTATGTATATTATAGACATGACGTTATAGTGAACATTGCATGCCCTCTACAAGATACTTACAAAGTGTTTACCTTTACGTCACTATGTATATTATAGACATGACGTTATAGTGAACATTGCATGCTCTCTACAAGATACTTACAAAGTGCATACCTTTACGTCACCATGTATATTATAGACATGACATAATAGTGAACATTGCATGCCCTCTACAAGATACTTACAAAGTGTTTACCTTTACGTCACTATGTATATTATAGACATGACGTTATAGTGAACATTGCATGCTCTCTACAAGATACTTACAAAGTGTATACCTGTATGTCACTATGTATATTATAGACATGACGTTATAGTGAACATTGCATGATCTCTACAAGATACTTACAAAGTGTTTACCTGTATGTCACTATGTATATTACAGACATGACGTTATAGTGAACATTGCATGCTCTCTACAAGATACTAACAAAGTGTACACCTTTACGTTACTACATGTATGTATATTATAGACATGACGTTATAGTGAACATTGCATGCCCTCAACAAGATGCTTACAATGTGTTTACCTGTATGTCACTATGTATATTATAGACATGACGTTATAGTGAACATTGCATGCCCTCTACAAGATACTAACCAAGTGTATACCTGTATGTCACTATGTATATTATAGACATGACGTTATAGTGAACATTGCAAGCCCTCTACAAGATACTTACAAAGTGTATACCTGTACGTCACTATGTATATTATTGACATGACGTTATAGTGAATATTGCATGCCCTCTACAAGATACTTACAAAGTGCATACCTGTATGTCACTATGTATATTATAGACATGATGTTATAGTGAACATTGCATGCCCTCTACAAGATACTTACAATGTGTTTACCTGTATGTCACTATATGTATATTATAGACATGAAGTTATAGTGAACATTGCATGCTCTCTACAAGATACTTACAAAGTGTGTACCTGTATGTCGCTATGTATATTATAGACATGACGTTATAGTGAACATAGCATGATCTCTACAAAATACTTACAAAGTGTATACCTGTACGTTACTATGTATATTATAGACATGACATTATAGTGAACATTGCATGCCCTCTACAAGATACTTACAAAGTGTTTACCTTTACGTCACTATGTATATTATAGACATGACGTTATAGTGAACATTGCATGCTCTCTACAAGATACTTACAAAGTGTATACCTGTATGTCACTATGTATATTATAGACATGACGTTATAGTGAACATTGCATGCTCTCTACAAGATACTTACAAAGTGCATACCTGTACGTTACTATGTATATTATAGACATGACGTTATAGTGAACATTGCATGCCCTCTACAAGATACTTACAAAGTGTTTACCTTTACGTCACTATGTATATTATAGACATGACGTTATAGTGAACATTGCATGCTCTCTACAAGATACTTACAAAGTGCATACCTTTACGTCACCATGTATATTATAGACATGACATAATAGTGAACATTGCATGCCCTCTACAAGATACTTACAAAGTGTTTACCTTTACGTCACTATGTATATTATAGACATGACGTTATAGTGAACATTGCATGCTCTCTACAAGATACTTACAAAGTGTATACCTGTATGTCACTATGTATATTATAGACATGACGTTATAGTGAACATTGCATGATCTCTACAAGATACTTACAAAGTGTATACCTGTATGTCACTATGTATATTATAGACATGACGTTATAGTGAACATAGCATGCCCTCTACAAAATACTTTCAAAGTGTATACCTGTACATCACTATGTATATTATAGACATGACGTTATAGTGAACATTGCATGCCCTCAACAAGATGCTTACAATGTGTTTACCTGTATGTCACTATGTATATTATAGACATGACGTTAAAGTGAACATTGCATGCTCTCTACAAGATACTTACAAAGTGTATACCTGTACATCACTATGTATATTATAGACATGACGTTATAGTGAACATTGCATGCCCTCAACAAGATGCTTACAATGTGTTTACCTGTATGTCACTATGTATATTATAGACATGACGTTAAAGTGAACATTGCATGCTCTCTACAAGATACTTACAAAGTGTATACCTGTACGTCACTATGTATATTATAGACATGACGTTATAGTGAACATTGCATGCCCTCTACAAGATACTTACAAAGTGTATACCTGTACGTTACTATGTATATTATAGACATGACGTTATAGTGAACATAGCATGCCCTCTACAAAATACTTACAAAGTGTATACCTGTACATCACTATGTATATTATAGACATGACGTTATAGTGAACATTGCATGCCCTCAACAAGATGCTTTCAATGTGTTTACCTGTATGTCACTATGTATATTATAGACATGACGTTAAAGTGAACATAGGATGATCTCTACAAGATACTTACAAAGTGTATACCTGTACGTTACTATGTATATTATAGACATGACGTTATAGTGAACATTGCATGCCCTCTACAAAATACTTACAAAGTGTATACCTGTACGTTACTATGTATATTATAGACATGACGTTATAGTGAACATTGCATGCCCTCTACAAAATACTTACAAAGTGTTTACCTGTATGTCACTATGTATATTATAGACATGACGTTATAGTGAACATTGCATGCTCTCTACAAGATACTTACAAAGTGTTTACCTGTATGTCACTATGTATATTATAGACATGACATTATAGTGAACATTGCATGCTCTCTACAAGATACTTACAAAGTGTATACCTGTACGTCACTATGTATATTATAGATATGACGTTATAGTGAACATAGCATGCCCTCTATAAGATACTAACAAGGTGTATACCTGTACGTTACTATTTATATTATAGACATGACGTTATAGTGAACATTGCATGCCCTCTACAAGATACTTACAAAGTGTATACCTGTACGTCACTATGTATATTATAGACATGACGTTATAGTGAACATAGCATGCCCTCTACAAGATACTTACAAAGTGTTTACCTGTATGTCACTATGTATATTACAGACATGAAGTTATAGTGAACATTGCATGCCCTCTACAAGATACTAACAAAGTGTATACCTGTATGTCACTATGTATATTACAGACATCACGTTATAGTGAACATTGCATGCCCTCTACAAGATACTAACAAAGTGTTTACCTGTACGTCACTATGTATATTATAAACATGATGTTATAATGAACATTGCATGCCCTATACAAGATACTTACAAAGTGTATACCTGTACGTCACTATGTATATTATAGACATGACGTTATAGTGAACACTGCATGCCCTCTACAAGATACTTACAAAGTGTATACCTGTACGTCACTATGTATATTATAGACATGACGTAATAGTGAACACTGCATGCCCTTTACAAGATACTTACAAAGTGTTTACCTGTACGTCACTATGTATATTATAGACATGACGTTATAGTGAACACTGCATGCCCTCTACAAGATACTTACAAAGTGCATACCTGTACGTCACTATGGATATTATAGACATGACGTTATAGTGAACATAGCATGATCTCTACAAGATACTTACAAAGTGTTTACCTGTATGTCACTATGTATATTATAGACAGGATGTTATAGTGAACATAGCATGCCCTCTACAAGATACTAACAAAGTGTATACCTGTACATAACTATGTATATTATAGACATGACGTTATAGTGAACATTGCATGCTCTCTACAAGATACTAACAAAGTGTTTACCTGTATGTCACTATGTGTATTATAGACATGACGTTATAGTGAACATTGCATGCTCTCTACAAGATACTAACGAAGTGTATACCTGTATGTCACTATGTATATTATAGACATGAAGTTAAAGTGAACATTGCATGCCCTCTACAAGATACTTACAAAGTGTTTACCTGTATGTCACTATGTATATTATAGACATGACGTTATAGTGAACATTGCATGATCTCTACAAGATACTTACAAAGTGTATACCTTTACGTTACTATGTATATTATAGACATGACGTTATAGTAAACATTGCATGCCCTCTACAAGATACTTACAAAGTGTTTACCTTTACGTCACTATGTATATTATAGACATGAAGTTATAGTAAACATTGCATGCTCTCTACAAGATACTTACAAAGTGTATACCTTTACGTTATTATGTATATAACTGACATGACGTTAAAGTGAACATTGCATGCTCTCTACAAGATACTTACAAAGTGTTTACCTGTATGTCACTATGTATATTACAGACATGACGTTAAGTGAACATAGCATGCCCTCTACAAGATACTTACAAAGTGTATACTTGTATGTCACTATATATATTATAGACATGACGTTATAGTGAACATTGCATGCTCTCTACAAGATACTTACAAAGAAGTTAAGTGGAGAGAAATGGTTCCATATGACTTGCTCTACCTCTCCACCCAGATCCCATGATTTGTGGTTGGTGTCTGGTGACCGGCAATCATACATTTTTACTGATCTGAAGGTTACAAGGCAGTTTTAACCAACTGTCACTTACATAGATTATCAGGATATGGTATCATAGAATACGTTTATTCCAACATTTTTTATTTCATTAATGAATATAACCATTAAGTGTGGCTCAGCATATGTATTTTTTTCTCTTCAATGTGAACAGAAGAGAAAAAGGAAAAGAAATTTTGATATTTACATGTATGAGTAACTAGGTAATGATCTTGTTTGTTTTTGTCAAGACCAATTTTGTTCATTTAAATATGAAATTTCTTTCATAGTTCTTGTTTTAGAAGTTCAATCTTAAAACCTTTGCTTTTTTGACACGGTTATATGATTTTGAAAAACTATATATACATGTATACGCTATAGTTGTTATCTATTTTGGTATATGGATGTATATCTATATGTGCCCGAGTCTATGAATAAAGTATATGTATTAAAAATTTAAAACATTGTTGGTTATTTAAAATGTATACTATTCATTGCTTTACTAGTACATGTATAATATGAAAACCTAATCTTGCTGTCAAATGCCCTGGTGGATCTAAGATATTCTGGAAATAAAACTTGTTCATGTTTCAGAGGAAGTAATTATCAACATTTGTATTGTTCAAGGCAGATTAATTGACATTACAGAAGCAAAGTGTGATAAGAAACATTTTGAAATATTGTCAGCTGAAATGATTTATTTCTTTGATCAAATTAATTAATCGTCAGTACCGGGTATTCACAGAAACAACAATTTCTGACAAACTGCAAATTTCATAACTGGTATCTGTTGGCAATTTTATTTTTAAAATTTACATAAAACTGCTCCTGTTTAAAACAGATGTATTTTTTAATATCCAATACAAGAATGTTCAAATTTAAAATGTGTTTAGCATACAATATTAACAGCGGTCAACCATTAGTCATTATTATACAATAAACTGTAACTACATACTTATCAAATGAGCCTGAAAGCAGCATGTGTTCTTCCACAGGATGCCACTTAACACATTGTACCTGAAACATATCATATAAAACATGGAGAATCCTCTCATTTTTCAGAACAACAATCATAGAAGCATGTGCTGGTAAACCGAGGTCCTCAAACTGGACTATTCTACTGTACAAGCACCAACATATTCCATGGTTGCTCTGTTGCTTTGATAACAGTATCTAGGCTTTCTATAATCATTTTAAATCAATTGCTAATAAGACATAACTATTTTAAACATTTCCTTCTAGGGCAGTTATATCCATATTTGGACGACTGATACATATGTTGAATTAATGATTCAGGTTTTTTTAGTAACGTTCACACAAGCTCTAGGTACAAGTATCTACATTGTTACTGCCATTAATTTAGTTACTTAACTACAGTGACAAAGGATAGATAGCAATGATCAAGAATGGGGCAAAAATATTCTAGGAGTTCTTAACTGGTTTCTTCAATATGACACAAGCCGTACACATTTTTTAAAGCTGACAGTATTATATGCTAACTTCATGAGACAATTCAGTAAAATTACATATTTGTTCCCTCCACATATTTGTATACACTACGTTCTTAATAAGGCACAGAGAGTAGATTTGGAAACGAAGAACAGCTCCTTTCAATGAAGGTACTACAGAATTGTTTAGATTAAGGAATATTCTGCCAGAATCACACTTCAACATTAAGGTATTATGGTGTTCTTGTCTAAACATCACAAGAATTCTGCAGATTTTAAATAAAGTGAATGTCATTGGTAGAGATATCTGATTCAGACCAAAACATATAACAGACAAAATAAAGTTGAATGTATCATAAATAATAACTGTAAGTGATTTTTACCATCTTCAGGAAATATGTGTATTGGTATCCGGCAGGCAAGACGAGTGCAGTTTAAAATCACTTCTAAAACATTTCAGGTTATATGTTGCATATCTTGTTTTATTGGTGGTGGAGGACCTCAGAATGAATCTGAGTATAAGCACATTCCTTCAGAAAGTAACAGGCAAACTTTCAATTTTCACTCTGCCACGAAAGGTAAGAGGTATTTAGGTGGCACCTTAGACTATTAGGGGCATGCAAGAGGAAAATGTCAATTTGATCTATATGTGCTCCAACCAGTGTAATGGAATCACATGGGTCTCAACTTCTGTTGTGCATAATTACCTTATCTTTGTGTTGTTTGATGGACATGGCCATAGTGCCTTGTGACAGGTCCCATAATCCCACAGTGCTGTCTGCAGATGCACTCGCCAACACATGTCTAAAATACGCAGACAAAAAATTATAAGTGTGTCTTAAACCATAACTTAATGCAGGTTTTTAAATGGTTTTCAACTGTTTGAAATATTTTAAACCAGTTCATTTCAATCTTTAAAATTTTGTTCATGACATAACTTAAATGATTATTTTCTTAGTGCTGATTATCCTCCTGTTAATCTGAAAAAATATGGAAACATAGAAACCATTTTTATATTCTTAATCATATCATATTGAAATAACCTAAATAAATGTACATGTAAAGAAGAACCATTGTTTTGTATTTTTTGGGTTGTGTCTAATATTTACCTTGCATTTGAATTCCAGGACAATCCTAAAACAGCATCTGTATGTCCCAGCATATTGCTCTTCTTCTACATGTTGTAAAACAATAATGAATAAGTTTATACTGAATGGATAAAGAAATGCCAGATGAATTTTAGAGCTACATAAATAATATAAACAATATTTACTGTTTTACAATATGTATGTAAAGGTGTTTTTAAATATTAATGATCATATTGACAAAATCATTAATGAAATACCTTTACATGTATATTGTAAAACTGCAAATATTGCTGTAGCTCTGAAACTCACCCCGCATTTGTATGTATATATATCTATTGGGATAATTATTTATGAACAACCAGATATATATTTACAGACCAGACTACAGCAAGTGTGCCTAACTACAATGCAAACCAAGTACACAAGATTATAGAATCAACCACCACATCATAAATGTGCGTGGATGTATAGAAGATTTTATTTACCCTCGCACGTTGAACTGATAATTTTGGCAAGCAAATAGAAATGGTGTCAATGGTTATATATCAAGGTTTAACATGTAACACATCTGGACTGTGTGGACAATTTACATACATGTGCCAAAAGTTTATACAAGTAGGACCCAGTTAAGGGTTCATAACTACTTAAACACTATATAAAGGATATACCTTTTGGATCATAAAGATACAGTGAAATCAGAACAGTGCTATTTCATAAAGGGAGATAAAATCACCCAACAATACTATGTTTCAATTATCTCCCTGCATAAACATAGGCAACAAACAATACAAGTAGGTTTGATCAGAGACTCCAGCAACATGTTGCCATGCTCACACCCTATATAACCTGCAGGATAACAGGGAAATACAAATGAAACATGTTTCTCTATCAAAGACACAAACATACATCCTTCATTATGAAATAGCAACTACAATTAATACATATGCGATTTTACAATTATAAAGTATTAAATCAACTGGTTGAAGTTGTGATAAATATCTTTTAAACAATATCTGAGCAAACAATTTTAATATTTGGGCACACATGTATATAATACACAGTACTGGAACATAGACAAGGTGCGAGTATTTGACTATAAATAATATACAGTTCTTTATCAGAATTAAAATGTCAGAATAGTATTTGACCACACACAAAAACTAATATTGACAACAAACGCGATACAACATATCTGATTAAAACACCATGTGACAACAAACAAATCCTGTCAATATTTGACAAAAAATAATCTCACAACAGTAGTAACATCAATACTTGACCAGATATACATTGGCAATTTTGTTGTTTTACTATACCAGAGTTTTCCATGTCCCTCAAAGTTTGTGTTTTTGTCACATTTTTTAATCAGATGTCCCTTAAGTTTCCAATCTGCCTATAAATTCTAATTATATGGAGGCAAATAGCCCCCTGCTTCAATTTTGAGGGAAAACCATGCCATACCACAATGTCAGTATCACAATCATAACATCAGGCCAGTACCAGACCAGATACACCAACACTGTATTTTGCCAGATATATATTCACCAGTTTACATTACCAGTTTTTAACTAGATGAATATGGAAACTGCATATACATGTACTACAACTATGTATCAAACAATTTCAAACATATAACAATTTATCACTTACAAAAATATTTCAGATCATGATTAAATGAAGTTCCAGTAGTTACCTAATTGGTAGTCTAGTTTTAATAAAAGATTTAAAACCAGTTTTGAAGTAGATACAATCTATCTAAGTATGCAGAATGAAAATTGATAATCTAAATGTCACCTTTTTCTTTTTTGGTCTTTGGCCCAATGTGGCTATTGGTTCTAAAGTATCGACAAGGTCTAGATCCCAAATGTCGATCATTGGCTCCATGGTTCCTATGGCAACCAAGTTACCTGTGGCATCATATAAAAAACAATTTTATTTGTTTATACATTTAATTCATTGAACAATTGAAATACAACTATTGCATACGTACCTCGAGTAAACATCTTGTTGGGGGTTATCATAGAATTCATCTACATGCTCATTTTACATATTGATAAATATGAAGTTTGTTGAATTTTTTAAGGATTTCCAGATTTTTTTTTTAAAACTT
The DNA here is from genome assembly GCA_029582155.1 of Panopea generosa. Taxonomy (NCBI): domain Eukaryota; kingdom Metazoa; phylum Mollusca; class Bivalvia; order Adapedonta; family Hiatellidae; genus Panopea; species Panopea generosa. The sequence goes on from CM055898.1 coordinate 54,546,622, forward strand.
CCATACCACCACTAGCTTTTAATATAAAAACTATAACTTTTCTTTCCAAATTCATGATGTTTCAAATAACCATACACATGGTTTATGATCTTCAAATGTTTATGTTTTTGTGGAATTAAAAATTGAATTTTATACATTTACAAAAGTAAAATGTATCGTAAGATCACTGTCTGTCCTTTTAATGCTTGACTGTCTATACAACTCAATTATTTGTCTTAAACGTGTAAAATGTTACCTGGTTTTTCTTCAGTTACATCATAGTCCAGCCATTCCACAGCAAGAGGAAACGATGGTAATAAAATATCATGGTGAACATACAAGTTGGACAACTCTGCATTATACACTGAAATATACAAGAGTGGGATACTAAATCAAGTGCTTTTATTTAGTCATGCTCCCATTGACTGTACAAACTGTCACTCAGAACCTGCAACCCCAGGTATACATTGGCATTATGCAACCATGTCCCAGCTCACTGGTCATCTTGACTCAAAATGAGCGAAAAGAATGGTAACAAAATGATAAAAATTTCATGAATGAATATTTGTATGTATTTTTTTTAAATTCTAATGCACATGTGTATTACAAAAAAGGGAAAACGTCATTACACTGACAATGACTGCAATGATACTGCTATTTTGAGATTGCCACTCAATGTCAGAGATTGCCAGTCAATGTCAGAGATTGCCAGTTAATGTCAGAGATTGCCAGTCAAACTATAACCAGATTTATCACTGACATTGATTCATACTCCCACAATGCTGCTTTGACAGTGCTTCAATTACCACCAAAATATTTACTATACTGATGATTGTTAAATAAGTAACTTATTTTGTTAGGTAAAGGTCACCATTATTTAATAGTACATTCATTACAAACTACAAAAAATATAATATTAATCTTACCATGAACTTCAATGTTACAAAAATCTTGCTCTGCCCTTCCAACCAATAAGAGATTGTCTGTTGGTTTTATCTCAAAATCTTCAGCATCACTGTCATCCTGCTAGAATATAAACAAGGAAATATATTTGAATTTCTTCAGTCTCCAAGTCAAAATAGATTTTGCTGAAAAAGGTCACCTGTACTCAGCAACCCTACCTCAACCCCTAAAATCTGGCAAGCATACATTTTTAGTGACTTTCAATAGCTTTCAAAAGCAATTTCAGCACATTTTTTCCAAGCTTGCCACCTACAGGTAAATATTTATTACACTGATGTGTGCATTTAAGTCACTCTGAAATATTACAAACTTACCTCAAAAGAGACATCACACATCTCTAATATGAAATCATCTCTCCGCTCTTGGAGAATGACTTTTTTCTTTCATTTGTGTGATAGCCACACCTCTTTATTTTATTTGCGTGATAGCCAACCTCTTTATTTCTTTTGCGTGATAGCCACACCTTTTTATTTTTTTTGCGTGATAGATATGCCTTTTTATTTTATTTGTGTGATAGCCAACCTCTTTATTTCTTTTGCGTGATAGCCACACCTTTTTATTTTATTTGCGTGATAGATACACCTCTTTATTTTATTTGCGTGATAGCCACACCTCTTTATTTTATTTATGTGATAGCCACACCTCTTTATTCTATTTGCGTGATAGATACGCCTCTTTATTCTATTTGCATGATAGACACATCTCTTTCTTTCATTTGCATGATAAACACATCTCTTACTTTCTTTCTTGCCAGAGACCTCTTTCTTTCACTTATATGATAGCCTAACCTCTTTCTTTCATTTGCATGAAAGACACATCTCTTTCTTTCATTTGCGTGATAGACACACCTTTTTTTTTTATTTCTTATTGTAGACCACTTTCATTCACTATTCATTCATATGATGGACACACATCCTTCTTTCATTCGTATGATGGATCTTTCTTTCTTTCAACCATGAGATACCTATTTATTTCCTTCATATGATGGACACACCTCTTTCATTCACGTCTGTGATGAACACACTTCTTTGTCTATGCGATTTATAATCATAAACAAGTTTACATCAATTTACCTCATCTTTCAGTGTGATATATGGATCATCATTATTACTGGCGTGCACAGTCAGGTTTCCGATCCCCTTCAGTGGGTTGGATACTACAAAAGAGAAAACCAGATTGCCCCTTTTGATGATAATCTGTATATTTTGGACATTGCAACATAAATCATCACTATTAAGAAATTCTTTGACAAGTTTGCTGAGAAAATAAGTGCACATAGAATCACTTGACAATAAGATAAAATTGACATTTCCCTACCAAATTTGTTTGGGCAAAACACTTCTCTGAAGATATTAAGAAAAGAATACTTTTCAGTACCTTTTCTTATACCATCTTAACAGAGACAAGGAATGACTCCATCAATATTCAATACAATGTTGTACAAGTATTTGTGCTTCATGGAGAACCAAGTTAAAACATTTATTTTATCTCATTTTTTTCACAATACCAGTAAAACATGTGCACCACTTCAAGAATAAATGACAAAGAACATTCACATTATAGCCAAATGGTCTAAGGCACTATTCAAGATGACTTACCTCTCACTGCTAAGGTTGTAGGTTAGAGTCTCACAAGCTCTAAAAACTTTATGTGAAAGACGTAGGATCGACTCAAATTCATTCTGAGGTCTTCCTCCACTTAAAAGCTAGATAATCCATGAAATATGTTGAAAATGGTGATAATCCCATTTAAAAAACATTACTGAGGTTTTATAAATAAAATTAAGTGAATCACATATTCTTTTGTGATAAAATATTGTTTATTTTCAAAATCCCCCTATCGAGATCAACAACACAAAAGACAAAAAGAACCTGTTTCCATGGTAACTATCACATTATCAGTATTATGAGTGAAATATTATATATACGTACAATCATTTTCTTCAGCATCATAGTCATCCATGTTGTACCTGGTATCAAAGTCATCATCTTGTGATTCATGCTTCCCACTCTTCTTTACATTAGTTTTAGCTTTCGCCGCCATAGCAACAGCTGCCTCCTTCTCTGCAGCAAGGTCATTTTCGGGTTTGGGGTCAATTTCAACATTTTCAGAATTTTCCTCTTCATCAACTTCTTCTTCACCCTCCTCTTGCTCTTCTAATCTCCTTAAATCACAAAATCAGATGTCCAGTTTATGATGATATCACTCAATGTGTTGTGGACTTTTACAAAAAGATTTTACAGGATCTTAGTGATAGCAAATGATATTTTAATGAGTACTCTCAACAGGTGTCATAATAGGTGTACTTCAGTAAATAATGCACACTGAAAGATTTTGCCAAAGCCCAGACTGGCAGTTGGATGAATGAAGTTTCAGATTGAAACAATCACTTTTTAGCCACTGAGACTTGATTTGTACAACCTTCAAAACATGTCCAGCTGTTTTATTACTAGTCCGAGATCCGTGGCCTTTACTTTTCACTGTCAGACCCTTCTATTTCGCTTGAGCTAGGTTCTTTGGACCTTTCAAAATTAATAAAAATAATTTCTTAAAATTAATCATCAGCTCCAAAATACTACAAGCAGTAGACCTATCATTGTCCAAGTTAAGCAGTGATCAAAAAGAAAAAATAATATATTTAATACAGCATAAACTGTGGCCAGAATTGTGGCAACATTTTCTCAGATTTTGAATTCTTGTCTACAGTGCAATTGAAAAAAAAGAGAGTAATTTTGGGTGAAAATTATATCTATGCCTATAGTTAAACTAGCTTCCATGATCAAAGGTCCTTAAAGTTCAGACCTTTTTAAAATTTTGCAGATCTTTCAAAGATTTTGCTAGAAGGTCCCAGACCTGCCAGTAAAATGAAGTATTTCACTCCCCTTGACCAACAATACACTAACAAATTTGTACTGAAACATTTTTTTCAACAGTAGTACTGCCTCAGAAAAAATTCACTTTTAAAAAGAATCTAGACATAACTTTGAGATCGTCTGCACATTAATTCTGTTTTGTTATAAATAAATCATTTTTTTTAGTATAAATACATATTTGTTTAACTACATCAAACTTATTACTGATATTAAGAAGCAAAAAATCACAAACATAAATGTGATACTATAATCTCAAACATTATAAAACTTATATGGTTTCTAGTTAGATGACTATCTTATGGACTACCAACACACATGCTTTTATCATTAGACAATCACACCATCAACATCCCAACATTGGATGATGCTCTATCATGTGGTGTGTTACTAGTGCACTGGTTACTTTCAAAATCTGATTTATGCATTATGATGAACTGTTTCATTTATTTTACATGAAAAAGTGGGTTTTGTATGCTTTTGTAACAACCAAAACCTTTTTTTTCATAAAATACTGAAATATTTTTTCAGCGGTGCAACAACATGTTCCTGTTTACCCTTTGTCAATGCCATCATGATATGTTGCAAAAATTAACAAATAAAGATTTCGATTAGCATATTGGTAACTGTAGCGCTGGCTAATAAAATACATAGACCTCATTGAGTTCAATTTGCACATAATATACCGTATATTCCCTTATAAACGCCCCCCACCTATTTTTCTGGAAAATTAAAAAATAAAACGTATATGCGTGTTGAGTGTGTATTCACCCATCTTTCCCTGATCGATTATTTTGTTATGCAGACAACATTTAGCGGAATGTTTATTACCATTGAACTCTTTAACCCACTGTTTATATCTTGGGTGACCACAAGATATACCAAATACCGTCTGCCGAAACGTCGGAAAATGCGGTTAGTCTGTATACGCTGAAAGCTCATTGTTCCACGTTGATAAGAGCAAGCGTCCAAGTGATTTAAAGTGAAGAGTACACTGACCATAACTTCGGATATTCCAGTATGCAGACTAGTAATTTCATACAGATTTTCAACTTTTGTTCATCCTATGTCGATTATTTCATTCACTTTTGAATAATTCTGAACCATTTTTTGGGGGATTTAAACCGGATTTAAGTTTTTTTCTATGGCTTTATTGGTTTTATTGTATTTTAAACTGTTGTTAAATTTGCTTTTTTTATCTTTTATAAACGCCCCCACCTTGTAAAATGTAACGCCCCCGGGGGCGTTAATTAGGGAATATACTGTATACAAATATTCAAGTGCATGTTGATAATCTGTGTTGTTGTACAACCCTCGACAAATTGTGAGTTTGTGCTTATCTTGTATTTTGCACCATTTGTGATCAATTTAAGTGCAAAGGAACTTCCTAAATAAAGCACTGGTTTTTAACTACCTGTTCAGTGTTACAAAACATGTTTTAACTAATAAGCACTCTAAAAGTATGATTTGGTCAACCTGCATTTAAGACACAAAAACATGTACTTTGTTTACTTGCATATTGAACTGTTACACTGTTAACTAATCAAATCAAGGATGTTTGACCTCCAAACATTTCAAATTACAGTTGCAATACATGCTTATTATCTCAATATATAACGAGATACAAAGCTGCTGGTAATATACAGCTCGGATAATTAACTTACTCTTTTGTTTCTTCAATAATTCTTTGAAGGTCTTCTTTTTCAAGTTGTACCTGAAAATAAAATCCATATTATTCAACTGTTGTGTCTGTTTGGAGTCAAGGCTTTTGTTATGTTAGAATAACGACCAATATACACCTTTTTGGATATTATACTGAGAGACATGAATGTAACATACAATGAACTAGAAGGGTCCATGGGACACAGATGCCCCTGCTTTAAACTTTTGCTTATCTTTGAAACAGCAGTGCTCCAAGAAAAAAAAATTTGGGACTAGCCCAGGGCAAGTAGGTTGAAAAAATCTACTTGCCCTGGCTGAAAAATAACTAGCCCTGATCAACGTTTCACATGCCCAAATTTTTATTACCAATACACCTTGCAGTATAATATGAAATATATAAACATAGACTTTAATGTTTTAATTTTATGTAGGGTTAGCTTCCCTTAACATTATGCATGTCTAAATCACAAGTTTTAGAGTTTGAAAAAGACAGGGAGAAGTGAGAGAATTTCAGGGAGAACTGACTATGTCTCTATCAGTATGCCCTTATCATGTTGTATTTAATCTTTGTTCTTTATTGACTATCATTTCTGTTCTGACATTCAGTGGCAGTGTGGGAGCAGGAGTATATTTAAAACATTATTTTAAATATATTTCTCTTCCTTTTCTAATTATTGCTGTCATAACATACAATTATGGCAATGTCAAGCCTACAAAGCTATTCAGTATATCAAAGAGAACTTGGCAATATGATAAATAAATGCAGTCTATGATAGCCTTCAAATATCTAGAAAGTGCAACTAGTCAACTATATTTCAAATATTAAAAAAAACCCACATGATTGATCTTAATTGTTGTTTTCAATACTATATTTTAATCATGCAAATGAAAAGTATACGCTGAAACTACACAACCAAAAAGCAATAAGTTTATTATTATAATACCCCACCCACATTTTTCTTTACCGTAAACTCAATTTCAATATCAACTTTCAGGTTTTCACAGAGGAAAATTTATATACAAAAATATATTGCAAAATTCAGCATCAAACAATGTCAATGAACCATGAAATGTAGGTCACACTCAGAATCTGCAGTATATAATGTGATGCAGTGTGTTAGTTTAACTATGATCCAAGTATGAGTGTCCTAACACTTGTACTTGTTGAGAAATAGTGTAAAAACGAAAACTTAACATTGGAGGTAAATGCAAAATTCAATATCAAACAAAGTCAATGGACCATGCAATGTAGGTCATACTCAGAATCTGTAGTGTATTATGTGATGCAGGGTGTTAGTTTAACTATGATCCAAGTGCGAGTGTCCTAGCACTAACTGGTTGAGAAATAGTGTAAAAAGAAAACTTAATGTTGGAGGTAAATGCAAAATTCAGCATCAAACAAAGTCAATGGACCATGCAATGTAGGTCATACGTAGCATCTGTAGTGTATAATGTGATGCAGGGTGTTAGTTGTAACTATGATCCAAGTATGAATGTCCTAGCACTTGTTGAGAAATAGTTTAAAAATGAAAACTTAACGTCGGAGCTAAAGATAAATGTTTGACGCTACCGCATTCGACGGAAAAGCAACACCTTTCTCTCGTTTTCGCTCCTTCGTTGCAACAAGACATTAATTATTTTTCTACAAACTGATATATTTTTGAGAGCAATCATGACTGCTAAAGAAATTGTGTGGTTTTTAATAAGGACGTGAAATTTTCAATGTTACCCTTTGCAAGGTATTATATAACAAGAGTTGTCGAGGCCAACAAAGCTCGCCTATGCGATAAAACTTCCCACCTATGCAAAGATTGAGATTGGAGGCAAACACCAAAACTTAAAACACAAAAATTTAGAGTAGATTTCCCGTATCCGGTGTATATTTTTAACCATACTTGGCTCGAACCAACTGGGAATATTGAAAAAAGTGTTACACTATTTTACACATAATATGCATGTAAAACAGAGCAACTTTTATTTACTGTTCCCTGTACTCGAACCGGCGACCTCACAATGATTGTTGATGTTTACGTACTCTATTCGGATTTGCTTTTGCCTTTCCTCTTCTCACCCATGTTAAGCAAGGAATAATACTCATTTTGTTAGTCAAATCTATTCCTTAGTGTTTTTTTTTTATGAATTTTCTCTAACCATAACAAAATTTCACGTGTTTTTATTAAACCGGATGTTATGAAGAATTATTTCCCTTAGATTTTGTTTCTAATACCATGACGAATTTACAATTAATTCAATATCATTATTATCTAAAACGATTGATTATAAAGCATTTTTAAATTTGTTTTTGGAAATGAATCTATGATTATGGTGTTGATGATGGGAAAGATATTGACAATGATGGTGATGCTGGTGTGTTATATGCTTTCAGTCAAAGATGATATTCCCTACATGCCAGTTGCGGAAATAAATAAAGGATCGGAATCCATACGGGTCAAATTAATGATTGATAAAGTGCCACACGTTATTGGCAGCTGACATAGATATACAGACAGCACCTGTGATAACTTTGGACTGTTCAAACAGCAACTGGGAAAAATGAAATATCTTCATAGATCAAACCGATAACTTATATAAAATTCTATACAAGTCCTTCGTCAAATTCACTGCCGAACATACATATTCTTGATGATTTTGATACTGATTAGTTTAGTTTAAACATATTTTATTTCAACATGAAATGGGGTTGGGCCACAAGTTCTTTCAACATTAGGTTCGGTCCGTCCCCTACATTTTTTACAATGTTTACATTAAATATCAAAATGACATGTTTTAACAATTTTTGCTTAACCAATAACTTGAGAATAGAAAAAGGCAGGAAAGGAAAGAAAGTAATACATAGTAAAACAAACACATACCATTTCTTCTTTATGTCTTCCATACGCATGCGTCCTGTGTCCACATTTCGGTAGCACCCAAGTCGGATTAGTAAATAAGAAAGCACAAAAATAAAAACAAAGCTATGCAACTTAACATTTATATAAAATGGGCAAAATAGTTAAATAATTCACAAGATCGAAGTAATATTGTACAGTTAAAAACAAGAAAGGAACACATAAATAAGATTATGCAAAGCGTTTAGTTTCTTTGATATAGTATTGTACCGCTTTGACTATAATAATATTGCTAACATGAGATAGTCTTTCATCTCCGTATAGAAGACGATGTGTACTTAGAGGGTGAAATGATCTTGTAGAGTTGAATAATGTTAATCTTTGGGTTCTGTATGTTGTGCATTTGAAAAAATAATACTGATACTGATTGGTCAACTGGTCTTAACAAAGATGGGTTCCCATTTAATCCCTCTGATGCAATGGGTGATCACAATCTACAACAGATGGTTAACTTCCCAACTACAGAACATAAGACATTAGATCTTCTAGTGAGTTACCTTCCAGGGCAAATAGAAAATGTTCATTCCCTCACGCCTGCAAAACGCACTAATGGTACAGACGCATGTACCATACGTGCAACTTCCAGTTCAGAGTTAGATGACGTAAAACCAACACGTGGAAGGTAAGAAATATGTGATTTTTCATTATCAAAATTGTTTTTAATAAATCTAAATCCATAGTTCGACCCGTTTTTTGAAGCTTTAACTTGTAGACGAAGTCTCATAAAAATCGGAAGTACGGTTTTTTAGAAAATCTTTTCTTCTGTACAGACGTGAGGCGATTTTGACATTTAGAGCTCTACCTCACCTTCCAAATCGCCCTCTATCGTTGTTTTAATCCCGAATTCAACCTTATATTTACTTGTATGTTAACATGTAACATATAAACGTTTAATAGGTCTAAATTCTCCGAAGATAAAAAAACATGGTAAAAAGAAACATGCCAAAATGTGATCGGTACAGAGAGCGGGGAAGTGGTACAGAACACGTTCTATGAAAATAAGAACGAAATTATTTTGTCGAGTTGTGTGTAATGAAACTGTCGACACGATTTCTTTATTGTGTATTAGTCTGTCCCAGAGCCTGATATCACTTGAATGAGGTCTATTAACCCCCAATGAAAAAGCCTGAAAATCAGTAAAGTTTAAGTTTTTATTTACAAACTTTGAAATTGTTATTTTGGCGAGCAGGGAATTATGCATGTCCTAGTCATCGTTCTTCAGATCCGCTAGGCGATTTAGCAGTAGGCTAGTAGACTTCCAGACAGTAGACACATGTATCGCATCACTGAAAATTACTGACTACTAGATACATATTGAGAGGTGGGGCATATGTAGAAGTTGGGAATCATGATTGGTCCTACAACAAAGTGGTATCATATTTATGTGTAAGTTTGTTTAAAAATATGCATGCGCATAATAATAAGGTAAACAGGCGGACCGACTACGCATGTGCTACATATGTCGGTCTGCATACCTTATATTGGGCTTTTGGCTTAGATGATCGTAAATGCGCATGGTTGAGACTTTTAAAGACGTTACATAGTGCAAATCAAAATAATTGGAGATTGAATTAACACATTGTGACGAAGTATTGAAGATAAATACCTTTGTTCACTCTTAAAACGTCCGACACGATGGAATAGTTCATTAAGTGTTCATTAAGTAAAAAAAAATAACAATTAAGAAACCCAAAGGAACGACTGCTGGGTGTTTAACCTCATTTGACATCCGATGGAATCGATCCAAAACTGTGTCGCTCTTGTTTGTTAAAACAGCCTATAAAATAATTATTAACTCCGTTCTTAATTAATAAGAAATTCGTCATCACTGCGCATTTGTAAATGACATTGCACATAATCCGCCCTTGATTGAATTTTAAACGAGTCGTGTACAAACTATGATGCCCACCGAGCTATGCTTAGAAATGGCCTTAGCAACGGATGGCATTCAAACATCAATCATCTCAGCTTTCACCGTAGCTACGCCCAGAGTTACATAAACTGTCAGTTAGTGTTCATTAAGTTAAAAGTAAAAAAATAACAGTTAAGAAAGCCCGGTCGCTCCCTTTGGGTTTCTTTTTTTTAAATACATATTTACTATTACCTTAATGTGTTTATGAAGTTTAGTCACTAAAACATAAGTAGTTTGTTGAGAAAGCCTGAGCTAAACATAGAACTTTAACCTGACAATGCAAGTATTAACTTAGTTCGTTATGAAGGTCAAGGTCAGTGATGTAAACTTTTTTAAAAGAATTGTGACCAGTTTACAGAATCAATACCTGTTACTTCCAAACCAAATAGATTAAAAAGTTATTAAAACCCGAGCTAAACAAAAAAATTTAACCTTTTTGTTTTATAGTATGGAAATTAGGTAACTTTGCTATATACATTGTTTGTATAAAATGATACGAATGTGTTTATGAAGTTTAGTCACTATAACTAAGAAAGTGTGTTCAGAAAGAACTAAACATAAAACTTTAACCAGTGGACAACAACGACAACGACGACGACAGGGTCATGACAATAGCTCTTCACTTTTTACAAAAAGACGAGCTAAAAAGGGGCTAATAACCATCAAGCGACCACAAACTACTCACCGATCGAGTGCAGACACTAGTGTGTATATAGTAGTTGTATGGATGTTTATGAGAGTCTGCGTTTTTATGTTAACACTGCTATATATATATATTCGGTTGTGTGGGACGACAAGGGACCGAACCCCCCTTGGCATTCCCTCTTATCACTCACACCATCATGCTGAAAAAATATCCTGCTTTAAACTTTCATTAATCTCCACTTTCGATTAGGCGCTAATAATCAACACTTGACTGTTCAAGGTAGACTTAAACACATGATGTTGATATTGGCCCAATGAAATAAATAGGCCAGCTGAGTTCCGCAAGTATGTTGCAACATCGCACACAACTAACACAGCGCACAGGACTTTCTATATATATTGTATTCTTACATTATTACATATTTCATTTAAAACTGTAATTGTCACTACTTAAACACGATATACGCGTCAAAACAAAGTTTCCATCTCACCTCCCCACACACATTTCCTGGCCTTATTACCTTAAAACAAAGCCTTAACTTCCCGAAGTATTCTGTCCACTCCTAAACTTGTACTATTAAAAGACATTAAAATGACAGTCACATTGTTCATGCACCTGGACCATTAAATATACATTAGCCAAGTTCACATCTCTATCTTAGACCAGTTTATGCTATTGCCACTCATTTTATATGAATGCGGACCTTTGCCTTATTACAAACATGTAAAAGCTTCATAATTGTTGACCCGTGTCACTCGCTAAATGCAAACATTCAGTTACAAGGACTACCCTAAATATGTATTTTGATAAGTACTCGGCCGGCAATCATCAGAACATTTCATAAAGTGTCTCATTTAGCCTTTTGATATTCCATCATTATTCCAGTATTTAACTATTAAATTAATTTGATAAAAATACAATACTTTCTGAGTGACTATGACACAAGTAGTCATTATTGGGTAGCCTACGTAGGACATTTTAAGTTATTTAGGCCTATTTCATGTAAGCTAAAAAGTCCATCCGTATTATTTTCAAACCGACAAAACGTTTTCTTTTAGTTTATTGTTTTTTTTTAACAAGTATATTGTGGTATTCAAACTTTTCAGCGGGATGGAAACAATGCTCAATACGTTTCGACAGTGCAGTTGTACACAACTCGGCATAAGTATTTTGTTCTTATTTTCATAGAACGTGTTCTGTACCATTTCCCCACTCTCTGTACCGATCACATTTTGGCATATCTCGTTTTACCATGTGTTTTATCGTCGGAGAATTTAAACTTATTAAACGTTTATATATGTAAACAAACATGTAAGTATAATGGTTGAATTCAGGATTAAAACAACGATAGAGGCCGATTTAGAAGGCGAGGTAAAGCTCTAAATATCAAAATCGTCTCGCGTCTGAATAGAAGAAAACGATTTTCAAAGTAATCGTACTTCCGATGTTTATGAGACATCGTCTACAAGTTTAAGCTTCAAAAACGGGTCGAACTATGGATTTAGATTTTTTAAAAAGCAATTTTGATAATGAAAAATCACAAATTTTTTACCTTCCACGTGCTGTTTTTACGTCATCTAACTCTGAACCGGAAGTTGCACGTATGGTACAGGCGCGTATGGAACAGGCGTCTGTACCATTAGTGCGTTTACCAGGCGTGACTAACGAGTCAAGAATATCGCACGAGACGTACGTGAATGGTATGATCGGAAACCTACAACCATTCTGGACATTTATTACAAATATATATATATATATAGGCAAATGAATGATGCACAAGGTATTTCCTCCCTAAATCTTGGCGATTCCTTAGCTGAATCAGATGAAGGTAAAGCTAAGGTATTAAATAGTCAATTTAGTAATGTGTTTCAAAACACAATTTAAGTGACATCCCAATGTCTGATCCAAAAAAATGGACGACATTCAGTTCACTAGACATGTCGTTACGAGATTGTTGAAAAGTTAGAATCCGTCAAATAGGAAATAAAGGAGTTGGCAAATTAAACAGGTAGTGTTTTTGCTCATATTATCGAAATGTCACTGGAATTGGGCAAAATCCCCAAAGAATGGTCACGTGCCATTTTAGTCCTCTTTCCAAGAAAGGTGACAGAGCTTTCACTAGTAATTTTAGACCTAAAGTACCAGATTATTTCGGATAGGCAGTATTTAGGAAGTATTACAGGTTGTGAGACAACTGTGCAATGTAATACATGATTGGTCAAAGCCTCTTGATGGAAACCAGGAACTAGATGTATTCATTATGGATCTAGAGAAAGCTTATACTATCCCCCTTATGAGTTATTGAAAACCAAGTTATACAGTTACGACATTGCAGGAAAGACGTTGAAATGGGTCGACATTTTCGTTTGTTACCGGCAGCATTTTGTAGTGGTAAATGGCACCACATCAGCTTGGGCAAATGTAGACTCAGGTGTACATCATGGTATAACTTTATGGCAAATTATGCTCTCTCCCTGAACATCAATGACATGGTCAAGGCCGTATATTCGCTCATTCATCTTTTTGCAGATGACTCTGTTTGTAATTGTCTATAGGTATACAAAATGGTGGTAGGAAACAGGTTACATGAAGATATTGATAGTTTAGGTGTAAAGGCTCGTAAATGGGGAATGATATTTCAGCCAAAGATATAAAATACCACCAGGTTTTCTAGAAAGAAGACGTAAAAAAGAAGTATAGTGGTGCTCATATGTCAAATGACGTTGTACTTGAAATAATCAAGATCTCACATTGCTCTTATACACAGGGCATTAGAGAGAGGTTATTGTCTTCTTCGTACTGTGGTGTACTATGTACAGGGTGTGTGAGGCGAAATACGATGTATGCATGTTAAATTTTGTCTCGTCCACACCGTCAGACAGGTCAACACTATCTTTACTGTGTTTAAAGCCGGAGGAGTGACATACTATACTATGTCCAAATCCATGATGAAAAGTGATTAAAAACTACAAATACATGCATACATTCCAGAGAATCATAGAATAACATTCTAATCATTTAATACTAAAAAAAATATAATTGGCAGTTGGCAGTGATTAATGGTATATAAACACACATTTCCTGAAACAGATAACATTAAGGTAGAGGTAAAGCATGGATCTCATGCTCTGGTTAGTGCCAGCTGACCGTCTTAAAGTATAGTATTTTAACAGCTATTTATAGCTATTTATAGCTGTTGGCCGACATTTAAACGTATAAGCAAGTTATATTGAATACAATTAATTTTTTTTTAGTTCTCAGTAAGTCAGTGACTTTATTATAATTATAACTAACTGCACAAGCTACAACACACTATTACAATAAGCACGTTATATACATGAACTAAAACCGAGAAAATGATGTTAATCGTGACTCAATTAACCTAAAATAGTATAAAAAGAAATAATGTAAAAGTGTATAAATCAGATTTGTTGTGAACTGATTAACAGTAACTTCTCAGGCGCAACAAAAGGGTCACATACACTATATTAAGACAAAGCATTGTCTTTATTACATTTTTATATGTCTCTGGACAAATTAATGACATTAATATAGAAAACAATATGCTATAGAGACCCAGAGGCATATTAGCACACGTGTAAAAACAATTACACGTTACCATCAACTAATTTAAACATACATCATTGGAATGTGTTGAACTGAGATAATAATACATATATCTGAGCATAATGTAGATGCAAACTGATTTACGGAACTGGCACATTATAGAATAGCCCAAACGGTAAATAATTATTAGGCCCTGGTCCAAATAGCCAAGCTTAAGAAAAGTTTAACAAAGCAAGTTTGGATAAATAAATAGAATGCGGCATTGAGTAAGCACAGTGTTTTAGAATAATCACGTATCTCTGGTAAGTAACACGCTTATATACCATGCAAGCATAAATTGACAGGCGAAAATATTGTTACAGAAATAATAATCATCAAGATACAAAATAGCACGTTGAACAACTAGGTACATGTTCTGCTCTTACCATTTCAAGAACTAATCAGAACTGACTGTAATTGGATTCATTTCTGAATATTCTGGAAGAGAGTTCCATGTGCTGTCTGGCAGCCCCATCGCAAAAAGGGTTGAAGCGATATCTTGTTCATACCTGTGTAATGTCTGCAGAGTTTGTATATCTAAAAGAGTAAGAAATATCAGTAACTCAATGTTTATATGACTCTGGAAGTAAAGAAAAATAGTTCCTTATATTAAAGGGGAACGCAACCCTGTGTATAAAACAGGATAATATGAATAGCTATGAGTTCAGCTTTCTATTAATAGTATTATTATGCATAAATTCGAATCCATAAAGATATATCAGCTCGTTTTGTAACGGTCATTTTCGCACATCGATTTTGTGGTGGAAGTCGCCATATTGGATACCTGCGTGACGTCATAACTGCACTTCCGGTTTAAAACATAATTGATTTATACGCTACAGCAGATATAGAAACGTGCAATTATTGTCACCGGCAAAAGTACTCGCAAGAATAATAAAATGGATTTTAGTAACGGAGAAGGACTTGTGGCCTACAACTTTGAACCAAAATTTTCAGAAGCAGAGTTAAATTAATTAGAAGACGAGAGAAATAGTGAGACGGCACAGTTGTTCACACATGTGAAAGATTTTTGCAGCTGCGGAAACTGTGTAATGATGCTTTCGTCTGACGAAAATACGTGCTGCAGATGCAATGACCACACTATTGGAAATTTAGAAGATTTAGAATGTATCACAGAAATAATACAGAGATGTCACAGCAATGTCTTATGAAGTTTTCACCCCAAAAGATGATAACTGTTAAACAGTCACACCGATCATGAACCAGAGATCAAACCCGAAACCCATCAATCACGACTCTGACATCTTATCATGTAGCCTGACATTGACGATTGAATTTTTCAAAATAGTAAAATTACCCTTAGCTTGATAAAAAAAGTAATTATTGCCGTCAGTATTGATGTAGATCCAGTCGAGCCTGCACATTCATGCTGTACTATCAGGGTATATACTGTTTGCTACTCGGTCAATACATTATCAAAAAAACAACACTAATTAGACCAGGAATGGAATTTAAGGGAAAATGGTTTGTTACATATATTTACTTGTCTAAGAGAGAATAAGAAATAATATTATATCTCTTTTCGTATCGTGTTTAGCTGGTGCGGCCATTGTTGCGTACTGAGAAATGGCTGATAAAATTTTGATTTCATACCCTTTTTAGTAAATTTAAATGAAGCATGAATGAGTTGGGTTTTTTTGTGTTGTTTTACATAACTGGCACTGTCTTTTGGTTATTCAAATGGTGTTACTACCCAATTTGATATATGATGATTATCTATTCTACCAGTTCTCTGAACATATATGAATGTGTCTCCTTATAGGGAGTGTCATATGGAATATAATGTCTACAGGCATATTGCACAAAGTGTATGTTACTGTCCAGCTACTGGCACCCTGCTGAGCTTTCATAATTCACCAACACCACATTCACACCATGTGGTAATGAGAAATACCCTGCCACAGTGTGCATATTGTACCCTAATAAGCGTAATGACCCCAGGGTTTATGACAGGATGCTGTATCACAAAGTATTATGCCTTATTACTAATTTAAACATTTTCAGTTAATTAGGGTTTCAATATCAATGCAAACTTACAAGTAAAAAAAATATGTTATATGATTTTATGAATATTTTTCATAAATTGTATACCAGAACACTATTTTAACAGTAAAAAAAACTTTTCATGTATTAATGAATGAATAAATAAAGGAACAAAGGTTTTACTTTATCTTTTTTCATTACGAAGTAGAGGTAGTTCAAATGTCTATTCAAGAATAATGACCTAGTTGACTGTGAAACAGCCATATATCAATAAACTAAATTGCCTATTAATTATAAAATTAATAAAATGAGTTTATGAACAATAATGGTTGACTTAATATTTAGCATCATTTTTTTGCCATCGAGGGTTTACTGTACAGATGTTCAGTTAACCTAACCACTGTTTCCTGCAAAAGTTAACCAGTACTCGAGCACACCCAACAACCGCAAGTAACTGATAATTTTTCCACTCGAATCAGCAGTGAGAGACAAATAATATTGAGACACAATGTTGTATGTCAGTCATCACAGAGACTGTCGCCGGGTGGGGATTCGAACTCGAGACACCTGGATTGATAGTTAGACACGTAACTGACTGAGCTAATCGCAATTAATTGGCCTTTATTTGTATTTTAATAATAACTTTTAGATACCATGTCGTTTTCACACCTTATGTTTTGGCATTAACCTCTTGTTTTTATTGTTAATTGGATTATCACACCTGTTTAAACAGCCTGCAATTATAAGATTGTGAAAGTTTGCTATATCAATTTCGCAAAATTTTGGAAGTGTATATAAAATTACAAATTAAATTTCAGAAATCAGCTGAGCTATATGTTATTAGCACATTTTTAAGAGCTTCCCACTGGATAATATACACTAAGTCTATATGTATGTCGCATATGGTCATCTTCGTACTGAAATCATCAGAAATTGTATGCTTGGGTAGTAGTACGCCAAGGCATTGGTACGCTTCATTCTGCAATCTTCAGTCCTACCCCAAAGTATAAAGGCGTTTTGCGCGTGATGTCACCAGAAGCTTGACACTGAGGCAATGTGAAATCACATATTAGGAAAACTAAAAACAACGCTGCCCACAAAACATATCGCATTACTATACTCACTTATTCCGCTGAAGAAAGCAATGTTTATGGTTAAATCCTTCAATTCAGAATAGTTTTCGCGTTCAATTGTCTTTCTTCGATGTTCACTAATGTACTGTATATCTGTCTATCAATTGTTTACGTGAATTAGTGTATATACAAAAGAGTATCAGTTGAGAGCAGTCACTAACGACACAATAAATTTTTTGCGAGAACTAGAACGGAAGTGCAGCTATGACGTCACCGAAAACCTCCAACATAAAAGAGCTTTAAAATGGCGGCGCCCATGATACATAGGAAACGCTTGAAATCATGATATTTAATATCGTTTTTCTAACTTGATAAATTTCGTTCAATTAAAATTTGTTGATTTTTGTGTTAGTTACATGTCTATTTAACGATAAATGGCCATTTATATTCTGACATGCGGTACCCTTTAAACAATTCGCGAGAAGCTCGATTCTCTTCCAATTAATTTTAAAACGTGTGAATTAATCGTAGAGAAAATAGTCCATTGTCAACAGAACGTAGGGATTAGATTCATCAAGCGTAGTGTGACCTCTTGTAATAAGCGTTAAAATTCTTCATTTTTTTTAATTTAAAAACTATACACGAGTTTACCACTCAAAGTTACAATCAAACCCTTTTGATAGCCTGGTTGTACTATGTGATGTGAATCCAGGGTTTTGAGTCAGTTAAGTTCAGAGGGGTGCGTTGGTCCCGATTTTCACAGTATACTTGTTTTTGTTTTATTTAACTTGCCTCTGATATTGGTAGCTTCATCATCATCTTCTTCATCGACAATAAGATCTTCTCAGAGTACAAAGCCCAAGCCGCATGTTACACTTACCTCCACCACTACAATAACGTTTAAACTCGTTTAGCACTTATCTTTCTCAGACATATTTTTCTTATTTTATTGTTGAATGTTTATTAACTCGGTCTATATGCAAAATCGATAAACACACACTAAAAATGTATTAATGTTTTTTCTTTTCATGTTAAGAAAAAACGAAATATTTAGTTTCCTCCCGGGTAACTGATTGCACTTAACTATGCTTATAGTGTTAGTTGTGCATTATTTCATACTTATTAAAATCTAAATGTCTTTTATACAGCTCATAATGGCAATTATCAGTTTGATATTCTTTACAGTACATACATACACATACATACACCATAGCAACATTTTTGAAATACATTTACGACAGAATAACAACCGAAAAATTGACCGCTTGCATGAGAAACCTTAGAAATAGTGCTTTTAGTAAATCCTCCAGCGTTACGCAACTTTCAAACAGCTCCATCAGCTCCTCCATCGTTACGCTGATTTTTCACCATAAAGCCGTCACTAAATCAATTTTACACCAGTAAAAGACCGAACGAGGTAAAAATATAATGTTGAGGAGGGTGTTGCTTATAAAAGAAAAAGATATATCAAATTATGTTTGGTAACAAGACAGTTTTTTGCACTTTTAAAACACTCGTGTCAACGTTTACACAGAAAATTCTTTGTATTTCCCGAATGATCAAGAAAACGTCTACAGTCTGCACAGATTCGGTTGCTGCCGAGTGATCAGAAATGATACGACATCATCTTGATCGACTCAGATTTTCAAAAAATTATCAACAATAGTTAAAAAAGATAGTTTTCTTACCGCTGATCGCGAATCCCACCACCCATCGTCATCCAACGTTACCGCCACCGCCTCCTCCGGAAACGTTTGGACACGGTGCTTACGCTATATGCTGGGATATCGGCTAGGATCAGCTTAGTCTGAGCCAATATTCCAGTATAAAGTGAACGTATTACCATCCTGTGTGTGAGATATGATTTCCATACAGTCTGGACAGACAAACATACACAAACATGTTTAAATAATAATATTTGAAAAGTCAAAGTTTGTTTAAATTTTTGCACTTTCGAGAAAAATTGTAACAGTTTATATATATATTTGGAAATATTTCAAAACACTAAATTATGGTTGAAATATATGTCACCATCTCCGCATAATTGTGTTTTGCGTGCCTGTGCATGTACATGTATGTATGTATGTATGTATGTTGGATTGTATGCGTGTGTGTTAGCACGTATGCGTGTTTTATTTATTCGTACACATTTTCATATAATCATTGCATCATTTATTATATAAATTGTATCATGTTGTATCCTCAAGGGTCTTATGGCCTATTGGAATTTTCTGCATAAAACTTATTATTATATGATTAGTAAAAAAACAAAGAGGCCTATATCTGTTTGCATGTTTTGCTCATACAATGACGATGATAATGGAGATATAAAATTATTCGGTGCCTTGATAAATAAACGGTGTTGAGGTACAATTTACTTCCTATGTGTCAAAAGTATTTTTATAAAATTCTTCAATATGATATCACCATGGTGTGATCACATGTGATAATGGACACTTAACCAAGTTAAAGAAGGTGCACTTATTGTATTTACTTTATGATTTAGTATTATCATTTTGTTAATTCAATTCGTATTTCGATTTTGTGACTGATCGTCATATGCCTGCCATGTTAGTATTTTAATTGAAATTAATGAATATTTTTTTCTGCTATGTTTGCCATCTTCATGAACTGTGATATGTGAAAATTTTGCTTTGCAGTCATATCTTATTTAATATAAGTCAGCCCAGCAAATACACCTGCAAATTGTTAATCCTAACAAATAGCTCTGTTGGAAACACATCTTTCAATCCAGGGGTTGTGATATGCCTGGTCACAGTATCTGTGATGATTGGTCATGAACTCTGTTCTGTGTCTATGAGACCCCCATCTCTAAATATGTGGAAAAGTAGTTGCTGACTTCAAGAAATTATATAGAGATAATTAGGGTGTACCTAGTACTGATAAAGGTGTAAATCCACCATTGGTTTTTGTCTCGCCGCGACGAAGGAGTGAAAGCGAGTTTTAAGTGTTGCTTTTCCATCGAAAGCGGCAGCGTCAAACATTTATATTTAGCTCCAACGTTAAGTTTTCGTTTTGGCACTATTTCTCAACAAGTACAAGTGCTAGGACACTCATACTTGGATCATAATTACAACTAACACCCTGCATCACATTGTACACTGCAGATGCTGAGTATTTTTGTTTAATTTATTTAACCAATTTTTTATTCTTTTTTTATTTTTTTTATTTTTTACTTAGAAACACTGGTTAAAGTTTTTTTTTTTAAAAAAAGTATGTTTTACTAATAAATACTGGTTAAAGTTTGTGTGCAACTACCATCAAGTTCATATCTCAAAAATCACTTAATGTATTTAATATTTCTTAGTCATTAAACCTACTACATTAACCAAGTTAGATAACTCTTGCATGAATATAATGCAAATTCTTGTGTCATATTTCTGCAAATCGTGGCTGTTACTAAATTCATCAAATCAAATAACTATTGTAAATAACCACTCTTTAATATATTATGGAAGTTGTCATGTCATTTCTCTGTTACCACTGTTTTTTCTCTCCCATGTGTGTATTAACGGTCAAAGAGGACAAGGCGAGACATATCATTCTGCGGAATTCTTGTTATTCTTTCTTCTTCTTCTTCCATATACTGAGCTGGGTTCTTGAAAGTATGTATGTACCTCAACGAGACTAGACATGGTGGTGGTGCACAGAAGTCTCAAATGTTAAAATTTTTAGAATTATACACAGTAGTCATGTCTGGTGAAGAAAGTGTCGGGTTACTTCGCCAGGAGTGACCTGAAGGCATCCAAGGTAGGTGCAGATACCGTGCTGGCAGAAAGATAATTCCATTATCGCACTGTCCTTGGGAAAAAGGAGTTTGACAGTATCTGGTCTTTGACACAGTCATGGAACAGCCTATGTTGTCCTCTGGTACGCGTGTCGCCGCTTTGGAGGAACTTGATCATGGTTGATGTCTACAAGGTTGTTGCGGATCTTGTACATCATGGAAAGCCAGCTGTGTTTTCGACGCTGTTCAAGGGGTTCCCAGTTGAGTTCTTTTAGCATATTGGAGATACATCCTCAGTGTTTTCTCCAGCTTCAATTTTTTGGGGGTCATTGATAGGGGTCATTTTGAAAATCTGGGGGTCATCAATTGACTAGTTTTAAACTTAATCAACATGAATAAATGGAGTTAAAAAATACATATTTTACTAAAACAGTTTTACTTCCTGTTTCACACAAATTTCTCCATCAAAACTGCAACTTAAGATAACAACTTCAAAACAATTTAACTCCAAACGAATGTTTCAATTCTGGCAATAAGTTACAACAACTTGAAACTTAGCAGTTGTTTTTATGATGTTGGCACTTTGGTCGTGAACTTTTCAAATGTCATGGCCACAGCACAATCACCAAGGCCCTAATTATTTTTAATGAAAAACACTAAAATTATTCAATATTTAATATTTGCTGAGCTACATGTTTAGTATTATACTCTTTGGAAAACAAAACTTTGTTTTTATTTTCTTTTTCCCAAAAGTATTTCTCTTCAA
Source organism: Panopea generosa (assembly GCA_029582155.1). NCBI lineage: Eukaryota > Metazoa > Mollusca > Bivalvia > Adapedonta > Hiatellidae > Panopea > Panopea generosa. Next base: position 54,568,760 of record CM055898.1, read on the forward strand.
AGCTAGACTCATTTTAGAGAAATTTTATATTAAAAAAATAATATAAAATACATTTTAATGGTAACTTCACAAAAATTAATTAAGTTTTTGAAATAAAGTAATCATTTTTAAAAATGAATATATTTTTTTTAAAATGAATTTCTTTTTTCAACAACCTTTTAATCGTTCGTTACAGAAACATAAACGGCGCCGGGAATACTGCCCTAAAACTTGGACCGGCCGATGTTTAAACTGGTATTAAAATGTCGCGCATACCTTATAGAAAACAAAATAAAAAGTTTTTCAGATAGAGTATTGTCCGTACATTTTCAACAACTTTTATGAAAGGTTTCACGCTTCCACATTTCATCTTCATATACAAACAACCTAAAACTGGGTATATGTCAGTACTATTGTTGCAGGGCACGTTTGTTTTCACAGATGTTGTCTTCAAACTACGCTATTGCTTCGCGGAAAATTATGTATGTGATCATAGTCGTCTATGCGATTGCATCAATAAAGCAATCGTAACCAATTAAAGCGTTTATTTAACTTGGTAGAATCGCATGACTGGGATTGCCCTGAATCAGACCACGTGATCTGTCAAATCAGCTGGCATTGTAAAAATAACTCTGAAACCAGCTTGCCGAAACAAGTATGCGTAATTTGAATTTCTGTATTTTTAAGGTTGCGTCATAGTGGACGCACTGAACAAAGATGATTGCGTCAGATGAGAATATATTGCGTCAAAAACGCAAACAACGCGCTCTGGAGAAAACACTGCATCCTTGGGTCTTAATAGAATAGTCGTTGTAAACAAAGCCGGCCGTTCGATGCTGAATGCTCAATAGTGTTGACGTGGTTTAGCTGGTATGGGTCCCAGACCGTGGCGACATTCTCCAGTTTGGGGCGGACTTGATCACATCTGGGAGGTCATTGATGAAGGCTAAAAACAGTAGCGGACCGAGTACTGTCCCTTGCGGAACGCCGGAAAGTACGTCTGCTGTTCTTGACCTGGCACCAACAAGGAAGACTTGCTGTTTTTGGTTGGATAGAAATGATTGTATCCATCTTTTGATGTTGCCCTTACACCGTAGTGGTCCAACTTGTGTAGTAGCCCGGCATGAGGGACTTTGTCAAGAGCTTTGGCGAAGTCCAGTAGGATGACATCTACCTGATTCCCTTTGGCTGTGTTGGAGGCGATTTCCTGGGTGGTGGTAAGGAGTCTCGCAGGAGCGTCACTTGCGGAAACCATGCTGGTTGTCGCTTAGGAAGTTTTACCAGTCAAAGTCTGCATGACATTGCTATGCACTATGTGCTCGATTAGTTTGCATGTTATGGACGTCAAGGACACTGGTCTGTAGTTGGATGCTTGGTGTTGGTCTCCTTTCTTGAAAAGAGGAACTATGAATGCCTCCTTCTAGTCCTGAGGTACTTCTCCTAGGTTGAAGGATAATTGGAACAGGTTTGCAAGAACCGGGGCTAGTTCTGTAGTAGCTGTTTCAGGATGAAGGCTGGAATCTTGTCTGGGCCAGTGGCTTTCTTGGTCTTGAGATTCATCAGCAATTTGTGGACCCCTTTCCAGTCAACTGTTTGGCATTGAGGGTATTTCACTCTGACCCATGTCTGGAATGTAGGTGGTGTTTTCACGGGTGAAGGCGGAGACAAATTGCTTGTTGAGAATGTTAGCTCTAGCTTCATTGTCGCTTTGGAGGTAACGATCCTTATTTTTCAGTGGCGCAACACCAGTGGCTTCCTGTCCTTTGCTTTTGACGAAGACCCAGAACTTCTTAGAGTCATCTTTGAAGTCATGGCTCACTGTGTCCACTAAGTACTCCTTGTTGGCCTTACATATCTGGTGTTGTACCTCTTTCTGTAGATGCTTATACCTGTCAAGATCCCGTTTCTGTTTGGAGTGCCTCGCTTTCTTATGTGCTCACTGCTTTCTACGAATCAATCTCTTGATCTCAGTATTCATCCATGGATTTGTGTTTCTAGGTGTTGTCATTTCGGAAGGACTCACTTTTCAATGGTAGTGTGTATTTTTTAATTCAGTCTAGCCAAAGAGTCTTCTATGGAGGGATCATTCAAGTTGATTATACTTGACAGGTCAGATAAGTCGTTCCTGATGCCTTGGATGTCTGCTTTCTTCCATAGGAGAATCCTTCTTCTAGGTGGATTTGGACGCGTTGCAGTGATGGTAGTGTTGAACAAAACAATATTGTGGTCGCTGTTACCAATAGAGGGCATGGGCTTGCATCGTTGTTTGAAACTGGGATGTGTTGTTACGATGATATCTAACGTGTTCCATTTTCTTGTTGGGAAGTTGATGATTTGTTCGAAGCTGTTGTCTGATACCATGACCAGGAATGATTGGTTGACTCTAGATGGGTATTGGTTTCCAGTTATGGTTAGTTCTTTCCATTCTATGTCAGGGAGGTTGATAGCAATTATTCTTTAGCAAGGACTTATACAGAAGGATAGGAAACTTGCATCTCCTGACTAAATGTTAATGAAATAGCACACAAAGCATTCATAATTTGCAAATGAATCATTCATATTTCACAAGCAACGTGATTTCTTATACTTAAACTGTAAGTGGTATGTAATCTTAGATGCTTAAACATGTTTGGATCACGCAAAATGCTCTTGAATTAAAGATATTGAGGTTTGAAAGAAAATTTATCATAATTTGTCGTTATTTTAGCTGCAGTATACAAATTTTGTAATCACAAGTACTTCAACAATTTTAAACACAAATTTCTGGAAATGGTATTGTTGTGATGACAATTTCATTCTGCATTGTAAGCATTTTAATTTGTGTTCCTGAGATGAATGAAAGTTAAGATAATTAAAAAGGAGATACTGAGAGATTTTGTGTGAATACGCGAGCATTCACAAAATCTCAATCAGTTGCCTTTCCTTCTCTATATATAATTCCTTGTCTGTAGTAAATAAAAAAAAGTCTGCATGCTTTTCAATCATTGAAGGACCCATAGGAAAGAAATGAAACTTACATTTTATTGTTTGTCAACCTCTGCACCACCAAGATATGATGAAAAAAATAGGGGTCATGTAGTGTATAAGTGAGTTTATTTCTGTTCTGTTCACATACCAAATACTTGAAAAATGGTACTAGAATCTTCATCACTTAGTACTCAGCATTTAGAGGGTAGTTACAGCCGGTGTCTGTATAATATGACTGGGTGGAGTATCATAGCATGTATCTGGGGCAGGGTACTCCAATGTGGTATTGCTCATAATACTGTCTCAAGTAGACACTCACAATATGACTGAAAAATTGTTAGAAGTGACTCTAAACACCATACAACAACAACAATAGTCTACTGAATTCTCTTGCGTTATCATTATGGCAGGAGCGTATCATGATATTGAATCTGGACCACGGTATAGCATTCTGTCGGTGATAGTGTGCAGTTTTATCTATAAATGAAGGATAATAATTAACAATTTTTGAAGTTTCCAGAATTGTAATAAATAGCTCCTGAATAAATCCATAAATATTCTGTTCAAAGTAAACAAATAAAATTTATGTTTGCAATAAAACTTATGTTTGCAGACTTTTTAAATAATTTTAAAGACACTTCCGGTAAATCTTGTGAATTTTCTGTTTCTTTGTCATTATAATTGGTACGGGCATGACATGTCTTTTTTTTTGTCTTAGATGGGTTCTCGTATATTGTATTAAACAGTAAACTTCAAAAGAGAAAGGTGACAAACTATGATTATGTCAAGAGCATTTTGTAGGTAACACAAGCATGCAGCCAGAGCCACAAAACAAAATATAAAAGAAATGCTATGACCCACTACCATCTACAGATTGGTACTGTATATCAAGAAAAATAATTAAAAATCCATCACTCTGACACTATAGATGTTAAGTATGAGGGTCATTCAATAAATAATGCAACCTATCACATAAATCATTTATAATGAAAATAAATGTAAATACCGTGTTATAATCCCTCAAAGTAATGTGCCCTGTGGTCAATGACCAATGTTCATCGCTTCAGCAGATATTCTGTTGCTCTTGCTAGGCAACCGCGCTCATATACCCTCACCTGCAAGCGGTGTTCAATTTGATTGAACCTTAGGTGATGGGGCACCCATTGTGAAGAAACATTACGCATTTTAAACTGTTCCGTAGGATTGAATGTACAGATCCCACTCTAATGTCCAATTCTTGTGATGTTTCTTCATACTTTTACTGTTTGAACGTAAAAGTTCCATATTTTTTTCGGTATTGAAAGTATCCATTGCGGTCACATTTCGCCCACTTCGCTGGTTGTCTTCAATGGCGTATCTACCATTCTTACATTCATTAACCCATCTAATTACTTGAAAATATGAAAGAGAACATTCACCGCAAGCTTCTTGTAATGCATTAAAGATTTCTTTGCATTCTTATTACGTCGAGACACAATTTTTATGTAGCTGCGCTGTTCAGTTGACGTGACCACGTCCATGGTGCTTTGCCTGACGTCATTTGACATTGTATGCTGATGACATCATTCAAGATAATGTGCTTAGAGTTTGCAGACTAATTAGCAAGTAATTGATTCATTAGCATGTCAAGTTTCATCACAATACTATACGTAGTTTTAGAGATAACTAATAAGTTGCATTATATATTGAATGACCCTTGTATACATGTTTTTCATGATAACCATTATCTTTAGCTTTTGTTAAGTTATAAGATTTTTATTTGAAGAATGGAAAAGAAGAATAAAGTGTTACTCCTGTCCATCCATTTGTCTGTCTGTCAAATACTGAATAACTTTTGAATTGGTTTTACTTGCTCTGGAAACATTTTATTTTTTAAATGACTTAACAGAAAAAAATTACATTAGTACAATCAATTATGAAAAAAACCCTAAATAACCCAAACGTGTGTAATATTCATATTGCATTGATTTGGTCCCAGTGTTGTATATTACATGTATTTTAAACCCTCTCTGAAATGACCCCGGGGTCAAATTACTATATAGAAAATTGATCCCAAGGTCATTTGATCACCCCCACCCCACCCATATAGTTAACTGACCCCTCTGATTTATCATCAATAAAGTTACTTTATCTCAGTTTAAGGACTAATTATTGATTATAAAAAATCACCAAAAAAAATTACTGCTACAAGTCCATCGTGCGATGCAGGAATGTTATCCTATCCCAATATACCTTTATTGCAAATATTAAGATGTTCATCCACACAATTTGTTTTTTTTGGTAAGTATGAAGTCCAGTTGCTCTTATCATCATCATATTCTACTCTAGTTACTTATAGTGGAGTTATGTCCCTTTAATTATTTCTAATTGTAATTATTGTCAGCACAGCATTACTGAGTACTCTCCCTGAAACTCTCAACAGTTTACAGTCAAAGTTGCTAGCAAGTATCAGTATAAATACTCTATATAAATTGTCTCTATTGTGGTACTACATCTGTCATTAAATGAAACTCATTTGTTAAATGGCATTGCTACATTAAGGTTACAGGCACAGAGGGGGCATTCTTGTCAACAAAGACATTTTACTAGTTTTCATATTATTTAATGTTGAAAGGATGTTAAAAAATTTGTCACATACATGGCATTCATTTTGCCTTTTTTGAAGATACGCACAATGGGGGAGGTTTAGGAAGGGATGCCCCCTCCACTATATGAAAGGTGGTTTGGGAAATTTTGGTAAAAAGGACTGCAAATGATGGCATTTTATAGCATATTTCTTCTATTTTTTTCAATGTCAAGAAATATGTAGATGGTTCTGATCTAAATTTTAATTGCAATAGCAGTAATAACATATAATAATTATATATATATATAAATTAACAATTTGCTTTATATTTTTGTGAAATATATGCGTGCTTTAAGGTGCACATCATAATTCGTGAACGTTTTTACAATTATATTAATTTTTTTTTTTTCATACTTCCATGATTTTATCATGGTAATCGTTTGACATCTTAACATTATCATTATTGATATTTTCATTTTCATCCCCTGAAGAAGGAATAATATATATTCAGAAAGCGCTCAGGTTTTTTAAAAATAATTTTAAAGAATTCAATTTTGTTTGGGTGTATTAATTAATTTTTGATAATAAATTTATTATCTCTCCTATATATATATATATATGATAGGGAGAATCATATGTCTAGCAAAACACCTTTCAGGAGCACTGGATCTGCGAAGGATACATAAATGGTAGAAATAGTGAATACAGTACAGAGAATTACCATTTTACAGTGCTAAACTTATAACGAGATATCCTGATATATTCTCCCTATCATTTAATATTTTCCATACATCATGTATCTTTAGATCCGAAACCCTTTCTCAGTTAGGATATCTCGTTATAAATGTTAAAGGTTGAAAGTGTGTACACTCTCCAACTTTGATTTTAAAAAGAGTCAAATATTCAATGTACAGATTTGTCGTCAAATACATTGATATACGGTGGATCGATAGAATTTGAACATTCCGCCATGTTTAAATTTTCTGTGCTTACAAACTCAAATAAACCATTGGGATGTTCGGTCTTGATAGCCCATTCCATGGTCTGTCTAAAACGCGGAATAATGTTATACAGAAAGAGCCTGAGCGTTCGTACATAATCATCCAAATCTAAAAGAAAAGTTGATTTGTTTATAGTAATCCCCTTTAAAGATCAACTTTTGACATAAACTTTTTATGTATGGAACATAAACTTCATTTTTTATAAAAATATATTTCTATCTTTAACACCTGTCATACCTTTAAATATGAAGGTTTTGTTTAGAAAATATATGACATTTTTAACTCGCGATCACCAGAATAAAAAATGTGCTTATTGAAGTAGACCCTGTTTTCTTCAAAAATGGAAAAATATGGAATGGTCTTGCGAGATGTTGTAAACAAACACATAAAATGTGTTTCCTGAAGTATTTTGCTTTGATAATCCTAGCACACATCAGTGTAAAAATAAAAATCTTTGCAAACATGATGACTTCCACTTGCTAATATTAAATAAGAAATATTGAAATAGTTTGCCAATAAACTGCTATAAGTGAAACAGTTATATTTATGGTATTAACATGACTCGAAGAGCATAATTATTGTCTTCTTGGAGCGATATTACTTATAAATGTATAACTACATATATATTTTATATGAAGTATAATACTTTTTGCACTAAAGTGACTAAATATGTCGAGTTTTTGTACAACTGGTATTAACAAACTCATCTTACTATTTAATTAATTTTTTCTTCACTTGGTTATCAAATCGAACAGTGAATATTTGATAACATGCATGGAAAGACATTTTTTTTCTTGAAAACATACCTTAATCCAAAGTTACTATTTACAATGTATGGATATTAAAGGTAGATCTATTATTGTGCAATTTTGCCATATGATCTCCATACATGTCTCTTATGAAAACTTCACAGAAAAATAATAAAGATAGGAGCCACATATGGTTATGATGTAGGAGCCACATATGGTTATGATATAGGAGCAACATGTGGTTATGATGTAGGAGCCACATGTGGTTATGATGTAGGAGCAACATGTGGGTATGATACAGGAGCCACATGTGGTTATGATAAAGGAGCCACATATGGTTATGCTATATGAGCCACATATGGTTATGATACAGGAGCCACATGTGGTTATGATATAGGAGCCACATGTGGTTATGATATAGGAGCCACACATGGATAGGACCCACATATGGTTATGATAAAGGAGCCACATATGGTTATGATAAAGGAGCCACATATGGTTATGCTATATGAGCCACATATGGTTATGATAAAGGAGCCACATATGGTTATGCTATATGAGCCACATATGGTTATGATACAGGAGCCACATGTGGTTATGATATAGGAGCCACATGTGGTTATGATATAGGAGCCACACATGGTTATGATATAGGAGCCACATGTGGTTATGATATAGGAGCCACATGTGGTTATGATATAGGAGCCACACATGGTTATGATATAGGAGCCACATGTGGTTATGATATAGGAGCCACATGTGGTTATGATATAAGAGCCACATATGGTTATGATCCATGAGCCACATATGGTTATGATATATGTGGTTATGATATAGAAGCCACATGTAGTTATGATACAGAAGCCACATGTGGTTATGATACAGGAGCCACATGTGGTTATGATATAGGAGCCACACATGGATAGGACCCACATATGGTTATGATATAGGACCACATATGGTTATGATATAGGAGCCACACATGGTTATGATATAGGAGCCACATGTGGTTATGTTACAGAAGCCACATGTGGTTATTATATAGGAGCCACATGTTGTTATGATACAGGAGCCACATGTGGTTATGTTACAGAAGCCACATGTGGTTATTATATAGGAGCCACATGTTGTTATGATACAGGAGCCACATGTGGTTATGATACAGGAGCCACATGTGGTTATGTTACAGAAGCCACATGTGGTTATTATATAGGAGCCACATGTTGTTATGATACAGGAGCCACATGTGGTTATGTTACAGGAGCCACATGTGGTTATTATATAGGAGCCACATGTTGTTATGATACAGGAGCCACATGTGGTTATGATACAGGAGCCATTTGTGGTTATGATATAGAAGCCACATGTAGTTATGATACAGAAGCCACATGTGGTTATGATAAAGCAGCCACATGTGGTTATGATAAAGGAGCCACATATGGTTATGATACAGGAGCCACATGTGGTTATGATACAGGAGCCATTTGTGGTTATGATATAGAAGCCACATGTAGTTATGATTCAGAAGCCACATGTGGTTATGATACAGGAGCCACATGTGGTTATTATATAGGAGTGACATATGGTTACGATACAAGAGCCACATGTGATTACAATACAAGAACCACATGTGGTTACGATACAGGAGCCACATATGGTTATAGAGCCACATATTGTTATTGAGCCACATATGGTTATGATACAGGAGCCACATATGGTTATGGAACCACATATGGTTATGATACATGAGCCACATATGGTTATGGAGCCATGATATAGGAGCCACATGTGGGTAAGATACAGGAGCCACATGTGGTTATGATACAGGAGCCACATGTGGTTATGATACAGGTGCCACATGTGGTTATGCTACAGGAGCCACATGTGGTTATGATACAGGAGCCACATGTGGTTATGATACAGGAGCCACATGTGATTATGATATAGGAGCCACATGTAGTTATGATATAGGGACCACATGTGGTTATGATAAAGGAGCCACATGTGGTTTAGATATAGGAGCCACATGTGGTTATGATAAAGGAGCCACATGTGGTTATGATACAGGAGCAACATGTGGTTACGATATAGGAGCCATATATGGTTTAGATATAGGAGCCACATATGGTTTAGATATAGGAGCCACATGTGGTTATGATACAGGAGCCACATGTGGTTATGCTACAGGAGCCACATGTGGTTATGATATAAGAGCCCCTTATGGTTATGATATAGGAGCCAGATGTGGTTATGATATAGGAGTTACATGTGGTTTAGATATAGGAGCCACATATGGTTATGATATAGAAGCCACATATGGTTTAGATATAGGAGCTACATGTGGTTATGATATAGGAGCCACATGTGGTTTAGATATAGGAGCTACATATGGTTATGATATAGGAACCACATGGTTAGATATAGGAGCCACATATGGTTATGATACAGGAGCCACATGTGGTTATATATAGGAGCCACATGTGGTTATGATATAGGAGCCACATGTGGTTATGATATAGGAGCCACATATGGTTTAGATATAGGAGCCACATGTGGTTATGATATAGGAGCCACATGTGTTATGCTATAGGAGCCAGATATGGTTATGATACAGGAGCCATATGGTTATGATATAGGAGCCACATGTGGTTATGATATAGGAGCCACATGTGGTTATGATATAGGAGCCATATGGTTATGATATAGGAGCCACATATGGTTATGATATAGGAGCCACATATGATTATTATATAGGAGCCACATATGGCTATGATATTAAACGTTTTACATGATACTTGTTGAACATGGGGGTCCTCCGCAGCTGTCTCAAGATCACTTATTGCTCACCACTGAAGTTTGGAGTTCAAGTCCAGCTTAGTACACCAATAAGATTTGATGCTATATACTAGTATATAATCTGTAATGGTGGTGGTAGAAAGTCCCTTTTATATGACATTACATGACATGATAGCCAGGCTAGGCTTCATATATGATCAGTACAGATTTGCCTATGATAGTTCTGTGCTAAGTGTTATATACAATTGTCATTATCAAAACACTGACAAATCTTCACCGGTATTCAGAATGAACCTAGAGCATTTGTACATAGAGGATATGGAGAGAATTATGCCTAGAACTAACAACATATGATTACTGGAACTTTCTGGGTTTAAGACATGAGACAGAAAGAAATAGATTGGTTAAGTTTGTCTGTTTTGTAAGTTTAATATTTTATCTACATCTACTTCCCTGTAACACTTCCAATAATCAATTACTGATTATAACCAGGAGGTAATGTCAGGAAACAGTGAATATATACCGGTCTACTTGTGAATGGTTGTACATTTCAATTCTTAACTTTCTGGCTGATATATTGAGGAGTTTGGTTGCTATTGTAATGCTAATTTATAATCATTCATTTGTGTTAATTACCTTAACATCATGGGTTTGATTAATTCCAGTTTAAAAGAGATGAGTGCATTGTCAATATTGGCGGAGGAGTGTGAGTTGCTGAATGACAGCAAGTATCGCTCATACATTACACAAGTGGAAAGGGCTCTCCGCAGTTTTGATTCCACCAGTGAATGGGCTGATCTCATTTCTGCTCTAGGCAAACTTAATAAGGTGGGTATTTTTTATATCTGTTATTAGGGAACATTAATGAAAAATTTTGCCTTGACCTGTTTGTTCTTATGGAATTCACATTAACTGTAAATGATTCATATTGGTAATTTTATTGAACAAATCTTAGAATTAAGTATCAAACATTGTTTGATTGTTGCACCAAATTTTTTTAGCCAGTAGTTTTCTAATTGCTCTATCCATCCATAATCATTTGGTTTTATGCACTGTAGCACCCGCATTTTTCATCGGATTTTCACCAAACTTTACAATTGTTATGTAACCATAATATTCAATAGAATTTCTTAAAATAGCTAAATCAGAAAATTATGCTAGAGTTAAGGCCCTTGAATTGCCAAAATTTCATTGTTTGACCTTATGTGCGAAGAAGCAAATTGCATTATGTGACTGCATTTTAACACCAACGATTTTTTGAGGGTCCTTGTCAACCTCAGTCATTATATATGTCACAAGTTTTTCAACAGACCAAATTGGATAATTAATGTATTCATGAGTTATGGCCCGTGAATCATCAGTAAAATTTATATTATATTACCGGTATTGGATCTTGTGTGCACTGTAGTACCCACAGTTTTCATTTGATCCTCACAAAAAATTATACGGTAGTTATATAACCATAATGTCTTGCACAAGATTTTGAACTGGTATGTTTATTTGACATTTAATGTTGATAGTTAGTTGTGGCCTTTATATCATCAACAATTATTATACATGGTGTGTGTTCTGGAAGTCATAGTTTTCATAAGATGCTCACAAAACTAACACAATAGTTATATACCGGTAACTCTAATATCTATGATAAATGTTTGGACTTAATTGTAAAATTAATGTTGGATGTTATACCCATTGAATCATAAAAAAAATGATGCACTCTAACACCGGTATTTATAATTGAATCTTCACCAAGGTTACATGTAGTACCAGTAGTTAAAAATACCATATAATCTATGATAATATTTTAAACTGATTTGGTGATACATGTTTGAGTTGTTTAGAGCCATCGTGGCCACCATTTGTTAAGTGGTCTCATCTAAATGCAATATACATGATATATCTGATATTAAGAGATAATTTTTATTCATGAAAATCATTTTGTTTCTTAACCAATCACTGCGGTTTGTTTTGATATTTCAGGTTTTATTGGGTCATGTCAAATATCCTGTTATACCAAAACGAGTGACCATTGGTAAACGGTTAGCACAATGTCTCCATCCAGCCCTGCCGAGCGGTGTACACATGAAGGCTCTGGAAACATACGACATCATCTTCAAGTGTATCGGCACGGAGAGACTCGCCCAGGATCTCTTTATCTATACAGCCGGTTTGTTCCCCTTGTTGAGTTACTCAGCCATGAACGTGAAGCCGACATTATTGATGATATACGAGAGACACTTTGTGAGTTTAGGAAGGAGGATAAAGCCTGGTCTTAATGGATTACTCCTGGGACTTCTGCCAGGGTTGGAGGAGGGCTCCGAATTCTACGACCAGTAAGTACAAGACTAATACTTGCTCCTGTTAAGAGTGGTTTGCCAATTAATGGACAATACTCATTCAAGGAAAACAAAAACAAATACTTGCTGTTATCTCAAATGTGAATGAGACTTCCTTTAATTCATAGATATACTGGACAGAAAAAGGAGGACTTGAGTATATTGATTTATCCAGATTTCACAGATACACCAGCTTGAAAAGAAAGGTCGAGCATTTCATAATTCCAAGATTAAAAAAATTATTTATTTAAAAAACAGCAACAGTATTATGATTTATCCAAATTGATAGGAAAACACAAAGGAAAAAAATAAAAATGCAGTGTAACAATTGATGTGTCGTACAATAAAGTTGGCTTTAGACTTGATCATAAATGTGCATAGAGTTAAATATATAGGCAGGTTCAATTTAGACTTGGTCTGATGACCTTCATAAACAATCCTCAGTACTGATTCTACCCAGGAATTTGACCTGAGAATGATTCATGTAAGCTCTTAGATAACCCTGCAGTAGATTTATAATTATTCAGTTTGCTGTAAACTGAATGTATATATTGATATGTAATCAAGTAAAATCTGTAATAGAAGATAGTTATATTTGTATAATAGGGGAAGTGCTGAGCGTTAAATATATGTCACACTTGACTACTGAACAAATTTTTATAATTATAAGTTTAAATTTTGAATGATCTCTAGCAATATAATCTTGGAGATAAAGATAACAGGAAATAATTCATATTATCTTGCCTCCCTTTCAGTTATAATCAAACAATTTTGTTTCTAACTGTCTTTTGAAGACACTCTGCCATCCCCTTATGTAGAAAGTTTAGTTAACTGTATCAAAGATCTTGTTGACAGAAGTACAATATAATGTTTATGTTAATAACTGTACAAAATGTTGCTTGTAGGACCAATGGATTACTGGAGGATTTCTGTGAGTGTACAACACCAGATTATTTCTACACATGTCTGTGGGAGTGTGTGCACAGCTGTCCTTCTGTCCGTCTGTCTGCCATCACATTTCTGGTGTCACACTTCAACAAGAAGCAGTCAATGGAAGACCAGCTCCACATGATAGGGCTCAACATAAACCTCATGGTAATGGAATTTTTAGTCTTTCGCTAGCCACGGCTATTGTCAACATTAACCTCATGGTAACGGCATTTTTAGTATGGCACTAGCCATGGCTATTGTAAACATTAACCTCATGTTAATAGCATTTTTAGTCTGGCACTAGCCACGGCTATTGTCAACATTAACCTCATGGTAATGGCATTTTTAGTCTGGCATTAGCCACGGCTATTGTCAACATTAACCACATGGTAATAGCATTTTTAGGCTGGCGCTAGCCACGGCTATTGTCAACATTAACCTCATGGTAATGGTATTTTTAGTCTGGCACTAGTCACGACTATTGTCAACATTAACCTCATGGTAATGGCCTTTTTAGTCTGGCACTTGCCACGTCTATTGTCAACATGAACCTCATGGTAATGGCATTTTTAGTCTGGCGCTAGCCATGGCTATTGTCTATATGAACCTCATGGTAATGGCATTTTTAGTCTGGCACTAGCCACCGCTTTTGTCAACATTAACCTCATGGTAATGGCATTTTTAGTCTGGCGCTAGCCACGGCTATTGTAAACATTAACCTCATGGTAATGGCATTTTTAGGCTGGCGCTAGCCACGGCTATTGTCAACATTTTCCTCATGGTAAAGGCATTTTTAGTCTGGCGCTAGCCAATGCTATTGTCAACATTAACTTCATGGTGATGGCATTTTTAGTCTGGCACTAGCCACGGCTATTGTCAACATTAACCTCATGGTAATGGCATTTTTAGTCTGGCACTAACCACGGCTATTGTCAACATTAACCTCATGGTAATGGCATTTTTAGTCTGGCACTAGCCACGGCTTTTGTCAACATTAACCTTATTGTAATTGCATTTTTTGTCTGGCACTAGCCATGGCTATTGTAAACATTAACCTCATGGTAATGGCATTTTTAGTCTGGCGCTAGCCACAGCTATTGTCAACATTTACCTCATGGTAATGGCATTTTTAGTCTGGCGCTAGCCAATGCTATTGTCAACATTAACCTCATGGTAATGGCATTTTTAGTCTGGCACTAGCCAATGCTATTGTCAACATTAACCTCATGGTAATGGCATTTTTAGTCTGGCACTAGCCACGGCGTTTGTCAACATTAACCTCATGGTAATGGCATTTTTAGTCTGGCGCTAGCCATGGCTATTGTCTACATGAACCTCATGGTAATGGCATTTTTAGGCTGGCACTAGCCACGGCTATTGTCAACATTAACCACATGGTAATAGCATTTTTAGTCTGGCACTAGCCACGGCTATTGTAAACATAAACCTCATGGTAATGGCATTTTTAGTCTGGCACTAGCCACGACTTTTGTCAACATTAACCTCATGGTAATTGCATTTTTAGTCTGGCGCTAGCCACGGCTATTGTAAACATTAACCTCATGGTAATGGCATTTTTAGTCTGGCGCTAGCCACGGCTATTGTCAACATTTACCTCATGGTAAAGGCATTTTTAGTCTGGCGCTAGCCAATGCTATTGTCAACGTTAACCTCATGGTAATGGCATTTTTAATCTGGCATTAGCCACGGCTATTGTCAACATTAACCTCATGGTAATGGCATTTTTAGTCTGGCACTAGCCAAGGCTTTTGTCAACATTAACCTCATGGTAACGGCATTTTTAGTATGGCGCTAGCCATGGCTATTGTCTACATGAACCTCATGGTAATGGCATTTTTAGGCTGGCACTAGCCATGGCTATTGTCAACATTAACCACATGGTAATAGCATTTTTAGTCTGGCACTAGCCACGGCTATTGTAAACATTAACCTCATGGTAATGGCATTTTTAGTCTGGTGCTAGCCATGGCTATTGTCAACATTTACCTCATGGTAAAGGCATTTTTAGTCTGGCGCTAGCCAATGCTATTGTCAACATTAACCTCATGGTAATGGCATTTTTAGTCTGGCACTAGCAACGGCTATTGTATACATTAACCTCATGGTAATGGCATTTTTAGTCTGGCACTAGCCACGGCTATTGTCAACATTAACCTCATGGTAATGGCATTTTTAGTCTGGCACTAGCCACGGCTATTGCCAACATTAACCTCATGGTAATGGCATTTTTAGTCTGGCGCTAGCCACGGCTATTGTCAACATTAACCTCATGGTAATGGCATTTTTAGTCTGGCGCTAGCCATGGCTATTGTCAACATTAACCTCATGGTAATGGCAATTTGAGTCTGGCCCTAGCCATGGCTATTGTCTACATTAACCTCATGGTAATGGCATTTTTAGTCTGGCGCTAGCCCAGCTATTGTCAACATTTACCTCATGGTAAAGACATTTTTAGTCTGGCGCAAGCCATGGCTATTGTCAACATTGCCCTCATGAAAATGGCATTTTTAGTCTGGCGTTAGCCACGGCTATTGTCAACATTACCCTCATGAAAATGGCATTTTTAGTCTGGCGCTAGCCATGGCTATTGTCAACATTAACCTTATGGTAATGGCATTTTTAGTCTGGTGCTAGCCACGGCTATTGTCAACATTTACCTCATGGTAATGTCATTTTTAGTCTGGTGCTAGCCACGGCTATTGTCAACATTTACCTCATGGTAAAGGCATTTTTAGTCTGGCGCTAGCCACGGCTATTGTCAACATTTACCTCATGGTAAAGGCATTTTTAGTCTGGCGCTAGCCAATGCTATTGTCAACATTAACCTCATGGTAATGCAATTTTTAGTCTGGCACTAGCCACGGCTATTGTCAACATTAACCTCATGGTAATGGCATTTTTAGTCTGGCGCTAGCCAATGCTATTGTCAACATTAACCTCATGGTAATGGCATTTTTAGTCTGGCACTAGCCACGGCTATTGTAAACATTTACCTCATGGTAAAGGCATTTTTTAGTCTGGCGCTAGCAATGGCTATTGTCAACATTACCCTCATGAAAACGGTATTTTTAGTCTGGCGCTAGCCATGGCTATTGTCAACATTACCCTCATGAAAACGGCATTTTGAGTCTGGCACTAGCCATGGCTATTTTCTACATGAACCTCATGGTAATGGCATTTTTAGTCTGTCGCTAGCCATGGCTATTGTCAACATTAACCTCTTGGTAATGGCATTTTTAGTCTGGTGCTAGCCACGGCTATTGTCAACATTTACCTCATGGTAAAGGCATTTTTAGTCTGGCGCTAGCCACGGCTATTGTCAACATTTACCTCATGGTAAAGGCATTTTTAGTCTGACGCTAGCCATGGCTATTGTCAACATTACCCTCATGAAAACGGCATTTTGAGTCTGGCGCTAGCCATGGCTATTGTCTACATGAACCTCATGGTAATGGCATTTTTAGTCTGGCGCTAGCCACAGCTATTGTCAACATTTACCTCATGGTAAAGGCATTTTTAGTCTGGCGCAAGCCATGGCTATTGTCAACATTACCCTCATGAAAATGGCATTTTTAGTCTGGCGCTAGCCATGGCTATTGTCAACATTAACCTCATGGTAAAGGCATTTTTAGTCTGACGCTAGCCATGGCTATTGTCAACATTACCCTCATGAAAACGGCATTTTTAGTCTGGCGCTAACCACGGCTATTGTCTACATGAACCTCATGGTAATGGTATTTTTAGTCTTGCGCTAGCTACGTCTATTGTCAACATAAGCCTCATGGTAATGGCATTTTTAGTCTGGTGCTAGCCACGGCTATTGTCAACATTAACCTCATGGTAATGGCATCTTTAGTCTGGCACTAGCCACGGCTTTTGTCAACATTAACCTTATGGTAATGGCATTTTTAGTCTGGCACTATCCACGGCTATTGTCAACATTACCCTCATGGTAATGGCATTTTTAGTCGGGCGCTAGCTATGGCTATTGCCTACATGAACCTCGTGGTAATGGCATCTTTAGTCTGGCGATAGCAATGGCTATTGTCAACATTAACCTCATGGTAATGGCATTTTTAGTCTGGCACTAGCCACGGCTATTGTAAACATTAACCACATGGTAATAGCATTTTTAGGCTGGCACTAGCCACGGCTATTGTCAACATTAACCTCATGTTAATGGTATTTTTAGTCTGGTACTAGCCACGGCTATTGTCAACATTAACCTCATGGTAATGGCATTTTTAGTCTGCCACTTGCCACGCCTATTGTCAACATTAACCTCATGGTAATGGCATTTTTAGGCTGGCATGAGCCACGGCTATTGTCTACATGAACCTCATGGTAATGGCATTTTTTGGCTGGCACTAGCCATGGCTATTGTCAACATTAACCTCATGGTAATGGCATTTTTAGTCTGGCGCTAGCCATGGCTATTGTCAACATTACCCTCATGAAAACGGCATTTTTAGTCTGGCGCTAACCACGGCTATTGTCTACATGAACCTTATGGTAATGGCATTTTTAGTCTGGCGCTAGCCACGTCTATTGTCAACATTAGCCTCATGGTAATGGCATTTTTAGTCTGGTGCTAGCCACGACTATTGTCAACATTAACCTCATGGTAATGGCATCTTTAGTCTGGCACTATCCACGGCTTTTGTCAACATTAACCTCATGGTAATGGCATTTTTAATTTGGCGCTAGCCATGGCTATTGTCAACATTAACCTCATGAAACAGCATTTTTAGTCTGGCGCTAGCCATGGCTATTGTCTACATGAACCTCATGGTAATGGCATTTTTAGTCTGGCGCTAGCCACAGCTATTGTCAACATTTACCTCATGGTAAAGGCATCTTTAGTCTGGCGCAAGCCATGGCTATTGTCAACATTACCCTCATGAAAACGGCATTTTTACTCTGGCGCTATCCACAGCTATTGTCAACATTTACCTCATGGTAAAGGCATTTTTAGTCTGGCGCTAGCCATGGCTATTGTCAACATTACCCTCATGAAAACGGCATTTTTAGTCTGGCACTAGCCACGGCTATTGTCTACATGAACCTCATGGTAATGGTATTTTTAGTCTTGTGCTAGCCACGTCTATTGTCAACATTAGCCTCATGGTAATGGCATTTTTATTCTGGTGCTAGTCACGGCTATTGTCAACATTAACCTCATGGTAATGGCATCATTAGTCTGGCACTAGCCACGGCTTTTGTCAACATTAACCTTATGGTAATGGCATTTTTAGTCTTGCACTAGCCACAGCTATTGTCAACATTACACTCATGGTAATGGCATTTTTAGATGGGTGCTAGCTACGGCAATTGCCTACATGAACCTCGTGGTAATGGCATCTTTAGTCTGGCGCTAGCCACGGCTATTGTCAACATTAACATCATGGTAATGGCATTTTTAGTCTGGCGCTAGCCACGGCTATTGTCAACATTAACCTCATGGTAATGGTTTTTTTAGTCGGGCGTAGCCACGGCTTTTGTCAACATCAACCTCATGGTAATGGCATCTTTAGTCTGGCACTAGCCACGGCTATTGTCAACATTAACCTAATGGTAATGGCATCTTTAGTCTGGCGCTAGCCACGGCTATTGTCAACATTAACCTCATGGTAATGGCATCTTTAGGCTGGCGCTAGTCATGGCTTTTGTCAACATTAAACATCATGGTAATGGCATATTTAGTCTGGCGCTAGCCACGGCTATTGTCAACATTAACCTCATGGTAATGGCATTTTTAGTCTGGCGCTAGCCATGGCTATTGTCAATATTTACCTCATGGTAATAGCATTTTTAGTCTGGCGCTAGCCACGGCTATTGTCAACATTAACTTCATGGTAATGGCATCATTAACCTCCTGGTAATGGCATTTTTAGTCTGGTGCTAGCTACGGCTTTTGACTACATGAACATCATGGTAATGACATTTTTAGTCTGGTGCTAGCCATGGCTATTGTCATCATTAACCTCATGGTAATGGCATTTTTAGGCTGGCGCTAGCCACAGCTTTTGTCAACATTACCTCATGGAATGGCATTTTAAGACTAGCGCTAACGGCTAGCCACGGCTATTGTCAACATTAACCTCATGAAATGGCATTTTTAGGCTGGCGCTAACAATGGCTATTGTCAACATTAACCTCATGGTAATTGCATTTTTAGGCTGGCGCTAGCCACGGCTATTGTCAACATGGCTTTTCATTTCCATGTAACGAACGAAAAATGTGCTGAAACCTCAAAACACAAAAACCATAAAGCATGCGCAAACTAAAGAGTTCTGCTTCGTACACATATTTCCAACAAATCTGTCTAAATATTTTTAAGTTTTCGGTTTAAATGAAGGCATCTCAATGCTGTTGTAATATTCTATTTTTTATATATTTTTTTTTTTAAAGATTTTTTTTTATATTTTTCGTAATAAAAGCAGAAATAGGTGTATGTAATTAAATATGCAAAGTTACTACCCATCTATTAACATCTATTACCTTAAGTTTCTGTCATTATTCATAACATATTAATTGTAAAACCTTCTCATATAAATATTTTGTATATTAAGTCATGTAGAATATGAATACTTGCAAGACGTTTGCTTAAATATTTATTTCTGTATTCTCCTCGGCATTGGCATAAAAAGGCACGCTATAATTCGCGTTTTTTTCTCACAACTGCAACACTGAAGTGAAGATAGTGAAAAGAGTTTTGTTCATTTTAGTTATCTTCTAGATGAAATATAAGTATTTCTTGTTAGTATAGTTCTATATAAAAATTATGTCATTTTATATCCTTTTGTTCATTGTTTATGTTTTTTGCTGGTTTGCAGTATTGTCACAGTGGTAATTGAACAGTTTTTACGATAGTGTTCCGGCTACTATTTTTTGGCCACTAGTTGTTTTCCACCATTTATTTTAAACTTAAGAGAATGTAGGTAATGTTCCAATAAGTTTTTTCACTTATAATGTAAATTGGAAGCACACGTGGAAATTTGAAGGATACATGTGTGAAATTTAATTCAACTGGATTGGTTTGTCAACAAGCGAAGGCAGGAAACGTATTCATTTTACACTTGTTTACAACAGAAGAACCAGTTCTTGTACACTTGTTCTTCCATCCTGGCCTATTCTTCTTTAATCTATTTATACTTTCCTTTTCTGACTTTACAGTAGAAGCATAATTAATTGTAAATATAACAATGACCGTCACATGTAGATTTTGGTTTTGTAAAGTTTTACCACATGCTATACTGTGTGTTGAAGGAATTGTTGTGTGAAGTTTTTCATAAACAAAATTTGTGACAAATAAGAAGTTGAACATTCATTTCAGCATTGCTTTTAGACTGTCTTGTAGACTCATAATAAATCTTATTCTTATTTAAATCCATTTGATTTAAATCAGCAAAATTTTGTTAGTAATTATCCTGATAAATTTGTTTACGGCAATTCTTGATTAAACCCTCATACTGCTAGGCACCATGTGGTAATTATTGATTGTGTGGTGTAATAATTTATATAAAAATATATTCAGTTCAGACAGCAATTACAAACAAATATGTAAGCTTTTTAACCACAATCTGAATCCCAGTTAAATAAACTTTTCTTTCAAAATATATCTTCATTCACTAAGCGATATTGACAGAAATCTCAAAGCTCTGATATTAGTATTTCTCTTCCATTGATTAATTTACAATACAAAATTACCATTAATTAGTAGATGTTGACATTGGGTGTTTAAGGTACAACTTTGTGAAGTTTTTTGTTTTCGTTCAGTTTTTAGTTAAGCAATCTTGACAGTTCTAAGTGTCAGTTATCTGATATAGTGTTTCTCTTGCAGTGTTTGATTGCAATACTATATATTGATACATATTAACAGAAATAGGCTGTTGACAGTACCTTTTTTGACGTTTTATTGAAACTTATAAAGCAACCTTGAGATTGAATGTACCGCTCATTAATTGTTACTGTCAATTTACATTAATAATATATTTCAAGAGTTTTTTAAGTTAGCAAATAAATATGTACCATATATTTTAAAGCTTATATGCTGCCACTGGAGGTCTCTATATTAAATTTGTTTTTATTCTAAAATCACGTCTAATACTAAAGTAATTTTTTGAGGTTGGAGATTATCAAAACATATTTTGATTGGTATGTTTTAGAGCTTGGAGATGAACTAAATATATTTGAACTAGGTTGTATACTAAAAACTTTTGATCTTCAACTTGGAGATAAGCTAAACATTTTTAAACTTGGATTTGAAAAATTTATAAGATCTTGCAAATGAACAAATTAAATCTTGAATTGAACTATAATACATAATCTTAGAAATGAACTAAATATATATTTGAACTTAGATTTGAACATTTATCATAATCTTGGAGATGAACTAAATATATTTGAACTTGGATTTGAACAGTTACACATAATCTTGGAGGCACCAGTCTCTCAGTACACTTAGTACTTTAATAAAAAAAATGGAAAAAAAAAGACAAAATAATTTTTGTATGATAGATTTCAGTATCAAATATTTGTATTGTTTTCAAATTGGTTGATCTGGTTTCCAAAGTTAACTATCAGTTATATCTCCTTTAATGGTAAAAGATAAACTTGAACATACAATATTCCTCCGAATAAACGCCACAGATGCTTTTTTCAAAAGGTGGCCATTATTTGTGTACCAAAATTATTTTTTTAAAGACTACAACACTAGTCGCTAGTGTTTGTTAAATGTTTCACAAATAATTATACATTACTTTAGGCTTTTTTTACTGGTAAAACTTTTAAGGTTATTTTGACCAAAATAGATGTGTGTGTTATTAGAGGGGTGAGTGTTCATATGGGGGAATATGGCAGTTAGCATTATATCAAATAGTGTTGTTGTTTTTTTTATGCACATTGAAGTAATATGAAGATGATAGCCAAAAAATTGGCGTAGTGTGAAATAACAACTCATTTTCATTGGCTTGTGACTTTCTTATTTACCAACTATGACTAGCATTTTCACACCACCAGATATGTGAGATAATGTTTAGTGATTTAGGCATTGGTGAACAGCTACAACTACTTTCATGTTGATCTTTTGTATTGCTTTATTCATTTATTTAGGATAAAGCTGTGGAGTTCAAAAGAAAAGAAAATGTTATAGTGACTATCGTAAATATATATATACATCTTATGACGGTGACGGAGCAGGGCTTGGGATATGTTACATAAGCTGTGTGTGCCTTACAATATATCTGCAATAGCATGAAATACTTTTGGCTTTACTGCAGTATATGTATTGTATAATATCTGCATTGTAATAAAGTAGACAAATGAAATATTCAGTTAAAACAAATAATATAACTATAATATGATAGACTGGTCAGAATAGGGTCAGTAAAATGTTATTTTGTCAATTATTAATGATAAATAGAAAAAGTTGAGAAATGGGGTTAGAGGTGAAAGCATTCAGTATGCAACAATGTACAAATGCAGTGCAATTTGTTTTAAAGGGAGTATATTGGCCAATTACACATTAAAACTGAAAATGGAGATTTTCTCTATATGCTATGCACATAAAATAGTGCTTATGTACCGATTTATTGCCTTAATTAATATAAGAGATGTTAATTTATCAGTAATTAAAATATTGACAATAAATTTATCACGGGATATGAAAAATATTGTGCAATATTTACACTGGTCTCCGTAACCATTCCAAACATATCTTCATATTTCTGAAAATATCCGCGCACACACCTGAAATAAAAAATTAAAACATATGCAGAGGCATTTGTCACAAACAATATTTTAAGATTGTTATATTATTTATTAGGTTCTGCACGGAAGTTTGACTTCATGACAATAATTGAGTGGAAACAATGAATGAATATAGGTTTTAACAAGAAAGTACCTCTTGCGTCAAAATGTTGAAAGGGGGAATACATCATAAAGAAAGGACCAATGGTTTTAGTGTGCACTTGATTAAAAATTTCAAACCACTATGTTAGTGATCTGACTTTGTTTCCCTCCAGTTGTTGACATTTTGTCTGTGATTCATTGAGCACCTCAACCTGATAAAGCAATTATATTGTTTATTGCCTTCAGATCAGTCTGATCCATGAGGCTTAACATATTCAATACAATACACGTGACAACACAATTATTATACATAACGACAATTAAGTGCATATAATCAATATACAACAAGTATTCAAAGGCATAAACATTTCAACAATCTTAAATATAAGACAAACTGAACTTAGCAATAACACAAATACATCAGTACATTTATTGATATACCTGGGAGAAGGATATTTAATTATTTTGATATATTTCTTCGTTTCTTTTCTTATAAGATTTAAAAAACGTAAACACTTAAGTTAAATAGAGTTCTAACATTTTCACTTTTACTTATAAATTTAAGCATACTTGGGTGGTTTATATAATAATTTGATATATATTTTTTACGTAATTCATTATACAGTGGATAGCATAGTACAAAATGATATTCATCCTTTAAACATGTCCTAATATGGAAATTGCTATTTAATACATTGCAAATTCTAAATCGTCTGTTATCAAATTAAAATTGCTCATGTAGAATTTGCAAGTCTAGTGTTCCATTCCTGGACGAAAGTATCGTTAAGTGCTTGTTTAAATAACGACAGGAACAATTTGACATTCCCAACATCCTGGTTCAGACATATTTCACTAAAACCATAATGTATTAGTATAAGTTCAACATGATTTGCCCAGTTATTAAGTCGGGGATTACTTTCCATATTATCAAACATAAACTTGTATATGCATTTATTGTACCATACTTAACATCACTACATTGCGCTATTTTAAAACAATATTTAACAATACTAACTTATCGTCTGGTTTTACATGTTACCCAACTGAATTCCCCGTAAACAAAATCATTTTGAGTAGATTTCTTTACATGTAACAATTTTTTCAAATATTGTGTATGAATACTTTCAGGAGTGTTAGCCTGTGCAAAGCCCCATACTTCAGCGCCATATGACAGTATTGGATATATTAACGTGTCAAACAAATCAATAATATTTTTCAAGGACACATTTACAAATTTGTATAAATATTTGTATAACATATAAAAGCCTTTCATGCTTTTCCAGCTAACATTTTATTTGTGTTATAAACTGGTAAATAAATTCTTTAAACAAATTGACCATTGCCTGTGTGTAGATGTTTATATCAGTGGAAATGGGTCCTCCATGGCCCAGTGGTCTAAGGCCCCATCTTAAGATCACTTACCTCTCACCACATGTAGGTTCGAGTTCCGCTCTGATTCAATCTGAGGTCTTCCTCCACCAGTAAAACTGGATATGCTATATATAACCTGAGGTCTTCCTCCACCAGTAAAACTGGATATGCCATATATAACCTGAAATGTGTTAAAAATGGCATTAAACCTCATTAAAAAAAAATAATATCACTGGTAAAATATGTACACAATTATTGACACCGTTGCGGTTAAAGATGGTGGATCAGAATACCGAAGGTAGTTCGTTCAAAATAGGAAAGGTAAACAAATCAAACAATATAGCTTCTGAAAACCACATATATAATAAAGCAGCAGTTTAAATACTAGTACATGTATACATTTTGAATACACAATATTGAGAGTTAAATGCCGCCTATGTTCCTTATGCTTATCAGCTATAGGAAGGATGATCCTGAAACATTTGTCACACATCAATATTCATCCTTTCTACTGAAGTGTTAAAGATTGAAATAAATTCATTGAAAATTGCCAAATATATATGATACTTGGTATTGGCAGGGCAGTGACTTTGTGATGTAGAACGTTACAGTAATTCTTAACAACGTCACCAGATATATACCTGCATATTCAATGTTTCTGTCAATATGCGACAAATTGTGTTTGTTAACATTGTGTCGATGGGTAATTTACAAACCCTCCCTGTTAACATTGAGTAGATGGGTGGTTTGCGAACCTTCCCTGTTAACATTGAGTAGATGGGGAGTCTGCAAACCCTCCCTGTTAACATTGAGTCGATGGGGAGTTTGCGAACACTCCCTGTTGACATTGAGAAGATGGGTAGTTTGTGAACCCTCCCTGTTAACATTGAGTCGATGGGTAGTTTACGAACCCTCCCTGTTAACATTGAGAAGATGGGTAGTTTGCAAACCCTCCCTGTTAACATTGATTAGATGGGTAGTTTGCGAACCCTCCCTGTTAACATTGAGTAGATGGGGAGTTTGCGTACCCTCCCTGTTAACATTGAGTAGATGGGGAGTTTGCGTATCCTCCCTGTTAACATTGAGTAGATGGGTAGTTTGCGAACCCTGCCTGTTAACATTGAGTAGATTGGGAGTTTGCGAATCCTCCCTGTTAACATTGAGTAGATGGGTAGTTTGTGAAGCCTCCCTGTTAACATTGAGAAGATGGGTAGTTTGCGAACCCTCCCTGTTAACATTGAGTCGATGGGTAGTTTGCGAACCCTCCCTGTTAACATTGAGTAGATAGGTAGTTTGCGAACCTTCCCTGTTAACATTGAGTAGATGGGGAGTTTGCGAACCCTCCCTGTTAACATTGAGTAGATGGGTAGTTTGCGAACCCTCCCTGTTAACATTGAGTAGATGGGTAGTTTGCGAACCCTCCCTGTTAACATTGAGTAGATGGGTAGTTTGCAAACCCTCTCTGTTAACATTGAGTAGATGGGTAGTTTGCGAAGCCTCCCTGTTAACATTGAGTAGATGGGTAGTTTGCGAACCCTCCCTGTTAACATTGAGTAGATGGGTAGTTTGCGAACCCTCCCTGTTAACATTGAGTAGATGGGGAGTTTTCGAACCCTCCCTGTTAACATTGAGTAGATGGGGAGTTTGCGAACCCTCCCTGTTAACATTGAGTTGATGGGGAGTTTACGAACCCTCCTTGTTAACATTGAGTAGATGGTGAGTTTACGAACCCTCCCTGTTAACATTGAGTAGATGGGGAGTTAATGAACCCTCCCTGTTAACATTGAGTAGATGGTGAGTTTAAGAACCCTCCCTGTTAACATTGAGTAGATGGGTAGTTTACGAACCCTCCCTGTATCATCTTCAAGATTCTCTTGATTCTCTTAAAACCACCAATGCCATTTAAAAATGAGTTCCCTCTTTATGCCTGGTTTTGTATCAACATGGTTTTACATTTCTCATCTACATTGACCACGTATATTTCCAAGTTTTATACAAAACATTATTATAGGGCAATTTTCAATGAAATTGTTTAACGTCATTGTTAAGAAGATAGATTTGAGCCACTGTTATTCTTTGATATGTGTATCATGTATCATATCTGCATAATAATTTGGAAACAAAAATGAATACTACCATCAACATGTCACACTCGAGTCAGTGTCCAAAATGTGTAAGTTTCATTTTGTAGGAATTAAAATTAACATTTTTGTCTCTTGTCACATTTTGTTAAAAAAAGTTTTATCACTTTTTTTTGTTTTGTTTTGGTCTTTAGATATTTACAACCTCAAACTATTGTCATGACTAGATTGTTATGGTATATAAAGGGCAGGGCCGTTACCTTGATATATAAAATGATAGTCCTGGGCAGGAGTCTTTAAACATACTAGTTCATCACTCTGTGTTTTCTGTAGAACTCTGCTCTTGTACAAGCTACCTTCCCACTTGCCAGGACATCTAAGTAACATTGGCTTGTATTGGTAATGACACAATTTTGATACTGCAGAACCTGGTAAATAAGTGTATGTGCTTATATTAATTTTAGTGACACTTTTATGTGAATATTATTGGTAAGCGCTTATACTGAACCACTAAACTATATGTCTATATTTGATATTTGCTTATATTATGTATACGTCTATATTTGATATGTGCTTATATTATGTATACGTTTAATTTGATATGGTCTTATATTATGTATACGTCTATATTTGATATGTGCTTATATTATGTATACGTCTATATTTGATATGTGCTTATATTATGTATGAATATCAAATATAGCTTTTGGCACCTTGATCATTGCTTACCTCGGTCAAGAAAACAAAAGTAAAATACTAGTACTTGTACAGACATGTGTGGTGAGCTACCTCTGTTTATTTATAACCAATTTCACAAATATGAAATTGATCAAATGTAAACAATATAAACATGAATAAGTACAATACCAGTTCAACATATAATGCACATGACACAGTTTTAGCTCATGTATTATGGCTATTCCCGATGTCTCTATGTTGCTCTCTTTGATCACAAGCAAGGTTTCAGAAAACGATTACACGTCAATGTGAAATACTAGTTATTTGAATATGTTATGTCAGCCTAGTAGTTACGGAAACTAATATTCGTAAATAAAGTGTTGTTAATAAAATCTTGGAAAAGTAAATGGTATATGTATTATATTTCACATTTATGTCATAAAAGAAAATATCTTACATTCATGCTCATTATTATTAAATTGAAATTGTTGTGAAAATTAGTTATGTGCTCAGCAAGACTTGTAGTTGATATCTAACAATAATGGTGATGAAGATGATGTCAGAAAATAATATATATCATCTAGTTTCCCTTTTATTTATAATCAAACAATTTTATTTCTAGCTGTCTTTTGAAAACACTCTGCTATGTAGGAAGTTAAGTTACCAGTTACTGTATAAAGATCCTGTTGAATAAATTCAATATTATATATACACTTGTACTGTTGAAATCAAATTCATGTAGTTATGGTGTTGCATTTCAGATTGAAGCAATTTGCCTGGCAGTGCAAGACACCAGTGTACTGGTACAGAGGAGTCTGCTCGACTTCCTGCTGCTAGCCTTCCCACAACACAACAGTCAGCTGACCCACTCAGACATGGGTAAGATCGTGAAGGCCTCGGTGAACGTACTGCTTCGTAGGGACATGTCACTTAACAGAAGGTTCTACGCATGGCTGTTGGGAACCAACTCTTCATCTTCCCATTCTCAAATAATGGAAGCAAAAGGGGAAACAGAGTTGTCATACTTTGAGAAATATTCTAAAGATTTACTCATCCAAGCACTGAAATGTAAATTGAGTGAGAAACAAGATTTAGGTATTGGTGTCAGTGTTAAACCAGCTGTGCTGAAGCCATTTAGAATGCTTCTAAGTTTGTTAGACAAACCAGAAATTGGACCAGTGATTCTTGAAAATGTTTTGCTCTCCATATTTAGATGCTTGCATAGAGAGTTTGAACATTCCAAATCATCACAAGACTTAGGTCCTGCTGAAAAAACTGGAAAACAAGCCACAAATGATAAAGGCTCAGCATATGACGAACTGTTGAAAACGGCAAATTTGTTATTTGGTACATTTGAGCCATATTTTATCTGGGACTATGCAGCAAGAATGTTTGAGCACTCGTGTATGTTAGATGAAACAAAGACACCCAGGAGGACAGGATCAACCTTGTCAAGACAAGGCTCTGTGTATGAAGTGTCGGACAGTGTCAACATCACAGAGTTGAGTCAACTGATATCTTTCCTTCTAGACATTGTCTCACTTGTAAGTTAAATTTTGGAGACTTTTATGTTTACCAAATCTATGACAGTGTTTAAGTAATGCCCCAACCATATGTAGGTGAAGTGTTTAAGTAATGCCCCAACCACATGTAGGTGAAGTGTTTAAGTAATGCCCCAACCACATGTAGGTGAAGTGTTTAAGTAATGCCCCAACCACATGTAGGTGAAGTGTTTAAGTAATGCCCCAACCACATGTAGGTGAAGTGTTTAAGTAATGCCCCAACCACATGTAGGTGAAGTGTTTAAGTAATGCCCCAACCATATGTAGGTGAAGTGTTTAAGTAATGCCCCAACCACATGTAGGTGAAGTGTTTAAGTAATGCCCCAACCACATGTAGGTGAAGTGTTTAAGTAATGCCCCAACCACATGTAGGTGAAGTGTTTAAGTAATGCCCCAACCACATGTAGGTGAAGTGTTTAAGTAATGCCCCAACCATATGTAGGTAAAGGGGCATTAAGTGTTACCTTGTACAACTAAACATTTGTCTGTCCGTCTATCCTGAAATTTTGTTTCCGATCAATAACTTCTGAAAAGATGCATGTATTTCATTATGATTTCGTGTGAGCCTTTATATTATTAAATACAGGTCAAGTTCAGTAATTGTTCATTTTGTTCAAGTTTTTCAGGAGTTATGACCCCTTTTTGACTTAATTTTTGATAAAAAAAAGTTTTCTGATCAATATTGGGGACATTCATGTCTTCTGACACATTTCTAGTTTTAATTGGATTTAAATCCAGTTTAGGGAGACTTCAGAATATATGGGAGTATAACCACTGATATTCTTTGAGAAATTTGCAAATTTTATAACATTAAATTTTTGTATTGAGCTAAGCTCCAACCCACAGTGTCACTGATGAGAGGTTAGTGACCTTGAGACAGTTTCTTACATCACTTAGCCACAGAAGTATATGTTTAGGACATATTCACTAAGACTAAATGAAAATCAGCTTATGTATTTTTAGCTTTTTAGTCATACTTTGTTTAATGTTTGGCAATTTTTTGTATATTGTAATGTATTATTATTTATTATTTAAAGGAATGTGAGAAAAGGAGTTTCAATGTTTTACTTTGATTTTTAAACTGCAAAGCTGAGTAATTTAACATTATTTTGATGAAACTTTTCAGGAAACATTCAGCGAGACGCAGACGGAACACTTACCCAGTCTACTGTGTAGCATCATAACCAGTCTCACCCAGTATTGTGACACGCTGTCTGACTCAGAAATCATCATCACGCTCCAGCTCTGTACTAAGATCCTCTCCAAGGTGCAGCCAACGATGACCACATCTGGGTCACATGATCTGTCACATGATATGTCACATGACCAAGTAGAGGTGGTGGAGGTACTAATGTGTTTGTAGCTACCCTTCCCTTAAACTAACCTATCAGTTCTTACACACTTGCACACTTACACACTTACACACTTGCACACTACACATGTTCCAACAATGTTTAACATACAATACAAATATTTTGAGACCAGACTGATTGTCATGCTTTATTTTGTAAAAGTGTTACAGATACATTTAACGTGTAAAAATGGTTAATATATTTTAGGTTTAGTTATCTGTTTAAATTTGAAAACTCCGATTTATCATAGTGTGCTTTAAGTTGAAAGTATTTTGTGATTATTCACAAATCAGGCTAAGAAATACAAAGTTAGCTATTCTAATCACCTGTTGTCCGTCATCTGTCTTTTTGTTGTGTGCACTGTAACACCAACATTTTTTATTGGATCTTCATCAAACTTATATAGTATTTACATAACCACAATATCTTGAACTGGCCAAATCTGAAACATCAAAAATCCACTGTGTACTGTAGCTCTGGACTGCATTTATAATTTGATTCTCACCAATCTTGCACAGTAGTCATATAACCTTAATATCTCAAATAAGTTCTTGAACTGGTCATATCAGAACTTTGTAACACATGCAATTTTCATTTGGTCTTCACCAAACTTATACAGTGTTGTAATATCTTGGACAAAGTTTTGAACTGACCAGTTGGATAATGAAATATGGTGTCAAAATTTGCTTTATTTGAAGTAATGTTAACTCTAGCACCTGCAGATTTCATTAAAAATTTTGATAGTCACCAAACTTTGACAGTAGTTACATATTATGACATGTCAACTGATTGAATTTATGATATCTCAACTGACTGGATTTAAAAGTCTGAAGAATGGCCTTTGAATTATCTGAAATTGCCATCTTTGGCATTGTATCTTCTGTCACAGATGAGTGATTTAGGATAAATGTAGCCCTCTTGTTATATATTATATCAATATTAAATTATCACTACATTTTATTAGGCACCATTTTGTACTCAGAACCACAATCATGATGATGGAATAAAGCATTTAATGACAACAAAAGTTGCTATATTGATTCTGGATTTTTGATATATATACATGTGTTAGATGCTATGTCTAAATAATTCATCTAAAGTTTCATCATTAAAATAAAACATGTACAAACAATGTTGAAAGTTTGAATTTAACAGAAATTGTTGCTGCAAAGGTAAGATTAGGTGAGTAAGATGGTGGGACAAGTATATCTGTAAGTGACTGTGTGAGATATGTGTCCACGGTGGTGAACCCACGTGACATGGTGGGACAAGTAGAACTATAAGTGACTGTATGAGATAGGTGTTGACTGTATTGAATCTACACGACACAGTGGGACAAGTAGAACTGTAAGTGACTGTGTAAGATACGTGTCCACGGTGGCTAACCAACGTGACATGGTGGGACAAGTAGAACTGTAAGTGACTGTGTGAGATACATGTCCACGGTGGTGAACCCACGTGACATAGTGGGACAAGTAGAACTCTGAATGACTGTATGAGATAGGTGTTGACAGTATTGAACCCACGGGACATGGTGGGACAAGTAGAACTGTAAGTGACTGTGTGAGATACGTGTCCATGGTGGCTAACCCACATGACATGGTGGGACAAGTAGAACTGTAAGTGACTGTGTCAGATACGTGTCAACGGAGGATAACTCACATGACATGGTGGGACAAGTAGAACTGTTAGTGACTATGTTAGATACGTGTTGACAGAAGTGAACCAATGGGACATGGTTGGACAAGTAGAACTATAGGTGACTGTGTGAGATACGTGTCCATGGTGGCTAACCCACATGACATGGTAGGACAAGTAGAACTGTAAGTGACTATGAAAGAATCGTGTCCATGGTGGCTAACTCATGTGACATGGTGGGACAAGTAGAAATGTAAGTGACTATGTAAGATACGTGTCCATGGTGGCTAACCCACGTGACATGGTGGGACAAATGGAACTGTAAGTGACTGTGTGAGATACGTGTCAAGGGTGGTGAACCCATGTGACATGGTTGGACAATGGTATTGAATTGTGTTAAAATGCTAAGGAAAAGTGCCGCTTCAGGTAGCATTTCTGCAGACAACTTGCGTAATATTTCATGCAAATTCGCAAAACAAAGAAAAAATGCTGTCTTTGTACCATCAAGTGGCCATGCATAATTCATATTTTTTGCAAAAGGTGCAACAGTCTATTTGCTCGGTTGAAAAAATTCTGGTAGGGAGTGGTGCTATTTACAAACAAGTTTGCTTGGCTGCCCGTTAACACCAATGGTTCATCTATATCCAGACATGGCATACATTTCTTGAATTGTCATGAATTAAGAAATTATTTGCAAAAATGTTATATGAATTGGGCTCTTCCTCTGATTTTTTACACCACTCCATACCATTAGGTGTACAGGAGTTATTATGAAGCTGCCATAGACGGTTACAGTGTTGCCCTCTACTACCTATCACTGCTGAGGTAATGGGTTCAAGCCACACTCAGTCTAAAAAAACTTGTGAGAAAGCTTGTCATTTATTTGCAGAAGGACATGGTTGTACTCAGATTCATTCTGAGGTCATTCTTTTCCAATAAAGAGTAAAGCATATATAACTTGTCATGTGTTGAAAATAGTGTTAAATTCCCATTAAAAAAAAACAAAGAAAAATCAGTTCTTTACTGTTTTAATGCTACATATCATTCTTCAATCATAGTGTTTATTGACTTCTGAATTTTCACTGCTTTGAGAATATTTTGTCACTTCACACACTTGCTAGCACCCTGGTGTATCAAACACTCCTTATATTCATTTGTGTCACTTTACCGATATATTCACACTTTACTCACCTGTCAAAATTGTATAGTCATGTAGATCTGGTCTTGGAAAGTTGTCATGCTATGATTGTTGCTGGAACAAACTGTATATTGTATATATATATATATGTTGTGTTTATGTCTGTCTTATGATTCAGCTACATGATATAGGACATATCTCCCATTGCTTATATTTGTATTTGGTGCTATGTAATTCCAAGTCTGTCAATAATGGTTTTCAAATAAAGTTTGTAGTTATGTTCTAATTAGGGCTCGCATTTGCATTCGCAATTTGGCCGAATATGGGTCACATTTAGAACATATCTCCCTCAATGTCCAGCTTTTAGTGCTTCATCATTTGGGTTGTTTGTGTTTTACTGATATGTTTTGTGCTGCGAGATGTACTGGAAGGTGAGACCCAATGTCGAAACATCATACATATATAAACGTGGCTTGTTATCTGTTCTGTAGTGCTAGAGATACCCGACATTTGTTCTGATTTAGAATACAGAGCTGTTCTAGTAGTAGAGCATCTGCGGAAGGATGTGGGTTTGATCCCTGGCTGGGTCATACCAAAGACTTGAAATATGCATTATGGTTCTAAAAGCTTTACGGCTTGGCACTCAGCTCTTAGAGGACAGTTCTAGGTCTTGTCAGCCTGGTGGCAGTATAATTTGACTGTTTGGAGTATCATACCATACTAAGCACCATACAACAACTGTTCTGATTTGTGATGAAAGCAAGCTAATTGACATCACACAAGAGATGGTATGATGCTTGCTATGTAGGTATAATCATGTTATTGGCTTCAAAAATGAAACTCTTGGAAATCTCATTCCAGGGATCTACCTTATTATAACAATAGTTACTAACACATTATTTGTGGGTTATCATTCAATTTGGTGACCATTTTGGGTTATCCTTTTACTTCATATACATGCATTTGGACACCTCTAACATAGAAGGCTTTTGAATTATTGGGTGAATTATGTTTATATTAACTGACAGAGTGGAAAACAGTGCAGAAAGTGTTCAGATTGCTCGTTACGAGCAATCTGAACTCTTCCTGCACTGTTTTCAAAGGCCTTATGTGATTGGTATCTATGGAGTAAAGGGTTATCTACCCTACAATTGGTTCTACTCTGTGGTAATTGATAATTTGTTATTCTTTATCATTGATAGACAGATCACTGTCTCTGTTGTAGGAGAGAAAAAAAACGTTTTAATAATTGGATAGTACATTTGTATATTTTAAAATCATAAATAATGCTAACATTTTAGATTTTTTGAAATTGTGTTCGAGATAAGTTTAAATTACATTCAATATCATTTGGAACTGGAGATGAATATTTGAAGATGATGATGAGCTTATATATTGTTGAAATGACCTTCTATATTTACTTATGGAATCAGTGAAAATAGCAGGTTGAATTTTAGATATTTTGAAATGGTAATGAGATCATATCTACCTGAAAATGTTACACATATACATATACACTAATAACCTTTGTATTACTGTAGCTCTTATCATTTATACCTTATTATTATACATGTAATATAACATTTGTACATTTAATTAGTTACAAGTTAAACAGTGTCAGAGTAAATTAATCAAATGAGCATACAAACAGTACCAAGAAATACAATATGATAATGGAAATATTCCTTTGATTTGTTAACATTTTTACATTTTACAATACTTATGTTTCATACAGTTTATATGTTAGTATTTACCGTGCTGATTTACTGTTCTATAATTATTCTTTTCTTAGACACTTGTGGCACATATTTCAATTATAGAAGAAAATACTTTTGTAAAATTTCCAAAAAGATAATTATCATGTGCTACTTCTTTAATGTTTCTTTTTCTAGTCCACAGCACTGACATCTAACAACCTCTAACCTCTCACGCTGAAGTGATGGGTTCAAGCCACACTTATTCCAAAACTTTTATATGAGAACATTTACCAGTTATTAATGGAGTGACTGGTTCTACTCAGATTCATTCTGAGGTCTTTCTCCCCCAACGAAACTAGGTATACCATATATAACCTGTCATGTGTTGTAAATGACATTTCTGATTTAACAAAGTTTATTTGCTAGGAATAAAGATGTTTAAGAATCACAAGTGGCTTTTTCTTTATGATTCTTATGTTGATGTCCTATGTGCCACAACTGTCTTGTTTAGTTGGGGAACAACTACTGAAACATTACTTCACATACTAATACAACAACGTTGATATGCAGGTGTCTGCAGTCCAAGAACCATCAGCTGAACCTCAGTTGAAAACAATGTCTCTGGAAGAAGCTCTTGAAATGAACAAACGCCTCAAGTCTGAGGTGGATGCAACAGACTCCGAGGACAAGTCTACAGGAAATGGTACAGAGGTAGAATGTAAAAACATGGGTGCTCATCTTGTACAGTCTAATAATTCAGTAGCAAACATGAAAGAGAGTGCTACCAGATCTAATGAAACTGAAAGTGAGAAAACTGTTCTAGAAGTGGCTGAAACAAATATTGAACAGCCAACAGGGATACAGTCTAGAAAACATTCCAAGGAGAACCAGTCTGCAAGTCTAATGCAGAAATGCATAGACTGCTTCCAGATTTTTTTCCATACATTAACACTTCAAAAGATAGTAAGAGATGAAAGATTGGGTCAGAAATGTTTTGAATCAACCATGCTTAATGGACCTGATGAGGAAACCAGTCCAGTTTTTGACAAAGATTCATATTTGGATTCTGGCTCAGAATTCAGTTATAACGATAAATTATCACCAGATTGTGGAACAGGATTTGGAAGTGAGTTGAAGATATCTGTTAAAGAAGTTGAGGAGACCAGCATTCAAACATTCTCTTCTGCATGTCAGCTGTTGGTTGAATTTGCCAGTTTCCCAATGTACTGCCAAGATTCTAGACTAGAAGGTGACCAGTTGAATGGTAAGATATGATATTGTGTTGTGATGAATATATGAAAGATTTTTTCCATTTATAATATAAAAAATGATTGGTTGTACGCATGCTCAGTGTTGAACTATCAAGTTTTTATTTCCATAATCAATTATAGATGTCTTTGATCTTTATTAAACATGAAAATTGATTGGTGTATAGTTGAATTGGGATTAAAAAATATTAATTTTGTTAATTCAGAGGTACCCAGAGTCGTTTTATTGTATATTTTATAATTTATTTCCATTTAGACGACACAATCTGTTAAATTAAACTATTAAACATGAATTATTCTGTGCTTACTTTCAGACCAGTCTAGTTTACCATGCTGGGTCCAGGACCTGGTTACCTGCTGTTGTTTTGTTGACAACTTTAATGTACAAAGTTCAGCAATCTCCACAATGTTGGATTTAAGTATACTGACACAGTCTGTGCAGGTGGAGAACAAATCTGTGAATAATGTAAACCACTCAGATCCAGATGAACCCAAATCCATACAAATATTACCCACATTGCACCACCGTGATCTCAGATACTTGGCAGAGAAAACAAATTTTTATAAGGTATAATAAAGACCGATTTGGTTATCTTTTTTTCACAACTACATTTCATTCTCAGAAAAAATATTTTTACGCAAGACAGTGGGTTAAGACTGTATTAGTACTGTAATGTTAATTATGGCTTGAGTATTATTACAAAAAAATTAGCTCAGTTGGTAACACATCTGACCATCAATCCAGGGGTTGTAAGTTCTAATCCCTGACTCAACAGACTCCATGATGATTGATTTACAACCTTGTGTCCCATAACCATTCGTCTCTCACTGCAGATTCAAGTTGGAAAGTCATCAGCTATATGTGGAGATGGGGTGTGCTCAAGTACTGGTTAACCTTTCAGGATCCTAGGAAACAGTGGTTAGGTTAACTGATCATCTGTTAGCCCTTGATAACATAAAACTGATGCTTAACACGCCTTGCATCTGTAAACAATTCACATTTTTGACTTTTTATAAAAAAACGTAAGCTCAATCATAATGAAATGTTGTATGCAGCTTTGGTACTTAAAGGTGAATCAAAATTGTGAATTGCATGGTCCCCATCTCCCTGGGGCCTTGGGGGTAGGCCAAAATTGTCAAATTCAAGGTAAACTTTAAAAATCTTCTTCTTAATATAGGAAGCACTGGAAAACAAATATTGAGCATTATTATGGACGTATATGGGCTTTTTATAAAAATTGTGATTTGCATATCCCTGGGCTCAACGGTTTGACCCTGGGGGTTGGGCCTTCTTTACTAAATCTATATAAGAAAAATTGACAAAAAATGTTATTTCTTATGACTGATTAGACTTATCTGAATGTTTCTTGGATAATCAGGTGACTGTTAAAGCCCATGGGCCTCTTGTTTAGTGGTGTCGGAATAATATGATCTGTTAAAGGAATGAAACCACTTCACTTTTAAAGTCTAGATTGTAGTAAACTGTTTAAAAGGATTATTGTTTTAATAGGATAAACTCCAATAAAAATCAAGGTTGATGTAAAGGGAGTAGAAAATTGATACAGGTATAAATTCTCATATATTTTGTGGATCAAATAAAAATAATTTTTTAAAGATCGTCTTAATAACTTGACTTCAGGATTGGCAAACTTTCTGACTTCATGCTAACTTCATATTGACTATTGACAGATAAGTTATTTTATTCTGTACTTAGTATTACATCTTATAAAGCTATAATATAGGTAAAAAGAAAATAAACTAAAAAAAAACTAAGCATGATAATGTAATGTCAAAGCTATAATATGTTGTTACTGTGAATAGGTGTGCACTGCCATATCCAAGAGGTGAGGAGATAATGGATACACATGCTCTGGAATTCCCAATTTATAGCTTAATGACATCCATAATCTATTAATAACTCATATATAGGATCCACTGGAAAAATACCTTGTAGTAGAAATATTCATATTTAATACGATTTTACAATTACATGGTTCAGAATGCTAAGTTATATACATGTACTATATGTACTGGTGAACCTAAAATGAATATGCTTGTTTGTATTGTACAGATGTCTGCCAGTATATTGTGGTGCTACCTGGATGAGGCAACACCCCATTACCACCAACTCACAGTCAAGCTTTTCCACATACTTCACCAGGTGGCGCCCTCCAGCTGGATATGTGAAAATGTGATAGGGAACCAGCTTGTACATGAGGATGAGGTATGTTTTCATGCGCTTGGGTGGGCAAGCATATAGCTTCCTCTTTGTCAGTTTGTGTGTGAGTGTGTTTGTCTGAATTCATTTCTTGAGAATAACTCGAGCAGTATTAAAGGGAATCCACTTGGAACATGGATAGAGGGTGATGTGTCAGTGCAAAGGTAACTCTATCTGAAATAATGGCATAGTTATCTCTACTTTTGTACTTTATTTTTGTTTGTCTGGAGTATGGAAGGGAATCCAATGTGACTTGGAACACGGATAGAAAGTGTGAAAGTGGAGAGTGAAAGAACCATAACTTTATATTCAATAATGGCAATATTATTTACCCTTTTGTATTTTATTTTTGGTTAATTTTTCTTGTCAGTTGGGCAGTATGGGGCATTTCAAGTTGTGAAGTTATGTACAGTTGTATGGGGTATGTCACGTATGTTTGACAGGTTGTATAAACTACTATATTTAATGTTCTCTTTATTACTAGAAAAGAAAGATAGATGCATTCAAGAAGTTTACAATTTTGTGGCATTTAACAAGAACTAAGAAAACTGGAGTTATTCCTGGTAAACCACTGCGAACATTTGACAGGTAACATAGTGAAAAAAAATCTATGTATATATGTATATGATTAACAAAGTACATGTACTTTGAAATGATTAATTTATGTAACACCAAAATAGTTCTTTAATGAATACAATAATTAATGTTGAAGTGTAATTAATGCATATATTAATGCATCCTTAATTTTGTTTAACAACAAATAGTATTGTGGTTGGTTTGTTCAGTTTACTCAATACTGTCTCACAGGCCCGATTAGCTCAGTCTGTAACGTGTTTTGCTATCAATCCAGGGTTCGTAAGTTCGTATCCCCGCCTGGCAACAGTCCATGATGATTGATATACTGTGAAATCGTTAATTTTCGTGGGGTACTAATTTTCATGGATTTCATGGGAAGCCTAGACAACGAAATCAAATACCCACAAACTTAGTTTATGCAATAATGTAATGATGTCAACATAAATTACCTCTGTTTTCATATGCCTATGTGCATCGCATTGTGGTAAATAATTCATCCTTTATTTACATATTTTCTTTCGTCATATTGCATCAATATTTACATTGACGATTTTGTAAATAGTGCAAGCTTTTTTTATTACTCATATCATCTGTAATTCATGACGTGTGTGTGTGTGTAGCGAGATGTGTATTTCAATCAAATGTCAGAGTTGCTAAAAATAGACTGTCACCTTGCAGCAAAACGCTATCGAGACAATGTGAAATAGGCCTACGGTAAACATTATAAACAAAGTGTAAAACATTGCAAAGGAACAGTATGCGCGAGTACAAAGAAAAAACTAAAACACAAGTTTCAAGTAATATATTTTATTTAGAGGTATTTTTTTAATTCTACTTTATAATTGTTTCTCTTTATGATTAAATATATGGTTATACATTTTGATGAATAAAACAAACAAGGTTTACTTTCCATTTTCATAGTCACGTGACGGGACACTATTGTTATTTACGCCAGGCCTGCATTCTGAAACACTTTCTGGATTAGATGTCGAACTTCTCCTTTCCTCACCTGCTGTTTGCATAACAATTAGTTTTATATCGTACTTGTATATTAGGGTACTAATTAGCATGCGTCAACTCTTATTGGCACAGCAGGGTGCGATAAACCCTGATGCGCGACTTGTGAATTTCTTCAAAGGTTAACAACTGGAACACACTTTGCGATGTCGAAGTTTGTTTTTTTTTAATTAAATTGGTTTTCAAAGTGGAAACCATGAAATTTAATACCCACGAAAATAAATGATTTCACAGTATGACATTGCATCTCATTATCATTCGTCTCTCACTGCTAATTCAAGTGGGAAAGTTATGAGTTACTTGCGGAGTTGGGGTGTGCTCGAGTACTGGTTTACCTTTCAGGATCCCAGGAAACAGTGGTTAGGTTAACTGATCATCTATTAGCCCCCGATGGCATAAATATGACACTAAATATTAAATCAGTCAATCTCACAGAACTATTTTTTTATGCACTGTATTATATTGGGTAAAGAATTAATTTTTTGAACATGTGAAATTTATGGAACATATAAACATTGCTTGTACACATGTAATTATAATATTCATTTGGAATTATTGGGGATATTTATATATAAAAACAACCACTAGACCAATTTGCATTCTTTATATTTCGATAGATTAAATGATGCATTTTTTTCCCCCCTGTAAATGCAAAAGGATGCAGCATCTAATTTTATTATTTTTTTCAAAACTTCCTTTCCACCGAAAGTACGGTAAACAGACATTAATAAAGTTAAAATATTTCATTTAGGGGAGGTAACTCTTCATTGAGACTTATAACTTCCTACTTTCATATTTAGGTCAATGTTTGTGGTGCTGGACAGCCTGAAGGAGGAGACAAGTTCTGTGAAGATGATAGCTACAACATGGCTGACCCATATCATACAACATGGAGACATAAGTAGAGTGATGGAGCCTTTACTGCTCATGTTGCTGCACCCAGACACTGCCAGGTAAGTTGATGCTGTCACACTTTTATTCTCTTGTCTTTTTATCTAGACTGGTTTTGTAAGCTTTGTTTTTGTTTCTTTGTGTAAGTTCATGTATTGTACAATATGTAGGGATAATTTTATCCATAGGCATAAATAATTTCTAATATTTATATTGAAACATGTTTGAGTGGCTCATTATACCAAGCCTGCTTTGTCTTATCTTGACATTCAGGCTTGGTATGCTTCACTCTGTAAATATACAGTAGAATCTCAATGGCTCCAACTCAATGGGATTGGACAAAATTATTCATTTTAAGGGTTGTTTGAGCCAAGTATTGTCCAATATCATACCATACATGTACATGTATATACATCAAAATAGGAATCGGCCAGGACCAGATAAGTGGTTCGAGCTGGACGTGGTTTTCCAACCCTCTGTGTTCGAGCCAACGAAGTTATATTTACATTTGTTACAAGGCATAGGTGACACTTTACCCTTGACATAAATCTTTTCTTTTTTTCAAATATATGCATAGAAAAGAACAATCATATATGTACATATATGTATTCAAGAGCAGATGTGTAGTGCAAAGACCGTTTATGGTTATTTAGAAAAATGTTTTGTCATCGTCTATTCAATAATTTAGCTCTGTTAAACCATATTGTATGTTTGTTTCTTCATTTTGATATTCACTCATCTCAAGTTGATGTTTACAAACCAGTGTTTTGTTTATTAATAGTTATCTTGTCTTGAAATACTTGGTTTACTGATGTATATATTCGAAGGCAAACGGAAAACTGATAAGTGGAATCTAATTGTGTGGAGTTGAAAAATGATTTTTAAAACATAAAACCACATTACATGTAACAAATTTCATATAAGTTTTGAATTAGTATATCTCCACAATGTTTAGAAATGGAATATTTTGTCATGGGCAATTACAAATTGATATACAAACTGGGAA
The DNA here is from genome assembly GCA_029582155.1 of Panopea generosa. Classification (NCBI taxonomy): domain Eukaryota; kingdom Metazoa; phylum Mollusca; class Bivalvia; order Adapedonta; family Hiatellidae; genus Panopea; species Panopea generosa. The sequence continues at coordinate 54,610,450 of CM055898.1, forward strand.
GTATATTGAAATTTGCACTGCTAGCATGCATTGGAGAAAAAAATAAGGAGTGATAAAAAGAAGCACCTTAAAACTTGAGTATATTTTTGCGTTCATTAAGTTCAAATGTTTATAAGTTTTGAATTTTTAAACAAGTGAAAAGATCAGCATTCTTAAATTAATGTACTTATAGCTATTGCAGGAATGCAACTTGCAAGTTGTACATTCAATTTAAAATGGAACCTATTATCTTTAATCTACAGTCAGCTTTATTGTAAAATAAGAGATAAAATATGTTTTATTTGGAGTCAAAGATAAGAGATGAAATAAGTTTTATTTTGAGTAAAAAACAAGTAATAAAATATTTACTTTGAGCCAACAAAACATGTATGTCTGTGGTATGACCAGGCCAGTGATTGAACCCATGACCTGTAGTATGCGAGGTGGATGCTCTACCCCAAGACCACCGCTGCAGTTACAAGACAGATAAACAGCAAACATTGCATTTATTACAAACAACTTTATACTGCTGTCTGACTTTGACATAAGATTTTATTGTACAATTTTCTGTTTACAGAGTGTCTATTCAACATGTGAACATCCACAAACCATGCAAAGTGCGTATATCAGAATCAAGTGACGACAACAGTGAAGCAAACATATATGCCATCAGTAGTGAGGGTGGCAATGTCATCTATCATGTCAGCTCTGCGAGGGATGCTCCCAAAAAACAATTCCACGAGGATCTGAAATCTTACTCTCTAACTGTGCTGGATGAGAAAGGAGCAAACACAGCTCCTGTGAGATGTAGATCAGAACAGGAACTCCACTTTGAAAAAGTTGATCCCAATAATTTAAGTTTAAGAATAAATCCATTTGGATCCGAGAGCTCTCTTGATAAGCTGATATTTTCCGGTTTTGAATTCACCACTCCCTATCAAGAGCATATTGTAAACAAAGCAAAACGGTTGGATAGGGAGACATGCAAGAAAGAAGGCATCTCCTTTGTTGATGCTGGAGATTTAACACAGGGGGAGGAGACTGAAGATGAACAAAAGGGAGATAACACAGATTATTCTGCATCAAACAAGAATAACTCAACGGAAACTATTGGAGAGTCGACAGAGGATGCTGTCAGGCATATTATTGATGACGTCATAGCAGAAGTTGTTGGGGAAAAATTGGAAGGAAATATTTCTCAAAATTCGAATGAGACTGTTCCAAGAAAAGAACCTCCAAGAAGATTGATGCAGAGAACAGAGAGTGTGACATCAAGTAATGCAGACCATGAACTGTTAAACTCCGTCAACAAGCATGGATCTGGCATTGATTCACCAACTCTTAGTGAGCAGGATGTGTCCATGTTTCCAAATGGTGGCAAGGTGGAAGAACATGACTCAACTGATATCCATACTCTTCACATGCACATGCTTCTCTATTCTCAGAAGTATGACTACGAAAGAACTCTGTATGCTCTCTCCACTCTGAAGGCTATGTTAGTGGCGTGCCCACGGTTAATGGTTACTTCTCTAGTCACTACAAGTATAAGTTCATTGAGAGCTCCACAAATGGCAAAGTTGCAACTCCTGCTTGCCAGACATAGAAAATCTGTGTTTGGGAAAAACTTCTTTGGTGAAATACCAGCAGAAGTGATGTCAAACTACAGAAGTAGCATGTTTATAGAAATGCTGATCTCAGTTTGCCTGTACTTTATCAGAGGATATTATCCAAATCTAATGATGAGCAAGCTGTCACAGGATGAGTTGCAAGGCAACAAACAGGTTCATATTATAGCAACAGAAACCTTGACCTTGATGATGTCGGAAGTAATCGGCATAATGAGAGATTCTGGAAAGAATTTTGTATCGTATATAAGTGATCTGCTGCAAAGGTGCAAAGTTCAAAAGGCCTTGCTACATTGTGTTTTGGCTGTGATATATAACCTTAGAAAGGGGAAAGAACGGAATTCCTCAAAGATCACTGAAGCTATAATAGCCTTTAATGAAGAAAGGTTAGAACCATCTGCTAATGAAACCTTCCAGATTAAACTTTTAAATTTTCTTCTTGTAATGATAATGCTTGAAGATCAAATAAGTTGTATCCAAGGAGGCCCTGAATCCACCCCGCAGAAAGAATGGGACAGACTGAAAGTGAACTATCAACCATCCTTGAACAATGTAAGATACAACTTGGGCAATCCCATTGTCCAACAAGGGATGTTTGTGTCAGCAGTTCTTAGTGCCTTAAAACAGTTCCACATGTGCCACATGCATCGCCACTGGGTGTCCTTGGTAACTGCAGCTTTACCATATATGGGAAAGTGTCTTCCAGGTATTGTCATGACGGTTGTATCACAGCTGTGTAGAAATGTTGAAACTCTGGCATCTGAATATGAAGCAGACGGAAAAACTAGGTATGTTGCATTAGTGTACGTTTATAATAAATTTATTTTAGCTCAATTGCAAAGAAAGTTCAAAGCTTATATGAACTGTTCTTGAGACCGCTTCCTGGGTAGAATCATTGCTGAGTGTTGTTATTTAAGAGGCATCAGATCAAGCTGTGGATCTAACCTGCAACCTCTGGCGTGATTGGCTAACAATCTGTCCACTACACTACCGCCCCACTTTTTTGTATTTATTCAATACATACTTATTTTTCTGTTGTTTAGTGTTTTACTTCAAATATCCATTCCATATTTGGGCGCACAGACAAAGTGGTGACTATATGCTTCCTTGATTTTTTTTCAGAAAGCATAACTAATAAAAGATGAACATCAGCACCCATGAGATGCTCTTGTTATTAATTGTTACCTTTTCTTGTACAGTCCTGCACATCTTGAGAAGATTCCTCCAGACCATGTGGTAAATATGCTGGATGGATTGATGACTTTGTGCCACTACTGTTTGTTGGATAATGTGTCGCCAGTTTCCATTGGTCAGACTGCACCATCACCTACTGTAGTCACACCCACTAACATGGCATCCAGCAGCTTACTGACCAATCTCTTCCATGTGTTTAATCCTGCGGGTGGAAGCAGGGTATGTATGTGCTGTATATACATTTGACCATCATATATCTTGTAGTATTTTATTTCAGCACTATTGTAGTCATTTTGAACATGTTTTTATCCTTTTGACACCAGATTTCAGAACTTATACTATTTTGTCCTATCTTTATAAGTATTGTGGTACTTTTATAAGCTCCTCATTTTGAAAAAAAAAAAACATCGAAGAGTAATTGTCATGACCCTGGTGTTAGCGTTGGTGTTCTCCTGTTAGCAGTTTATGTTGAGCTCTGCTTCTTCTCTGTTTCAGAACAAACTAGTTGTGTTATAGTGACTAAACTTCATAAACTCATTCATATCATGTTATACAAACAATGTATACAGCTAAGATACCTAAGACTGTATATGTTAGGCTCTCAAACCTTTGGTATAGTTTTGTGTTAAGCTTGGCTTTGAATTACTTTTTCATCTGTTTTTCAGTAATAGCATTGATTCTGATCCCTATCATGTTAAAGCAGTTTACATCACTGACCTTGACTGGCTTAAAAAAAGAAGAAAGACAAGCGTCTGCATCCACTTGAGGTGCTCTTGTCTACATTGCATAACATTTATTGTTGTCGCCAGTAGAATTACTCTACTCTTTACTCTGTAACTTTATTTTGACCATATATGTAATTTTCTATGTAAAAAGTATGGTTTTTTTTAGGATAATAGTCCGCAGCGTGATGTTGGTTTATTGTCTCCAGTGCTGGACGCTCGTAACAACATTCTTAGTGTACTACCCAGGATTATAGCATGCATGGCGTCACTCTGGCGTGCCATCAACATGACAGAAAAGCATGAAGAATCTTCAACATTGACGATGGGTGCACCAAAGGTAAGCTGTTAATATATTAATAGTATGGGATTTAATGCAGATTTAAAACTTGCCAGTTATAAATGGACACCAGATTTATTAGTGGATAGATCTACAGTCCATAAGTGACTAGATCTATAGTCCATAGGTGACTATGTCTAAAGGCCATAAATGACTAGACCTACATTCCATAAGTGACTAGACCTGTAATTCTTAAGTGACTATGTCTAAAGTCAATTGATCTACAGTTCATAAGAGACAATACCTGTACTCCATAAGTGATTATACCCACAGCCCATAAGTGACTATAACTACAGTACACACATGATTATAGCTACAATATATTAGTGACAAGACATGTAGTCCATAAGTGACTGGACTACAGTCCATAATGTACTGCACCCACAGTCCATAAGTGACCAGATATATACTTCATAAGTGACTAGATCAACATTCCATAAGAACAGACCTGCAATCCCTAAGCGACTAGACCTATATTCAATTAGTGATTAGATTCACAGTCCATAAATGATATATGACTAGAACCACAGTCCATAAGTGATAAGACATACAGTTCATCAATGATTATACATACAGTCAATGACTGAATATACATACCATTCATTAATGACTTGACATACGGTCCATAAAGGTAACCACAGTCCATAAATGACTAGTCACAAAGTCTAGTCATACAATTCATCAATAAATATACATACAGTCAATACATACAGTCCATTAGTGATGAGACATACAGTCCAAAATTACTAGGCATGTAGTCCATAAGTGACTAGAAATGCAGTCCATAAGTGACTAGAAATGCAGTCCATAAGTGACTAGAAATGCAGTCCATAAGTGACTAGACACACAGTTCATTTATGACATAAGTCCATAAGTGGCTAATCATACAGTAGCATAGTGTACATAAGTGACTATACCCATATTCCATAGGTGTAGTGACAGGCCATAGTCCATAAGTGACTGCACATGCAGTCCATAAGTGACTTATACTCACAGTCCATAATTGACTTCACTCACAATCCACAAGTGACTACACTCACATTCCATAAGTGACTGAACCTACAGTCCATAAGTGATGAGACATACAGTCCATAAGTAACTAGGCATACATTCCATTAGTGACTAGAACTGCTGTCTGTAAGTGACTAGATCTACAGTTCATAAGTGACTATACCTGCAGTCCAGAGACCAGACATACAATCCATAAGTGGTGACCAGACATACAGTCCATAAGTGGTCTGACATACAGTCAATAAATGACTGATACTCACAGTCTCATAAGTGGCTAGAGTTACAGTACATAAGTGACTAGAGCTACAATCCATAAGTGACTAGAAATACAGTCCATAAGTGACTAGAGCTACAATCCATAAGTGACTAGAAAATACAGTCCATAAGTGACTAGAGCTACAGTCCATGAGTGACTAGACATACAGTCCATAAGTGAATAGAGCTACAGTCCATAAGGAACTAGAGTTACAGTCCATAAGAGACTAGAAATACAGTCCATAAATGACTAGAGCTACAGTCCACAAGAGAATACAGCTACAGTCTATACATGATTAGAACTACAGTCTATAAGGAACTAGAGCTACAGTCCATAAGTGAATAGAGCTACAGTCCATAAGTGACTGACTAAAATGATGAATGTTTGGTAGATATGATGTTAAATTATATTTATTATTGTTTGTATTTCATCATTTGCTATTATAACCATATATAATGAGTGTTGAAGTAACTATAACCAGAAGGCAAGTATTATGCTATATTATTTTGTCAGCCATATCTTATTGTTGAGTGCTTATATGGCCTGCTCATCCCTGTGTTCATCTGTACTTTTGGCAATTTCATTTTGAAAAATCTTATACATAAGTGAAATTTTAACTGATCTTTCAATACTTGTAATTTTTAGTACAGTCAATGGCTAGTTGATAGTCGAGGCATATTAATTACATTGTACATGGCATTGTTTCAGTATAATATGTGACTACAGCAGTATAAAACCCTGTAACCCATGTGAGCTATAAAACAATAATTCAGCTTATTATAAAATAGTTTAAATCTTAATGCACACAGCTATAATTAAACTATATATACTTCTAAAGTGTCAAGTCAAGATCCTGTTTTCATATCATGCAAACAATCCAGATCTTATCTCTCCCACCTTCCTGTGTATGTGCATGCAGATTACCATTATCTCTTACACTGAACTTCATTTGTATTCAATTCTGAGAAAACAAATATGTAATAATGAAGTTGTAAGTATGTAGTAACATTCTAAATGTGCTACTTGATTAAGTCATTATTAGTATGGGCAAAATTGTACCGTTCTGAGAGTTAAAGGGTCATAACTCTGATGGTAATTGTCCAATTTTGACAATAACATACTATAAACCGTAATCAAGTTATCATCCAACCTGAACGTTCACACTAAAAGCTGTCAAAACTGAAATTGATTTTTTTTATTTGATTTCCACTGTGGCTTAATAATCAAATTGACTGATATCATTGTACAAACTAACTTTAGACAATCTGTTAACCTAACCACTCTTTCCTGGGATCCTGGAAGGTCAACCAGTACTCGAGCACACCCGTCTCCACAAGTAACTGATAACTTTCCCACTTGAATCAGAGGTGAGAGACTAATGATAATGGGACACAATGTTGTATATCAATCATCACGGAGACTGTGACTGGCTGTGGATTTGAACTCGCCACCCTGGATTGGTAGTTAATAGAGAAGAAATGTAGTTAACTGGTATGAACTGTTTACATGGTGGTCTGTCATACATTCACAGATACAGTATACAGGAAAGTATATACGCTTTCACATTAGAAGGAATACCATCAGTTACATTTATATTGGCACTTAGTTTTGTTTGATTCATGGTAAGATTGATATTTATAGGTTGTGAGACAGTACATCTTAGAGTTTCTCAGTCCCATCTCCCTACCCCATGGGTCACATCTATTAGGGGCCATAGCTGTAGCTTGGAATGACAGAAGAAAGAAAAATGCTGCCAAAAATCTCAAAAAGGTAAAAACACCATAATAAACAATTAATACTCTCTTGATGTAGGTAAATCTATAACAGGTTGGTGACCATAATATTTATTATAATGATTTGAAATGAAGATTTTGATATGCTATCATTTGCCTATATATATATTTGTCTAAATTCGTGAATTGGTTTGGTATTTGATTGTAATTTCATTAATTGGTTATACTGTATTCTTTAAGAATCTTTGAATTGGCATCTAGGTTATACTAGTTTTTTTTTTATATTGAAATATTGTTATCTTCATTAATTTGTAAGTTTTTTTAAGGATGTTCTTATATTGAAGTAATTTAATCATCATGAGTTTGTGATATATTTTCTAGGTTTTCCTTATATGGAAATAATGTAATCCATTTGAGTCCTTGTATGGAAATAATGTAATCCACTTGAGTCCTTGTATGGAAATATTGTAATCCACTTGAGTCCTTGTATGGAAATATTGTAATCCGCCAGAGTCCTTGTATGGAAATAATGTAATCCATTTGAGTCCTTGTATGGAAATAATGTAATCCATTTGAGTCCTTGTATGGAAATAATATAATCCGCCAGAGTCCTTGTATGGGAATGTTGTTACCGGTATGTTCAGGAGTCTTTAAATTGACATGAATAATTAGCTATAGTGTTCTTATATGAGGGCATAAGTTAATTCCTTAGTTGTATAAAACCAATTATTGTAGATCACCTCTTTGTCATGTGGAAATGTAACATGTATGCAAAAACAAAGTCATTTAATGTCATATATCGGTCATAAATAAAAAAAAAAGTATCACTGAGAGTATTGTTGTAGATTTAGAGAGCCTGTAACTATATTACAGAAGTCAGTTTATTTCTGTCACTACAGGTAGCTTCAGAAACTCAGTATAAGTAAGTTCATCTTACTCAAGTTTTTTCTGCCAAATAAATATTAAGTACCTGTATGTTGTATTATACAGGTGGTACCACCACCATGTGATGACCAGCTCTTGTTGGTAGACTTAGTGAGAGCTATCAAGGTTCTACCCATGGACACCCTCATACAGACTGTGAGGCAGGTGCTGAAACAGCCGCCCTCCAGTGAACTGAATAGAACTAAGGTAAGTAATGAACTCATACAGACAGTGAGGCAGGTGCTGAAACAGCCACCCGTCAGTGAACTGAATAGAACTAAGGTAAGTAATGAACTCATACAGACAGTGAGACAGGTGCTGAAACAGCCACCCGTCAGTGAACTGAATAGAACTAAGGTAAGTAATGAACTCATACAGACAGTGAGACAGGTGCTGAAACAGCCACCCGTCAGTGAACTGAATAGAACTAAGGTAAGTAATGAATTCGTACAGACAGTGAGGCAGGTGCTGAAACAGCGCCCTCCAGTGAACTGAAAAGAACTAAGGTAAGTAATGAACTCATACAGACAGTGAGGCAGGTGCTGAAACAGCCACCCTCTAGTGAACTGAATAGAACTAAGGTAAGTAATGAACTCATACAGATAGTGAGGCAGGTGCTGAAACAGCCACCCGTCAGTGAACTGAATAGAACTAAGGTAAGTAATGAACTCATACAGACAGTGAGACAGGTGCTGAAACAGCCACCCTCCAGTGAACTGAATAGAACTAAGGTAAGTAATGAACTCGTACAGACAGTGAGGCAGGTGCTGAAACAGCGCCCTCCAGTGAACTGAATAGAACTAAGGTAAGTAATGAACTCATACAGACTGTGAGGCAGGTGCTGAAACAGCCACCCGTCAGTGAACTGAATAGAACTAAGGTAAGTAATGAACTTATACAGACAGTGAGACAGGTGCTGAAACAGCCACCCTCCAGTGAACTGAATAGAACTAAGGTAAGTAATGAACTCATACAGACAGTGAGGCAGGTGCTGAAACAGCGCCCTCCAGTGAACTAAATAGAACTAAGGTAAGTAATGAACTCATACAGACAGTGAGGTTGGTGTTGAAACAGTCACCCGCCAGTGAACTGAATAGAACTAAGGTAAGTAATGTGCTCATACAGACAGTGAGACAGGTGCTGAAACAGCCACCCTCCAGTGAACTGAATAGAATTAAGGTAAGTAATGCGCTCATACAGACAGTGAGACAGGTGCTGAAACAGCCACCCTCCAGTGAACTGAATAGAACTAAGGTAAGTAATGAACTCATACAGTCAGTGAGACAGGTGCTGAAACAGCCCCCCTCCAGTGAACTGAATAGAACTAAGGTTAGTAATGAACTCATACAGACAGTGATACAGATGCTAAAACAGCCACCCTCCAGTGAACTGAATAGAACTAAGGTAAGTAATGAACTCATACTGACAGTGAGGTTGGTGCTGAAACAGCCACCCTCCAGTGAACTGAATAGAACTAAGGTAAGTAATGAACTCATACAGACAGTGATACAGATGCTAAAACAGCCACCCTCCAGTGAACTGAATAGAACTAAGGTAAGTAATGAACTCATACAGACAGTGAGACAGGTGCTGAGACAGCCACCCTCCAGTGAACTGAATAGAACTAAGGTAAGTAATGAACTCGTACAGACAGTGAGGCAGGTGCTGAAACAGCCACCAGCCATTGAACTGAATAGAACTAAGGTAAGTAATGAACTCATACAGACAGTGAGGTTGGTGCTGAAACAGCCACCTGCCAGTGAACTGAATAGAACTAAAGTAAGTAATGCGCTCATACAGACAATGAGACAGAAGCTGAAACAGCAACCCGCCAGTGAACTGAACAGAACTAAGGTAAGTAATGTGCTCATACAGACAGTGAGGTTTGTGCTGAAACAGCCGCCCTCCAGTGAACTGAAAAGAACTAAGGTAAGTAATGTGCTGATACAGACAGTGAGGCAGGTGCTGAAACAGCCACCCATCAGTGAACTGAATAGAACTAAGGTAAGTAATGAACTCATACAGACAGTGAGACAGGTGCTGAAACAGCCTGAACAGAACTAAGGTAAGTAATGCGCTCATACAGACAGTGAGACAGGTTCTGAAACAGCCACCCGCCAGTGAACTGAATAGAACTAAAGTAGGTAATGCACTCTTACAGATAGTGAGGTAGGTGCTGAAACAGCCACCTGCCAGTGAACTGAATAGAACTAAGGTAAGTAAAGTACATGGATTCCATGGAATTGAGTAGAACTAGATTAATGGTAAGTTGTGTACATCAAAATGAAAACTTCAGCAACTGCCTTCCAGTGAAATAAGTAGTTAGTTATGCATATTTGAAAAAAACAGCAGTCCTGTTAACTTGATATAACTTGTTAATAAAAAAAAACATTGTAAATATTTATGGTAAGAACTCAAAGAATTTATTCTTCTTGACATAAATAGTTTTAAAGTACATGTAAATGCTTGCATGAAAGATTTCTTAGACAATTACCTTCTAATCTACTGTGTAGAACTACATCAAGTTTGGCTGAAATATCCCTCTGGGCCAAATAATGTCTTTCTTTCTCTTACCGTGGGACAGAACTCTTTTTCATGGCAATGGCAACATTACAGTGGCCATTAATATCCCATAAACACCAAAGTTTTCTCACCTTTCATATCGAAATGAAACCTGTAAAATATAATATATATATTACAGAAGGGTGTACCACTGGAGGTGAATATGCTACAATTCTTCTATGCATATGTAGAGAAGACATCTGCCAGTCAGTTGGTGGACTCCTGGCCGGCCATGTTGGTCCTACTGAGGGATGGTCTACAATTGAACCTGATACCTCCTGGGCAGTTTCTCCTTGTACTGTAAGTATCATTGTGATTAAATGGATTCTATGTTGGGATCTTGATTTGTATGAAACAAAACTGTGTAAGTGTGATATACAAGTCCAATATGAACAGGAGCTTGTCCAGTATGGCTACTTTGGATTGATTTGGTATAAACAACTTACATTGCCCCATTTTAAAATTTGAAACTACATGCACATGTATTTTGTTTCATTTGATTTTAATGATGAGATTGATTGCAAGGTCAAATAATTAGTTGATGTGAATTAATTAATGATTTTTAAATTGCTGATTATTTCATTGAGATTATTATGTCCATATATTTGTCCTCAGAAGATGTACGGGAATCTTTAATATAAATATACGTAGTATGTAAGAGTAGATAGTTATATATGTTTGTTTTATTCCAGTATATTAAATGAGTTTGTTCAGAAGACGCCATCCATGGTAGATAAGAAGAACCAGCGTGATATACAGGAGATTGCCCAGCGACTGTTAGAGGCTGTGTCAGCCATTGCTGGCTCTTCTCTGGAACAGACCACATGGCTCAGGAGAAACGTTGCTGTCAAACCTGGTCTCCAGTCTGATGAACCAGAAACTGAGGATGGGAACCAGCATGATGATGGTGAGTGTGTGCATGATCAGAATTCAGAAATGTGTGAAATAATTAGGATACTGGTTTGTTTCTTTACTTTCTTGTTGATTTTAACCATGATATGTCAGATGACAGTGGGATAATCAGCACCTCATTATCATCAGTCTCTCACCACTGATTCAAGTAGGAAAGTTGTTCAGTTACTTGTGAAGATAGGTGTGCTCGAGTACTAGTTAACCTTCCAGTATCAAAGGAAGTAATGGTTAGGTTATCTGATAGTCTGTAAGCCCTGGATGGCATAAAAATGATGCTAAAGATTGAAACAAACAAATAATTGTCTAAAGTGAGTATTCAGAAGCTGAGTTGGTTTTCATCTGTTCAGCTATCTCAGATGCATGGATTACAGTTACATGTAACATTGTTCTTTATTTAAATTACTTACAGTCAATCTTGTCTTTACCCTTTACTCCATAGATACACATTTTTCCGCACCAATCACAGAAGGCCTTTGAAAACAGTGCAGGAAGAGTTCAGATTGCTCGTAACGAGCAATCTGAACACGTCCTGCTCTGTTTTCCACTCTGTCAGTTAATATAAACATAATTCACCCATTGCTGATATGTGGTGAATTAATGCTTTCAATATTAGAGGTGCCCAAAGGCATCTATATGAAATAAAGGGTTAAGCAGCCAGTAAAGGGAAGATGCAGAAGTGGTCTTTTAAGACAGGGTGTTGCTTAATACATTTTTTTTCTGAAAGCATCGAAATGGGAAATAGCAAATGGGCTGCTTAAGACAAGTGGTTGCTCAATAGGAGTGACCACTTACACAGGTTTTGCTATAAATAGAATTCTACTTCACGACTTGTCTTATTAAGATGCATGTAATTATAGGAGTATGTAATATTCCATGTTTGTTTTTTCCAGTTGGTAGTAAATCTGAGCGGCGTGTAGCTGATGTAGAACCTACTGTTACCACACCCACAGACAGCAAGTACAGTGTACAGGCACTCTCACTACTTGCTGAGGTAAACAATACTGCAGTGGAAAATATTGGTTGCTTACCCTAGAGTTTGCGGGTGCGATCCCTAGTTGGCAAGGCGACCTAAAAAACAACACTCTCTACTAGTTCTACTGGTTCTATCCAGGAAGAAGACTCGAGAGCAGTTCATATTAGTACTAAGCCTACTTCACAATGGAGCTTAAAAAAACTAATACATGTATAAAGTAAACAGTAATCTCTTGTCCTGTCCAATCGTCTATGGTTGAAGTAAGCTCTGGTATTATCAAATATCTGGTAAATTCAGCTCTTACTTAAATCACAATGGTAAAATAAAGCTCTCTTTTTATCCAGTAGCTGGTGAAAATAAGCTCTGTTTTATCCAATATCTGATGGGATAAGCTCTGTTTTATCCTGTAGCTGGTGGAATAAGCTCTTGTTTTATCCAGTAGCTGGTGGGAATAAGCTGTTTTATCCAGTAGCTGGTGAAAATAAGCTCTGTTTTATCCAATATCTGATGGGATAAGCTCTGTTTTATCCTGTAGCTGGTGGGATAAGCTCATTTTATCCAGTAGCTGGTGGGAATAAGCTCTGTTTTAACCAATATCTGGTAGGATAAGCTCGGTTTTATCCAGTAGCTGGTTGGAAAGGCATTGTTTTATCCAGTAGTTGGTGGGATAAGCTCCATTTTATCCAATATCTGGTGGGATAAGCTCTGTTTTATCCAATAGCTGGTGAGGTAATCTCCTATTTATCCAATATCTGGTGAGGTAATCTCCTATTTATCCAATATCTGGTGGGATAAGCTCAGTTTTATCCAGTAGCTGGTGGGATAAGCTCCATTTTGTCCAGTAGCTGGTGGGATAAGCTCCATTTTATCCAGTAGCTGGTAGGATAAGCTCTGTTTTATCCAATATTTGGTGGGATAAGCTTTGTTTTATCCAGTAGCTGGTGAGATAAGCTTTTTTTTATCCAGTAGCTGGTGGGATAAGCTCTGTTTTATCCAGTTGCTGGTGGGATAAACTCTGTTTTATTCAGTAGCTGGCAGGATAAGCTCTGTTTTATTCAGTAGCTGGTGGGATAAGCTCTGTTTTATCCAGTAGCTGGTGGGGTAAGCTCTGTTTTATTTACAGCTGGCATATAATAAAAGTTTGTTCTATTTCAATCATATTTAGTTTGTTGTGGAAATAATTTGTTTGAAATACATCTGAAGTATCTAGCGGAACTATGCTTTTTTTACGGTATCTTTTGGGACTAAGCTTTGTTTTTATACAGTATCCAGTTGGGGATTAAGCTTTGTTTTTATACAGTATCTAGTGGGGGATTAAGCTTTGTTTTTATACATTATCTGGTGGAATTAAGATTTGTTTTTATACAGTATCTGGATGGAGAGTATATTTTGTTTTATTTATATCCCATTCAATATGATAGGAGAATGCTCCATTGGTATATAGTATGTGTTGTTTGAATCACATCTGAAATCTGATAATAGAAGTAATCTCTGTTTTAAGCGCATGATGTAGTTTGTTTTTGTATATTAGATAGCTTCAGTAAATAATTTCAGTTAATTGCTTGTAACCGCTTGATATGCATTTTAACCCAAGTTATATTGACTTCCATGCACCAGTATTTTATAAAACTTGTTGTGTCCAACCTATTTGTTATACAGTGTGATATATTTTGTAGCTGACTGCACCCCTGCTAGATGTGATATACAGCAGTGATGAAAAGGACAAGGTTGCCACCTTCCTCACCACCATACTTTATAATGTCTTCCCTTACCTGAAAAATCACAGGTAAGCGTACTTCATGTATCGGTATTAATGGACAGAGAAATGGTCTTGTAAGTCACATGTAAATATCTCTGTTAAAAAACAACAAATGTTAATATCACACTTACATTTCCAGGTAGGAAATACATAATGAACATAACGATTACAAATTAAAGGTAAAACACAATTATTACAGGTAAATAGACATTGTATATTTATATATCACAGTTGAATACAAAAATGAGGATTCTCTATAGTAAATCACATGTATTTACTACAGGTTAGTATCACAATCATCGCCTAAAGGCATGAATCACAGGTTAGTATGCTAACAACTACAGGTATAAACAATAAGTCAACATCACACTTGTAAACAAGTTAATATCACACTTTTATACATTACACTTATAAACAACTAGTAAACATTACACTTTTAGTTAAATCTTGCACTGAAAATGCCCTGGTTATCATTCACATATTTAACGAACATGTAAATATCACACTAGTGAATAAAACATACTGTTTATTCTTGTAAACTTAATATAAAAACACATTTAAGGCCATTATAAATTAATTGCTAGATTATCATCCAATTTTTTTTGAAAAGGGATAGGGGGAAGTTTTGATATTTGATGTTTAAAATTTTTTTTTTTTAAAAAATGAATGAAAATAAGAAGGGTCAGGGCGGCATGAAAATTAGGGGGCAGGCAGGGATGATAATCTAACAATAAATTTATCATGCCCTAAACCACAGATAAAGCCTTTAATGCACAGCCTAATCTGTCAACATCTGCCCCTGGGTGCTCCATCCATACACAAGAGTCGAGACAAACTTTATACAAAGATTAATAATAAATTTAATATTTGATCCAGCATGTGTAGGAGTAGTAACAGATAAACTTGGGAAGGAAACTCCTATGTTGTATTTTTATTGAAAAGTTGATCCAGTATTGTGATTGTGTATTTCAGTTCTAACAACTTACCAAGTCTGCGAGCATCTGCCCAGTTCCTGGCCTCCATCAGTAGCTATCAGTACACGAGGAAGTCGTGGAGGAAGGAGGCGCTGGAGTTACTTCTGGACGGGTCCTTCTTCCAGATGGACACGAACTGTGTGAGCTGCTGGCTTACTATAGTGGACAATCTCATGACTCATGACAAAACTACTTATAAAGATCTCATGGGTATGTAGTTTACTTAGACTGTAGTTTGTTTTATTTCATGACTCATGACAAAACTGCATACAAAGATCTTGTGGGTATGTTGTTTACTGAGACTGTAGCTTGTTTTATCTCTTGACTCATGACAAAACTACATATAAAGATCTCATGGGTATGTAGTTTACTAAGACTGTAGTTTGGATTATTTGATGACTTGTGACAAAACTGTATAAATATCTCTTGGATATGCAGTTTTCTTGGACTGTAGTTTGTTTTATCTTATGACTCGTGACAAAACTACAACAAAGATCTCATGTGTATGTAGTTTACTCAGACTGTAGTTTGTATTGTTAAAGTTTTTATTTTACAATGGGAATCATTGATACTGTATCAGTTTTACTGGCTTGAATTATGTGAAGTAGAACATGGAAAATGAACATTTTCCTTTACATGTATTGTTTTTATCTTGAAAGAATGTTAAACAGTCATATTGTGTCATTGATTAATTGATTATTCTAAGGAATTATTGTAAGATATCTCTAAACATTTATATCCTTTTATGCTCTCTCTGAAAATAAAATACTGCATGTACCTTAGTTAATTAAAGTAATAACAAAAAACTTTATTTCAAGAGGGTAACACAGTTTATAGTATATATACAGCAGTCACTAATCCCCATCAAATAATAAAAATGTGATTTTAAAGCAAAATTTCCATTACACCAAATTACATAACATTTATAAATACAGATAGGCATGCACTTGTAATCTACAAGACACACAACCACACACGCATACAGTAATTTTGGTATAAGTTAATATTGAAAATTCTAGTATATGAAAGCTTGAGCAAATCAGCATATTTACACAAACAATTAAAAACTGACAGTATAATTTACAAAAGGCCATTGTTCTCAGTTGGTGACAATACATAACATTGATTCTTCAATGATATTGATTATTCATGCAATATTTATGTAAAGCTCATGAAAGTTATTCTAATAATTAATTTTTTTTCAGCACGTGTGTCAATGACACAGACTGGTTCACTGAATCTGTTCAGTAACAAGGAACAGGAGATCGATCAGAAGGCTGGTATGCTGAAACGCTTGGCATTTACAATCTTCTGTAGTGAGCCAGATCAGTACCAAAAATCCATACCAGAAATACAAGGTAAACCAGTCTACTGATGTTCTGTATGTTATTTGTCCACAGTCTAACACAGGTGAAATAAGCTGTATTGAGTACAGTAGATATAAGTATCATATCAGTACCAGTTTCACATATTATCATCTGCTGTTTTTTTTAAGAAAATTGAAATGGTGTCCATCTGTCCATCATGTTTTGACCAACAACTTTGCAGACACAACTTCTCCCACAGTTTTGTCATGATTCAAATGAAAATTGCTGTTCAGGAAGTAAATGATTAAATAAATTTTGAAACTACAAAAACTAACATTAAAAAGTGCAAACATATCTATTGTAACTTTTAAATATAACAAATTGTCCATTTAAAAAAATCTTTGTTTATTAACTTTTATAACAACAACATTCTAATATTGAATAGAAACACGTACTCCAACATTCATGAATGTCGCTCTTAATCATTTTCAGCACAGGAGGGAAATGGTATCCACTCACATATCATTTTATGTAACATGCCCTTAGAAATTCATGCGGGAATCTCGGTAGTAGATATTAATTTAATTTATTACAATTTTCTATCGAAAATTCCTTTGTAAATTGTCAGTATGAGTATGTAATCTTGTTTCGAAACATTGAAGGTATCCTAATATAATTTTTACCTGAGCCAGGCCTCAGTTGGTAATTTGTCTGACTATCAATCAAGGGGTTGTGAGTTTGATTCCTTGACCAGTCACAGTATCCGTGGTTATTGATATACAGCATTGAGTCTGATTGTCATACATCTCTCACTGCTGATAAATGTAAGAAAGCCATCTGTTACTTACAGAGATGGATGTGCTCAAGTACTGGTTAACCTTCCGAGAAAGAGTTGTGTTAATGATCATCAGCCCTAGATAGCATAAAAATGATGCTTAATATTCAGTCAAACAAACAAATGGCGACAATCAGGACCTTGATTTCTTAATTCTTTTTCCATTGAATTTCTTGTGTTCCACCATTATTACTGCTTAAACTTATTAGTAACCTTATGATTCAAAATATGCAAGCTAATGAAACAACTTCAGATAAGGATTTTAATCAACTGAATACCATGTACTCACTTGACATCTCTATTGCTATTCTTACAGTATATTGCTTATTTTCGCTATCCAAAACTTGTCCATCTGTAACTATTATTGCTGCTCACTATTTCTTAGAAATATTTCTGAAGTTGCTGAATAATTTTTAACAAAATTTCAGATCTTTAATACACTTTCTATTCAGTAGATTTAAAAGTTGATTAAACAAGAAATGTTGTGTTAGATTGTTGTTATTTCCTGTTCTTACCATAATTGGACGTTACAGGACCACAAAGTTACCAAAGTGGCATATCATATGAATATGGATGTGTAGCTTTAAGCAGGGTGTAAGTGTAGTGACCGCTCATGCCAGGGGTTGCAGCTTCAATCCTGAGTTTAACTCCATGCCTCTAAAAAAACAACACTCAGTAGGGTTCTATCAGGGAGGTGAACTCGAGAGCAGTTCAAATAAGCTTTGAGTCTTCTTTGCAATTGAGCAAAAAGAATCAGCTGGTATGTTCTATTCAAAATTTACAAGTGTATATGGTAATAGTAGTTATATAAGCCAAACATGGGTAGTTCATAGTACTAGATAAAATTGAAGGTCACACTGCATTGGTCATAAATTTGTAATAGCAAAAGTTTCAGTTATTGTGTACATGTATATTAATTATAGAGATAGATGGGGTTGTAGTTTGTGTGATGATTTTGTGTTAAATCCAATCTGTATTGTATATTAAACAGAAAAGCTGGCTGAGAGTCTACGAGTCCTCCAAGCTCCGTCCGTGATGGCGCAGGTTTTCTTGTGTTTCCGAGTGCTCATGTTACGCGTGTCTCCCCAACACCTTACGTCCATGTGGCCGACCATTATTACAGAACTGGTATGTTTGAAATTATGCTTGAGAGTTGAGATATGTATTGTGTTATGTCTCATAGAAATGGTTTGTTTACAGAGACATTCTAATGCTATTATTATTTGCATTTGATAGGGAGTATTTGTATTTTAAAAATACTTTTTAATACCCGGCAAAGCAATTTCGAGAGAGGGGTATACAGGAGTCACTGTGCCGGTTGGTTTGCTGGTCAGTCTGTTGGTCAGTCTGTCAGCAACTTATGGAGTGAATTACTTCCACAGTTTTCAGGTGATTAAATTGAAATCTTGCATATATTATCAACATTAAGTGTAAAAGTAAGTGACACAAATTTTGTGACATTGACTTTATTCCATGCAGAGTTATTGCTCTTTCACTTAGTAAAATTGCTGTATTTACCATATTACAATTTTTATGGAGCAAACTACTTGACTCGAAACTTTGCACGCATGATCGATATCATTTGTAGATGTGTGTGATTTTGATTTAATTTCATACAGAGTTGTTGCACTTGCATAATTGCTGTATTCCATTTCTCCTGTCCTGATCAATGTACATGTATTTGTAAAACAGTAAACACCTATATACACATGCACGCATGCATGCATGCACACACGCATCACGCACGCACGCACATGCATGCATGCACGCACGCACACACACAAACAAACACACGCATACACACATACATACGGTACTTATCTGGTTGTTCTCCTATATAAGGTTCTTACATCACAGCTCTAGTTTCACCCCACCCATTTCAATAACCTCTCTCCTGAAAACACTTCAGTAACCAAACATAATAAACATAATTGTTTCTCAAGTGTTATGTTTAATGTTCAGTTTGATGATTGATTGTCGTCTAAAATCGCTGCTTAAATCAATTCTCCAATGTATTTCAATTTCATGTGCATGAGTGCTTTAGTCTTGTCATAACTCTAGCCTAGATGTAATTGAAGGTAATTTCAGAAGCGAGACTTTGTACAAGCTACAAATAGCTTTCTTCTCAATTCTGTTGTGATATATAGCGCTGTAAATCGAATATATGTATATAATATATGCTGATAACAAATAAATATTGTTTAAACTAAGATAATTTCTTGTTAGAAGCCACCATGTAAAACATTTATTCATGCATATACTGAATGGATAAAGAAATACTGGCTGAATTTCAGAGCAACTTTAACTAACTATTGTAAGCAATATTTTTATCCCTACGAGCAGTGGCGGGGGATATTAAAATGGGCTGCATCCATCCGTGTGTGCGTGCATCCCCTGCTGTCCTCACCATATCTCTTTCAGTTGTGATTGGAATTTTAAATAACTTAGGACAAATGTTCACTAGAACAAGACAAAGTGTTAGTCAAAGGTCAAGGTCATAGTTCAAGGGTTTGGAAATTCAATGTATACACTGTGTTTCCTCTTATCCGAACCGTATCTTCTTTAGTTATGATTGGAATTTTAAATAATTTAGCACACATGTTCACTAGGACCAGACAATGTGTCATGCGACTGATTTGGGTCTGTTCGTCAAAGATCAAGGTCATAGCTCTGTCTGTCCGCTGCTGTCCAGACCTTATCTTCTTTAGTTGTGATGAGAATTTTTAATAACTTGGCACAAATGTTCACTAGGACAAGACAAAGTGTCATGCGAATGACTTGGGTCTGTTATTCAAAGGTCATTGTCATAGCTCAAGGTCAAGTGTTTGAAAATCCAATGTATACACTGTGTTTTGTCCTGTCCGGACCATATCTTTTTTAGTTGTGATAGCATTTTTAAATAACTTGGCACAAATGTTCACTATGACAAGATGATGTGTCATGCAACTGACTTGGGTCTGTTTGTCAAAGGTCAAGGTCACAGCTCCGTCCTTCGGTCCACTGCTCTCCGGACCTTATCTTCTTTAGTTGTTATTGGATTTTTAAATAACTTGGCACAAATGTTTACTAGGACAAGATGATGTGTCATATGAATGACTTGGGTCTGTTCGTCAAAGATAGTTTTTCTTTTGTTTTGGGGTTATAACTTACATATTTATGGTTAGATTTAGAACATCACACCGGTGCTCACTGGGACAAAACAATGTGTCAGTCGGCTACATATTTCAGTTTGCAGCATTTACATGTGATTTCTGTGCTCGGTGTCTTTTTCATTTTGCATAATTTAAATCCACTTCTAGAAATGCCTCTAAGGGTTAACGAGGTGGCAGGGGATATGACCACATTAGTGGCAAACTCTTGTCAGTTTTAGAATATGTTTTATTAATGATCTGTCAATATGAACATCATTATTATAGACAAAATCATTAATGCAATAGTTTGATTATGTGATTCTGAATCCACCAGACCTATCATCTGTACCCTTTCAGTATACGCTGCATGTTTTGTGTTTTTTCTATCAATATTACTGTTTGCAGATTCATGTATTTCTACAAATTGAGCAAGAACTGTCAACAGAAACCGAGGAGTTTGTGTAAGTATATGATACAGCAATTATTAAATGGTTTATCAATATTTTATTCATAGTAGTTAATACAAACATCATACTCAGCTTGTAGATGAAGTATATATTAGTGCTGGTGTAATTACTCTTTACTTGAAAATAATTATAAAACATGTAAATAAGTTTGTACTGTATATTATATACTACTGTTAATGTCAACATGTTCTGATAAAACTGGCCACTATTGTTGGCTGTGTCATTTGTTTACTTGAGAGCTTCATTTTAAATTTAATAAACAAAAATTGTACCAAGTTAGGTACATAATATTTCAAAGCAGAAAATAAAAAAAAAACTCTTCACATTGCATTGATTTTTCATTTGATAAATTATTTCACTGGACACTATCTGACGTGAAAAACAAGCTGCTCACTTAAATTTTAAAACAAAAAACCTTTAAATAATTAACAATATCACCACACATCATAGTTAATTCAACAAACAATGCCAGTATAATCATCATCATCAACACCATCCAGTATTTTAACTTACACATTGCCTCATATGTCTATTTAATGTTGATATAGGACAAACAATTCCGTGAAAGTTGTCATTTGTAGTAGATGTTACAGATGATTTCTGCTGAAACATAAATATGTCAATCTCGGTTTGTATCATATTTGTTTAACACCATTTTCATAAAAACACACAAAAAACATGCTTATTTTATGAATATACCCATTTTATACACTTATAGTAAAATAATATTCATCCAATTAAATAATAAATATTTTATATTTTATATCAATATATGTACCATGATATCACTGATATCAATATTTGCGTGTTTTCTAACAGCCGTTCTCTGTCTACCAGTGCCAGGTATACATTTTCCTGTTCTCTACTTTACTTTAACCTTTACTGTTGTGTCTTATTAATGTTGTCTTGTGATTTACCTTTGTTTGCATTCAGTTTAGTGTTCCTTGGTTTAGATATAGAAATATTAATATATTCTTCGACGTTAATTTGAAAAGTCCATATGAGGTACCGATCTATTAAACATGATGCAGTTTTGAATCTAGAATAAAAATGTATGACATACCAGAGCAGACCTCAGTTTCTTGAATGTTCTGGAAATATATTATTTGAACTTTGACCTTCATCACAATATATTGCACATCATCTCTAGCTTTAACCTTCAGTATTGTCTTGAACTTTGACCTTCACCTTCATCACAGAGATATATGACACACTTTGTACTCCTTTTATTCCAAGTAACTACTAACCCTGGTAGTGAGAATAGACCTAGTAGCTGGTATTAGGCCTCCATGGACAGGTTTACTTGTACTAAATGTGGTAACTATAAAGGTTATACAGCTGAATATTGTAATCCATACAAACCTGTCACTGCTGTATTTCTCCAAGCAAGGTGCCTAATATTTTCAACATTAACCATTGTAGCATATCCAGATTGAAGTATGAATGTTTGAAGCATGTTTTCTTCTCTTATTGAATATTGTCAGTGCTATTGAGGTGTTTCTTCATACACAAGGGTGGATACTGCCAAACAGAAATAGTGGTAAAGCACTGGGCCCAGAATTGGAGGGTCATGGGTTTGATACCCAGCCATTGCCATCTGTCTTGTCTTTGAATAAGACACTTTACCTGCATATTCTTAGTTCTAGTTCTATACAGGAAGACATTTAGTGAGATTGGTAAAAGCTAAACAAAACTTAGTTCGCAATCAATGTAATAAAACTAGGTTTAAAATAGCCTTGGTCAATTGATGTACAATTCTCTCACAAATGCCTGAAGCTCTCAGTTGAAAAAAATCATTTCCTTTATTTGGTTAACAATTAATAATTCAGGATAAACTTAACTGATTGTAAATGGACTTTTTAATATTTTTATGTCAAGGGCTAGCAGATGATCAGTTAACCTAACTGTTCTTTACTATGATCCTGGAAAGTTACCAGTACTTAAGTAACTAATAATTTCCCTTTTTTCATTAATTTAGTGGTATGAGATGAATGGCAATTAGATTCAATATTGTATATCAGTCATCATGGAAACTGTGCCCTGATGGGGATTCAAACTCATGACCCCTGAATAGTCAGATGTTCTATGGACTGAGTCAACCTCTACGTATATGTGTTCGTCTGATAGATAACTTGTTAATGTGGAGCACATGTTTCATTGATAGAGTATCTGACCCAAGATCTGGGGGATAGTTGGTTTATTCTTCCACCAAGGCTATGTGTGGGGTCCTTGAGCAAGACACTGTATCCACGTATATTTATTACCGGCTGTACCCAAGAAGACTTCAAGTGTGATTTGTCCAAGTTGTAAATTATTTCACAATCGATGTAAAATGAATAAGTTTAAAACTAATCATAATAATGTTTTATAGAAATAAGTTATAATTTAACAGATATTGCAAATAAAAAGACTGACCCTAATCCCTGTACTTTACGAATTCAAACTAAATTATAATTTTTCTAAAGGCAAAAAGTATAGGATGGACAGCCCCTTTAACAGGCTTTACTGCTTTTTGTTGAACAATAGCAGATTATAAGAATCTTACATCTGTTTGAGGTTCGGGTAGAAAATTTTGTCCCGAGGGATATCAGTTTTGGTGGGAACAAGTGCCGAGTTATCCTAATTTATCATTATATATTTTACAACGATAGCTTTTAAGACGTTTAATTATATGATCTTCGTCATATATTTTATACATTACATCATGTAGATGGTTCCATCACAGCAAGAGAATTTTATCTCGGCCCTAAGATGAGATAGAAATATCTAACCCTAGTAAAAATGCAAATATCCTTATCCGGTGTGCAAGAAATATCTATCTGCTTGGTGTATCAATCTATCTGTTGTATTGCAGTTACTAATGCTTTGCTGAATGTTTGTGCATATACATGTATTATCTACCTGTGTACCGTTAGTCTTTACTTGACACAGAATGCAGTTTAAAGAACATCATATCACACCAGTCACTGTATGCCATTGATTCCTGTATGGCCACCATCCTCCAAACTGTTTTAGAATGTTTCTTTATTTTAAGCTCCCTGTACAGCTGTAATTATGTGTTTGTATTTTATTCTGTGCATTTTGCATTTTGGTTGATAAAGCTTAAAAATCAGTTTGTATTTTGATTAATTTATCTCGGGCATTATGCGTTATTATAATAATAAGAAAGTAATATTTGTTGCATTCTGATGTTGTAGTTATATAATAACTAGACAAATCTAATCTTGTATCCATTATGCAAATACACTCAGGGCAAGTTTGAAATTATTAGACAGTGGAACAGTAGTGTAGTGGACGGAGTATTGGCCGCTCATGACAGAGGTTGTAGGTCGATTCTCAGCTCAACCCGTTGGCCTCTCAAAAACAACACTCAGTACTGGTTCTGCCCAGGAAACAGACTGGAGAAGGGTTCATATAACCTCCGAGCTTACTTTACAATCAAGCTTAAATAAATTGATATAAACTTATTATTAGACAATTGGTTTTCTGCACCTTATAAGCAGAAATACAGACAAACTATCAAAACCCTTGTCAACAAATAAAACATATGTTCTCCTGTAGACAAAACTGAAAGGACCTTGTCTGCATATAAATCACATGTTCTCCTTCTGTAGATAAAACTGAAACAAAAGGGTATTGTTTACATATCAGTTTTGGTGTCATTCTCATCTACATATCAATTAGGGTGTGATTTTCAACATTATGTTGCAAGGCCTCATGTTGCAGGTATGAATTGTATAACCATTTGTATTTATGCCCCCCTTGTTTATACATATATTGTAAAGCCTTAAATAACCAATTGTATATTACATTTCATTATGAAGATGCACTCTGAACTGCAATATGCAGCTTTATAAATGTATGTAATTACCAAGTACATGACTGTTATACCAGTTTTAATTGTGAATATTAATTTGTTAAATATATCTGAGGTTGTAGATCTGTTTCTTCAAGAATGTTTGATCAAGTAAATTAAAATGAAATTATTGTAATGGTTTTCATTATTGTCTGTTTCAGGACCCAGGTTCAGCGTATAGCAGCCCTGGACTCCAGCTGGGCTCACCTTGGCAATGGTCTCAATGCACACAACAACCCATCCTGGTTACAACTCTACCTGAGTGCTTGTAAACTTCTGGACTTTTGTCTGGCCCTGCCTGCTGACAAAGTACCTCAGTTCCAGTTGTAAGTCATACATATTTTGAACTTATATGCTAGTGGTTTGCCAGTTACTTGTGGATGGACGGTGGCACCACTTAAATCTGGATGTCATTGTATAACCTGTAATGTATTGAAACTGGTGTAATTTCCCATTAACAGACAACAGCAGGGTTGTTTGTTATCTATATGATTTATGTGTTATTACAGATACCGGTGGGCATTTATCGGTGGTGCTGCTGCAGGGGAGGGGGAGGATGAGATGGAAGAGGATGAAGATGAGACTACAAGAAAACGGAAGAATATGAGGAAAAAACAGTCCAGTTTTAAACCTCACATCATAAGACTGGCCAGGCTACTCAATACCAAGGTATTTTTTAACTGTATAATCATTGTCAGACATTTTTGAACGATATGGATAGGCCATAGATTTTATCTTTGTATCAAATAAAGAGCACCAATGTTGAGTGATAATGGCTTAAAAGTAAATGTTAAATATAAATGACTCCATTATTTTAGTCCAACTACTGAAATATATAGTTTATTCATTATACCCCCGACAAACGAAGTTTGAGGAGGTATATTGGAGTCACCCTGTGGTCAGTCTGTCGGTCTGTCCGTTGCAATTTTCCTTGTCCGGAGCATCACTTGAAAAGTACTGGATGGAATTTCATCAAACGTCATACAATGGTAGAATATAATGAGAGGAAGTGCAGTGTACAAGAAACATAACTCTATTCTTGCTAATTACAGAGTTATTGCCCTTTGATATTTGTTCTTGTCCGGAGCATAACTTGAAAAGTACCGGATGGAATTTCATCAAGCTTCATACAATGGTAGAATATAATGAGAGGAAGTGCAGTGTATAAGAAACATAACTCTATTCTTGCTAATTACAGAGTTATTGCCCTTTGATATTTGTTCTTGTCCGGAGCATAACTTGAAAAGTACCGGATGGAATTTCATCAAGCTTCATACAATGGTAGAATATAATGAGAGGAAGTGCAGTGTACAAGAAACATAACTCTATTCTTGCTAATTACAGAGTTATTGCCCTTTGTTATATTTCCCTTGTCCGGAGCATTACTTTTAAAGTACTGGATGGAATTTCATCAAACTTCATACAATGGTAGAATATAATGACAGAAAGTGCAGTGTACAGGAAACATAACTATATTCTTGCTAATTACAGAGTTATTGCCTTTTGATATATTTCCCTTGTCCGGAGCATTACTTTTAAAGTACTGGATGGAATTTCATCAAACTTCATACAATGGTAGAATATAATGAAAGGAAGTGCAGTGTACAGGAAACATAACTCTATTCTTGCTAATTACAGAGTTATTGCCCTTTGATAGATTTCCCTTGTCTGGAGCATAACTTTAAAACTATTGGATATAATTTAATAAAACTTCATACAATGGTAAACCATTTTCTGTCATGGCGGCGTTTGGGGGTATTCATCACCTTCAGTGATAGCTCTAGTTTAAAATGCTTTAATTGTCTTTCCAGTATTTCTAATTGAAGGAAAATAAAAATTAAGTTTTCTCAGTTTTCTTGGTGTTTATGATTCAGCTCCAAGGTGATGTTCCACTTATGAAGATGACCACAGGTCGACCTCTGCTTACCATTTCCTATCTACGATCATTGTCGGAGCTCCAGCCATTCTTCAACACCTTGTGTCTGGCAAATCAGACAGATAATTTACTTCTTGCAGCCAGGCAACTGGGAGCCAGTATGACAGGAAACCAGTCAAACCCAATGACCAATGGGCATGCAGGACCCAAACCGCCCATCCAATCGGAGAAAAACCTCAATATTCACAAAGGAATGTCAAAATCTAAATCTGCACCATTGTTCCCTATGTCACAGACTGTTTGTACAGAGCCAGGAACTGGTTTACATGCTACAACAAACAAACAGTACATT
This sequence comes from Panopea generosa, assembly GCA_029582155.1. NCBI lineage: Eukaryota > Metazoa > Mollusca > Bivalvia > Adapedonta > Hiatellidae > Panopea > Panopea generosa. Next base: position 54,637,238 of record CM055898.1, read on the forward strand.
GAAGAAATCTTGAAGAGAGATTTTCTTGAGCCTATGCCATAATGTAATCTAAGAAATCAAATTTTGATTGAAAGTATGTTGAAGTTTATGGAAGTTATTCAAGTCAATATCTAAATAACAGTCTATGTAAGGAGTGAACATTGAAACCAGTCATTTCTAGTCAGATCTCTCAGAACAGGCTACCTATATACATCTTGTGACATTGGACCAATAGAATGATGGGATATGGGCAGATTTTATATGGACAGAATATTAAAAGTTGCTATCCTTGACAACTGTTCTTACTATTGAGTGCTTTATAGATGTGTATGCCCCCATCATCCAAAGAATGATGGCAGTGCAGTAAGTATTGCCCATGTATATCTGTTCATGGTGCAATGTCCATCAATTTGAGTTTCAAATGAATAAGTTATGAAAATACAGCTCAAATTCAATGTATGTCAATGTCAGTAAATTTTGAAGGAGTTGTGTCCCCTTCTAGATTTTAACTAACATATAGTGTGGGCATCCATGTTCTATGGACACATTACTAGCTATTATTGACTGAAAGGAAGAATATATCGGGATTTTTCATAATTGTTGAATTGGCTGAAAACCTTTTTTTTCATTACATTGTGCCCATAATATTATATACTCAGTAATCCATGCCATGAGAATATCTATTTAAAAATGCCAAACAAAATATTGAAAAGGTATTTCCTAACTTGGCCCATGATCCTAGGTTAGACTTAATTGGATTTCTTGATTAAAATGACAATGAGTCACATGATTGAATTTCAATTTAATTTACCTATTGTAGAATTTGTTTCATCTTAGAAAAAGTCTGAAGTTGAGGTGAAGGTTGTCAAGCAGTATTTTTTTTCATAAATGGATTTTTTTTTTCTCTATTAAAACATTGTTTTTGTCACGTTACGCTTATTTTAAATAACTAATTCTTAATGAGATTCTTCGTATTCATTTTAGAAATTATCTTTATAATATAATAAATATAATTTAAAGTTTGTATATATAATGATTTTTAGCTCTACTGGCCAAAAGCCAGAAGTGCTTATGCGATGGCGCGTTGTCTTTCATCTGTCAGCAGCACTTTCTCTGAAACCACTTGGCCAATTAAACTGAAACGTCACATGGATGTTTCTATTGCATAGGAGACTATACAGAAGATTTTTTTTTTTTCGATCTGAAATTCAAGATGGCCCTAGTTACTAAAATAGTCCAAAACTTAAAAAATCTTTTTCTCATGAACAGCTCAACAGATTTTTAAAATGTTTATGTAGTAATGATGACCAACTATAGTTTTGTTAGATTTTTTAAATGGTGTCCCTAGGGTTAAAAATTACCCCGCCCCGAGGGTTCAATAAGGGGACACATGTCATTATATTTTTTTTAAATGGAAATGATTTTGCTTATATCTTCACAGAAGCATTGTTAGGTGAAGGAGGTTCAGATTTGTAAAACTGACTGGGTTCCACTGTCTTAAGGGGTCAGGTCAGGAGGAACCCCAAAAGGATAAAAATTGGGAATTACTAAAATTGTTTTCTTAAGAACCGGTATGTCAGATTTGTTCATATTTGGCATAAATTATCCCTTTGTGTAGGGGTTTGATTGCAGATAAGAATTTAGGGGCTAAAATTAATAGGGGCCCTGTAACGGGACTTAAAAATTTACATAGGAATACCTTGGGAAAACAGAAAATTCTCTTTTTCTTTCATCTATTCTGAAACCACTAGGCCAATTAAACTGAAACTTCACATGGATGTTTCTATTGCATAGTAGACTATACAGAAGATTTTTTTTTCAATCTTTCAAGATGGCTGCCATAACTAAAAATAGTCCAAAACTTAAAAAATCTTCTTCTCATGAACGGCCCACAGATTTTCAAAATGTTTATGTAGTAATGATGACCAACTATAGTTTTGTTAGTTTTGTTCAAATGGTGTCCCTAGGGTTAAAAATCACCCCGCCCCGAGGGGACACATTTCAGTATAATATTTGTTTTATTTTTTTTAGCTCACCTGAGCCAAAGGCTCACAGGAACTTTACAGAAATATTCCTTGGGTGACCCTCTACCAAGTTTGTTCAAGCCATCTCGATTCGTCAAAAAACATGGCCACCAAGGGGCGGGGAGAGTTTAATTAGTAAAAACTTGAAAAATCTTCTTGTCAGAAACTACTGGCTTGATTTTAAAATAATTTTACAAAAATGTTCCTTGGGTGACCCTCTACCAAGTTTGTTCAAGCAATATTGATTCATCAAAAAACATGGCGGCCAGGGGGTGGGGTTAGTTTACTATATAAGCTTTAGTATAGACTTAAAAAATCTTCTTGTCAGAAACTACTGGCTCAATTTTAAAATCATTTTACAGAAATAATTTCTGGGTGACCCTCTACCAAATTTGTTCAACCCATCTTGATTTGTTAAAAAACATGGCGGCCAGGGGGTGGGGTTAGTTTTCTATATAAGCTATAGTAAAAACTTAAAAAATTTTCTTGTTAGAAACTACTGGCTCAATTTTAAAATAATTTCACAGAAATGTTCCTTGGGTGACCCTTTACTAAGTTTGTTCAAGCATTTTGATTCGTAAAAAAACATAGTGGCCAGGGGGTCGGGTTAGTTTACTATATAAACTAAAGTGAAAACTTAAAAAATCTTCTTGTCAGAAACTACTGGCTCGATTTTAATATAATTTCACAGAAATGGTCCTTGGGTGACCCTTTACCAAGTTTGTTCAATCATCTTGATTTGTCAAAAAACATGGCGGCCAGGGGGTGGGGTTAGTTCACTAAATAAGCTATAGTAAAAACTTAAAAAATCTTCTTGTTAGAATCTACTGGCTCGATTTTAAAATTATTTCACAGAAATGTTCCTTGAAAGAACCCCTACCAAGTTTGTTCAAACGGCAGTGATTCGTCAAAAAACATGGCGGTCAGGGGATGGGGTTAGTTTACTATATAAGCTATAGTAAAAAATTAAAAAATCTTCTTCTCAGAAACCACTTGATCAATTTTAAAACAATTTTGTCAGGTGAGCGATATAGGGCCACCTTGGCCCTCTTGTTTTAAATGGAAATGATTTTGCCTATATCTTCACAAAAGCACTGTTAGGTGAAGGAGATTCAGATTTGTAAAATTGACTGGGTTCCTGTGTCTCAAGGGGTCAGAAGGGGCCCCAAAAGGGTACAAATAAGGAATATCTAAAATCTTTTTCTTAAGAACCGGAGCCGGGCCCGATTAGCTCAGTCGGTTGCGCGTCTGACTATCAATCCAGGGGTCGTGAGTTCGAATCCCCGCTCGGCAACAGTCTCCATGATGATTGATATACGACATTGTGTCTCATAATCATTTGTCTCCCACCGCTGATTCAAGTGGGAAAGTTATCAGTTACTTGCGGAGATGGGATGTGCTTGAGTACTGGTTAATCCCAGGAAACAGTGGTTAGGTTAACTGATTGATTGTTAGCCCTCGATGGCATAAAAATGACGCTAAATATTCAATCAATCAATTCAATTAAGAACCGGTATGTCAGATTTGTACATATTTGATATAAATTATCCCTATGTGTAGGGGTTTGATTGCAGATAAGAATTTAGGGGCTAAAATTTATAGGGGCCCTGTAAGGGGACTTAGAATTTTACATAGGGATACTATGGGAAAACAGAAAAGTCGCTTTTTTTCTCTCGTTTATTCTGAAACCATTAGGCCAATTAAACAAAAACTTCACATGGATGTTTCTATTGCATAGGAGATTATACAGAATTTTTTTTTTCTATCTAAAATTCAAGATGGCTGCCATTACTGAAAATAGTCCAAAACTTAAATAATCTTCTTCTCATGAACGGCCCAACAGATTTTCAAAATGTTTATGTAGTAATGATGACCAACTATAGTTTTATTAGATTTGTTCAAATGGTAACCCTAGGGTTAAATATGACCCCACCCTGATGTTTCTATTGCATAGGAGAATTCCAAAAGGTGCTATGGCCACTATGAGTCAGTAGAGCGTCCTTACGCCCTCTTCGGTCTTTTGTTTCTGATAACACTTTGAAGCCTTATAGATTTTTATTGTTGGTCTTTAGATTGGTGTTCGATACAAATATTTATTGTTTGGAAGCAGATGCTAAGTCATCAAAGAAAATTTCCAAAATCCGTTTGAAACTATTTTTACAGAAACTTCACACGTAAACTTTTTTGTCTGGTGTCTGCATAATGCTCCAGGGTGGGGTAATATGACAACATGCTTCTGCTGCATGATACTTCATTGTGACCCATCTCATAAATCTCATAAATCAGACGTTGTCGTGATATAACAGAAAGCTTGTTGAAAGTCAACTAAACGCCACACAATACAATAATTTTTTACCTCTTATGCTCTCTTTGAAATATTAAACAAGTTTTTACCATGTGTATGTTTATCTGGTTAAGTGATACAAAAGCAGTTTTTTTCACATTCAATCAGTTAAGGGAAGGATTTTATTCCTGTGTTCTTTATTTTTGTGTTCTTTATTATCAGACTAGTCAGAAATTGATATCAAATTGTTTAGTATAGATGGAACAGGCAATTAATTGTCATTTATATGTAGACTGTATTGGGCTTGTATTTTCCTGGGAGTTGTTAAATCAGGAAATTGTTAGTTTTCATGTTTATAGAATCATGGTAATAATAATTTATGTGGTAGAATTGACATAGTTCATGGTTTGGTAGTCATGACTTCATTCAATGTTATGGTACCTATATTACGGTACCCTGCACATGTTCAGATATCCCATGTATTTGTGAGGTAGTTGACAATTTGTGAGGGTACTTGGCATTTGTTTTATGAATGGGGCTTGGTAAGGACAATTATGGATAGTTTGAGATCACGTATGACATTATTTGTGCCAATAATTTGAACATATTAAGTCTAAAAAAACAACACTATATTTGTTACTGTCCAAGATTGAATATTACAACAGCAATGTTGTATTTCAAGTTAACATAAAAGTTGCAAATGTAATACTGGCAAAATGTGGAGCACATGGTCTAGTGGTAGCTAACCCAGGATTGGTGCTTGTGTGTGTTTGTTCAATCCTCTGCCAGGACAGTGTGTGGTGTCCTTGAGCAAGACACAACTTTATCCGCATATGCTTAGTACTGGTTTTACCCAGGAAGACTTGAAGCTTGATTGTTAAAGTTGTAAGATAAATGTAAAATAAATAAAATTATAACAAATGTAATTTTGTTGACTTAGTTGAATGCATATAGGACCTTACAGGATTTCTCTTATCAACTTCAGTCAAGAGTAATGATAAGTATCTTCAACTTCATTACATCATTCTTGTAACTTGATCCAATTGATGATAAATAAACCCAATAACAAAAACATATTTGGTAGATGTGCTCAACTTAGCTACACCTTCATGTAAACAAATATGTATATACAGTCTATGCAAAGGATTACAATAATTTGAAGAAAAGTTGTAGCTTTACATTAAAGATCGTTAAAAAGTCATTCCATGATGTTGAAAATGCTGTGTAAAAGCTATAATGTATGTACGTTTTGTAATCTTTAAATTGACAAAAAAAGATAAACATTATTTTTTCTTCGTAATGATTTTTCTCCCCTGTATGCATTTCTCTGCTCTCTAAATCAGCAATTTAGCCTTTTGAACCAAGAAATGTTATGCAATGGGAAATTATATCTATGTTGTTTACTTATTGCATCTATACTGATAGCAGGTTTTATGTTGTCCAGTTGTATGAACAGCCATTAGCTTAATGCTCGTAGTTTAAGATCAAATGTATTTTAGTGTAATTAATTCTTTAACCTTGTTATCATCCTATATCTAAAAAACTTTTAAATCATTCTGAAAAACGTGAAATTTTGGAAAACATTTAAATTGTAAAATTTAACTGAATAAAGCTATTTAAATTAACCTTCATACAACCTACACTCCATTTTTTATTTCGGATATTCCAGTTAACAGGTGAGTGTCCATGTGTAGTTTACTTTTTGTCAATTAACAATAAATTGACATCTTAGTTAAACTATTTCAAAAACATGTCTGAGACATTATATTGACATACTAGCTAGTCTACTGGCATATTTGAGATGCCACACTTATTCTTAATCACTTGTACTACTGTACATCTCTTTTTAAGATTCTATTATACATGAAAATGTTGTGATTTTCTGAAACAATTTTTTCAAAAAATGTTTCTGTACAAAAAAAGATATTAATGTCACACACTTCATTTTTATATTCAACTCCTTTTTTCACCCTCACAATTATATAAATATATACAAGTACATGTATATAAATCTGCATGACGCAAGTGTGAAATTATATACAGATGCTTAATTTAATTTATATTTTAGACAAGAGTAAAAAATCTCTGTCAAATGGCTGAAAGGGTTTCTATTTTGTAGATTTGTGGACAGTCCTTTATAACAAGAAGTGTAAAATATATTGTCATCTAATCAGTTTTGATCAAAGAAAAAAGAAAAAAAATGAAATGAAATATCAAGTTGTATTTTAAACAAAAAAAACCCCTAATTTTCAAACAATATCAGTTTTATTAAAGAAATACAATAGATTTTTAACACCTTTTTTTATTTAAAATGAAGTTTCAGATAATAATATTTAAATATAAATATACATTCATAGGTGCAAGGATAGATCCGCTGTATGAACACAAGTAAAGTGGATTTGAACATTGTCATGTGTCCATTTGGAAGGATTGTGTGATATGTGTGTTATTGTTTATTGGTGTGCAGTGTTTTACATGTCCAAAAGATCTTTCATTTACATTCTGAAGTATGCATTTAGTAAGCTTACTTAATATCTAATCAACATTTACATTAATATTATTGTTACATGCAAATTATTTATATCAGAGGTTAATCAGTAGTTGGTGATTGGTGTAATTATGTAATATATTAATTGTTAAATTAATTGTTATCTCTGTAAACAAATGGAAATATAAAAATATATTTTTGACAGACTCCTCTTTAACCTGGCAATAAATATATTTAAAAAAGGAGCATATTAGTGTTATTTATTCATCTTTAAAGCATGGCAGGAGTATAGTTGACAGATTGGTGACCAATGGTCAACCTGATTGCCTCTCAGACAACACTTACTACTTGTTTATACCAGGAAACAGACCCCGATTTATAAAAACTGAGCTTATCAAGCTAAAAATTGCAGTGAAAATTGGCTCATCAGTGTCTTGAAGTTGTGTATTCAATCCAAAGTTGGGTTATACCAACATTTTCTGGCACAAGACAAAATGAAAAACACTTTGTGAACAATGCGTTTTTTTCAAAAGGTAAAATTACAAAAACAAGAAGGCGTGGTTGTCGCTATCCTCTGCTATGGGGTATTTCATGTAGATGTTCTGAAACTTGAAAATAATCAAAGGCCTCAAAGGCCTGAGGGAAGTCTCGCTGCTTGTGTTAAAGGGTACCGCACGTCAGAATATAAATGGCTATTTATCGTTAAATAGACATGTAAATAACACAAAAATCAACAAATTTTAATTGTACGAAACTTATCAAATGAGAAAAATGACATTAAATATCATGATTTAAAGCGTTTCCTAAATGCTATGGGCGCCGCCATTTTGTAGCTCTTTTGTGATGGAGGTATTCGGTGACGTCATAACTGCACTTCCGTTCTAGTTATCGCGCAAATTGTATTGTGTCGTTAGTGACTGCTCTCTACTGATACTCTTTTGTATATACACTAATTCACGTAAACAATTGATAGATAGATAAACAGTACATTAGTGAACATCGAAGGAAGACAATTAAACGCGAAAACTATTCTGAATTGAAGGACTTAACCATAAATATTGTTTTCTTCAGCGGAATAAGTGAGTGGAGTAATGCGATATGTTTTGTGGGCAGCGTTGTTTTTAGTTTTCCTAATATGTGATTTCACATTGCCTCAGTGTCAAGCTTCTGGTGACATCACGCGCAAAACACCTTTATACTTTGGGGTAGGACTTAAGATTGTAGAATGAAGCGTTCCAATGCCTTGGCGTACTACTACCCAAGGATACAATTTCTGATGATTTCAGTACGAAGATGACCATATGCGACATACATATAAACTTAGTGTATATTATCCAGTGGGAAGCTCTTAAAAATGTGCTAATAACATATAGCTCAGCTGATTTCTAAAATTTAATTTGTAATTTTATATACTCTTCCAAAATATTGCGAAATTGATATAGCAAACTTTCACAATATTATAATTGCAGTCTGTTTGAACAGGTGTGATAATCCAATTAACAATAAAAACAAGAGGTTAATGCCAAAACATAAGGTGTGAAAACGACATGGTATCTAAAAGTTATTATTAAAATACAAATTAAGGCCATTTAATTGTGACAGGCCCGATTAGCTCAGTCAGTTACGTGTCTAACTATCAATCCTGGTGTTTCGAGTTCGAATCCCAACCCGGCGACAGTCTCTGTGATGACTGACATACAACATTGTGTCTTAAAATCATTTGTCTCTCACGGCTGATTCGAGTGGTAAAATTATCAGTTACTTGCGGTTGTTGGGTGTGCTCGAGTACTGGTTAACCTTTGCAGGAAACAGTGGTTAGGTTAACTGAACATCTGAACAGTAAACCCTCGATGACAAAAAATGATGCTAAATATTCAGTCAACCATTAATTGTTCATAAACTCATTTTATTAATTTTATAATCAATAGGCAATTTAGTTTATTGATATATGGCTTTTTCACAGTCAACTAGGTTATTATTCTTGAATAGACATTTGAACTACCTCAACTTCGCAATGAAAAAAGATAAAGTAAAACCTTTGTTCCTTTATTTATTCATTAATACATGAAAAGTTTTTTTTACTGTTAAAATAGTGTTCTGGTATACAATTTATGAAAAATATTCATAAAATCATATAACTTAGTTTTTTTACTTGTAAGTTTGCATTAATATTGAAACCCTAATTAACTGAAAATGTTTAAATTAGTAATAAGGCATAATACTGTGTGATATAACATCCTGTCATAAACCCTGGGGTCATTAAACCTGGGGTGATCACGCTTATTAGGGTACAATATGCACAATGTGGCAGGGTATTTCTCATTACCACATGGTGTGAATGTGGTGTTGGTGAATTATGAAAGCTCAGCAGGGTGCCAGTAGCTGGACAGTAACATACACTTTGTGCAATATGCCTGTAGACATTATATTCCATATGACACTCCCTATAAGGAGACACATTCATATATGTTCAGAGAACTGTTAGAATAGATAATCATCATATATCAAATTGGGTAGTAACACCATTTGAATAACCAAAAGACAGTGCCAGTTATGTAAAACAACACAAAAAAACCCAACTCATTCATGCTTCATCTAAATTTACTAAAAAGGATATGAAATCAAAATTTTATCAGCCATTTCTCAGTACGCAACAATGGCCGCACCAGCTAAACACGATAAGAAAAGAGATATTATATTATTTCTTATTCTCTCTTAGACAGGTAAATATATGTAACAAAACATTTTCCCTTAATTCCATTCTTGGTCTAATTAGTGTTTTTTTTTGATAATGTATTGACTGAGTAGCAAACAGTATAAACCCTGATAGTACAGCATGCATGTGCAGGCTCGTCTGGATCTACATCAACACTGACGGCAATAATTACTTTTTTTTATCAAGCTAAGGGTAATTTTACTATTTTGAAAAATTCAATCATCAATGTCAGGCTACATGATAAGATGTCAGAGTTGTGATTGATGGGTTTCGGGTTTGATCTCTGGTTCATGATCGGTGTGACTGTTTAACAGTTATCATCTTTTTGGGTGAAAACTTCATAAGACATTGCTGTGACATCTCTGTATTATTTCTGTGATACATTCTAAATCTTCTGAATTTCCAATAGTGTGAAATTGCATCTGCAGCACGTATTTTCGTCAGACGAAAGCATCATTACACTGTTTTTGCAGCTGCAAAAATCTTTCACGTGTGTGAACAACTGTGCCGTCTCACTATTTCTCTCGTCTTCTAATTCATTTAACTCTGCTTCTGAAAATTCTGGTTCAAAGTTGTAGGCAAAAAGTCCTTCTCCGTTACTAAAATCCATTTTATTAGTCTTGCGAGTACTTTTGCCGGTGACTATAATTGCACGTTTCTACATCTGCTGTAGCGTATAAATCAATTATGTTTTAAACCGGAAGTGCAGTTATGACGTCACGCAGGTATCCAATATGGCGACTTCCACCATAAAGTCGATGTGCGAAAATGACCGTTACAAAACGAGCTGATATATCTTTATGGACTCGAATTTATGCATAATAATACTATTAATAGAAAGCTGAACTCATAGCTATTCATATTATCCTGTTTTATACACAGGGTTGCGTTCCCCTTTAATTCAAAAATGTAGGTTCAGTAAATTGGAAAACTTAGTTAGATTTTTGATATGTTAAAAGGCAATTCATTGGGATTTAGAAAAGAATGTGGTGTGTTTAATATTTCTTTTGTGTATCTATATAAATAATCTCCTGCATACAATACAGAGTCCATATTAATACTTTTCCAACAGTAGCTATCAAACAGTTTTAATAATGCATTTGAAAAAATGCAAACACCATGGTACACACCGTTTTCCGTGTGAAAATTGACTGAATATTTGATGACCCTGGTGAAAATATCCATTTCAGGACATTTTGTTAACTGGTAACATGGTGGTCCAGGATTCCTTTCCCCATCTCTACATAAAAGTTATCAACATGAACAACCTATGTGAAAGCTTCACAAACAAACCTTCATATTCTGGTGTTTCTCCAAAATCGAAAGAATTGAGTAATGATGTACAACTCTAGTCAATTTTGATATCTCCAGTTCAATAGTTATGATTTATGGATAAAGAAACGCATTCAGCACAAAATGTTCCTGATTGTCCGGGAATATACAACACATATCCATAACTCTTTGTCTAGACCAAAACAAACATGACCTTCTTATGGATTTATGCGTATATTGACTTGAGTTGTTTGATTCTCATATAGCTTTCAATCAACAATATAAACAATCAATAAATAGCATTATAAACGGTGTTGCGTGACCCAGACTTAATTAATCTAAAAAATATAACACAGAAACACAACAACATAACAGTTGGATGACCTAACTGACCGTTAAATATGTTCATCAATACACTACTTGCATAAGATGACAGATTGGCGCATTTTCTATAAACAACAAATGTAGCCCTGAACCTAAATTCGTTATTTTACTATCAAAATTAAAAGAGGACAATCCGTAGTGAATAAAATTTCACTAACAATCACTATTTACTCGAACTAAAAGTTATTATATCGAAAACATGTCAATATTTCACCCCATTAATGATTACATGTCGAATGGTGTTAAGAGATTATATCCCCCCCACCACCAGATGACGTCATTATGCATAGAAGTAAATGCATTAAACATTTTTTATCAATGAAAATTGCCGTGTTTTTTTTTTTAAGAGCACAGCGAGATAAGTGTATTCTTCCGCATTCCCATGCAAATTGTATGCTTCCTGTATCGTATTTTTGAACTTTTGTAAAGAAAACATCCGCAATAAATAAAAAACTTTGAAATTTTTGTTGTATAATACGTCCTCTGCTACGGCAAATGCCTGTTGAAAGCTGTATCGGTCGGATGAATATGGCGGTTCCTGCCATACGTAGTTTGTATAACAGATTGCTGGGGCTGCATGACAGCTACTGAAGCAAAATGCACTACATGTACATGTGAACAAAGTTTTGTGAAGATGCCTTGAAAGGTTTTGGAGCTGTGCCCTGGAAACAGTAAATTTATTTGTTTCCCTAGTAACAGAAAATAAAAACTCCCCAATGGCAAAATGCACTACTAGACCGCAAGCTTGACATGAGTATGAAGTTTTTGAAGTTACCTTGAACGGCTTTGTAAGAACAACAATTATTGGTATATGAGGCAGCACAAGTTATACAAGTATTGTCTCTTCATGTTCTCGGGAAAATTCTAGCACCATTCGTAATCTGCAATTCTTCATACACACTTGTTTTATACACACACATTTTGCACATTCATCAACTCCTTAATTAACCCTTTACTTCATAGATACACGTTTTCCCACACCAATCACAGAAGACCTTTGAAAAATTTTGGGGAGGCATAAAAATACTGATAGTTTTAAAGTATGAAATTTTAGTGAACTATTACAGCTTATATCAAGACTTGTCCAAGAAGTTGAGATTAAGTTTAGTAAAGTTCGTTTGTTGTTCCACCCACTTGGCAACAGTGAGCATCTCGTGGTCGCGGAAACTCTGACCAATTATTTGTAGGCTGAGGGGTAGACCAGATGTAGACAGTTTTATGGGAAGTGTCACAGCAGGTATACCTGTATAGGAAAACATAATAATTATGGAAGGTAAAACACAGTAGTTTCATGTCATTATTTTATCACTATTTATCAAATACTGTAACAAGTACTGTAATACTGTTAACAAGCCCTATATGCCTATTTTTGACACCTTGGTCAATGCTTACCTTGGTCAAAAAAATGAAAGTAAAATACTATATAATAGCTACCTCCGTTTATTTTATAACTGATTTCACAAATATGAAATTTATCAAATGTAAACAATATAACATGAATTAGTTCAATTACAGTTCAACATATAATGCACATGACACAGTTTTAGTTAATGTACACTATGGCTGTTCTGCATTGTCTCTATGTTGCTCTGTTTTGATCACGAGCAAAATTTGTTTTTATTAAAAGAGCATAGTCCTTGAGTTTGGAGAGTTAATTCAACAAATCATGATTTACAACATTGCTATTGAAATTTCAACAGTTTGTATGCAATGTTCTTTTACAGTATAGAAAACCTGTTTCTACTTTATATTGGAGGGACATTAATACAACTTTAGAGCACCACTAAGCTTAAAATCAAATAAATTATTCCATATCTCTCCTAAAACGTAACTCACCTGCCAAGTTGACTGGTTGTGTAAACACGTCTTGTTCGGTTGTTCGAGTCCTGTTGTCAGCTTTTGTAAACCACTTGTATGAGGGAGCCTCGGTCAGAGTGGTTGGCGTAAGAAGAACATCCACTCCGGATGAAAACACATTCCTGAAGTCCTCACTTATCAGGCGACGGACCTTCTGGGCCTTCATAAAATATTGCTCATAATTCCTGCAAACAATCGTTATTTATTGAGATCCAGTCAAAATTTGAATATATTAACAATATTTTCTTTGTTTCTGAAAGTATTCATTTGTAGCAAAATATCTGCAATCTATACAAGTACTATGGCTTCCTAATGACGCAACTTTGGTCCAAATCACTGGCATAGCTTTGTAATTGAGAGGTTAGGATGACTGCCAAATCAGACGGAGTTGTTTCTTTGTTTCTCACCAACACCAACATTTTGATTTATATCAACAACTATGTTACTTTTGTTTTATTGATATGAAATATTAAATAATGGCAATGCAAAACTCACTGGCAATATCGGGGTTCTTGATGCAGAATACTACATGAAATTATAATAAACTGACAGTATAAAAAAATAATTTGAACACTTGTTACACAAGGGGATATTTCCGTCAGTTTCTTCTGAAACATAATCCAATTACAAATAACATCTGTTTCAGTTATTATCAATTCAGAAGTCCAATACAAATCAGTTTTACCAAATTATATATATATTCTACAGACATAGAGTTAAGACATTGTGATATTATCATATCCTGTTCAAGTTAAATCTGCATTTTTATTTAAACAAGAGATTCATGGGCCTTAACGGTCACCTGATTATCCAAAAAACATTCACATAAGTCTATTCAGTCATAAGAAATAACATTTTTAGTCAATTTCTTTTAAATAAATTTAGTAAAGAAGGCCCCAACGAGGCCCCACCCCCAGGGCCAAATCGTGAGACCCAGGGACATGCAATTCACAATTTTTTTAAAGAACCCATATACTTCCATAATCATGCTCACCATTTGTTTCCCAGTGCTTCCTATATTAAGAAGAAGATTTTTAAAGTTTACCTTGATATTGACAGTTTTGGTCCCGCCCCCAAGGCTCCAGTAGGGAGGGGACCATGCAATTCAAAATTCTGATTCACCCTTAGGTAACAAAGCTGCATACAACATTTCATTACGATTGAGCTTACGTATTTTGAGAAGAAGCCAAATATGTCAATTGTTTATGGACGCACCACGGACGACGAAAGACAAAAGGCGATCACAAAAGGTCCCTTGAGACAAAGTCTCAGGTGACCTAAAAAGTTTTTATAGACAGTTTTATACTAACATTTAATTCAACACATAAATATATGGATGTATAAATATCAATTTGTTATGAACAAAATAATGCCAAACCGCCAAAATGACTTAATTATGTGAGTAGATTTGATGTTACAAGAATCTTGCAAAAGTCTGAAAGTTGACAGGTTAATGGACCTTAACACAATGCACCATGGAAGAGATAAACAATAAAGTAGACAATGATCTTAACTTGCCTTCCTACTTGTGCAGACAAATTTTTTTAAAGCATTTAACATGAAGAAGCTTGTACTTAATTTCTTATAAACCAAAAACTTTTAAAACAATTGATTAATCTGACATAATCTTTAGCTATGTGTACTGTTGTTTCAGAAAGTACTATGAATTGAACTTAACTGTTTAAGGAGGAAGTAATTTCCAGCAAATATGCGTCCCCGTACTACATCGTTGAAGCCTTCATGTCGTGTCTGGGCATACAAAGAATCTGTGGACTCGTCATTGTTGGCACGGTGACCTGAATATCATACAACAACTTTAAAGTGACGGCTTTGAGAGCAAGAGGTCGTGACCTTGTGGGTTGGTTCTTCTGATGGTTCAAAACAAAACACTTTTAAGATATAAGCTTCCTGGCATGGCACTCAACAAATACAGCATGGTGTAGTGTTCACACTCACCCTGATAAAGTTTTCTTGGACAAGAATTACTTTCTGCCATCTTAGCTGATTGACAAACTGTTACCTTTCTCAGTAGAAAGAATCGGCCAGCATACTCTAGATTTTTAGGGAAACTGTTTAAAAGATGTATATCTATCCCCTACACACTTTTCTAGTTTTAATAGAGAAATTTCATTTTGGTGGAGGGACTAGAAAAGGAAATACTTTCATTGTGACTAAGTGGAGAGAAGGCAATGATATTAATAATAGTAATTTCTTAAATGTACTAAATATGCATCATATAGAGCATGCAATGGTACTAAATGACTTTATATAGTAGTAAGAATATGGAACAGTTGATGAATACTAAAGCAACCTGCAACTCTGTATTCAGTATTAAGTGATGTAAAGCATACTGAACCATAGAAAGGAATGAAAACAAAACATGATGCTCATTGTTAATATGAAATAAAAAAAGACATAAAAAATCATTCTTGGCAACTCAGCTTTGTATGTCTCCAAAACAAACAAACAAACAATGGATGGACTTACCAAACTCTATGCCATCATATCTGGCCATATTTGATGCTACCTCGCAGGCACACAGGATACTGTAGGTGAGGATGGAGTACTGTGTATGTGGGAGGGACACTTGTGTCACTGTAGCACCGGCCCTCTCAAACATGTCTGCTACCTCCACCCAGGCAGTCTTCACCTCATCCGATATCCCGGGAGCCAGATATTCCTATAAATATTATACATGTATAATGTGATAATAAAAGAAAAAAATACTTAGTGATGACAAAAAACACTGTTAAAAATTTCATTTTCTTCCAACATGTTACCATATGAAAGTATTAGTTATTTGCTTATTAATATTAAAAGAGAGATATTCTACATTTCTATTTCAGAATGACTACACATTTTGTTGTTCTAATTAAAAACATACCTTCGCCAATAGTATATTTAATATTTCCACAAAAAATAAGGAAATTTATCATGACAAACTTCTATCCACATTATACACTATATAGTAGTTATTAAGGAAAAATGGCTGTAAGGTTATTAATTTTTTTTTTTCTCCCTCATTTTTATAAAGTATATTATCCAAAAAGCAAGGGAATCTATCTTTGATTACAGGTACACTACCTTGGGTATACCGACGTGTAGCCCCTTTACAGAGATGTCGTCTGCCAGCTGTGTTGGTGTAAACTCATCTGTCACAGTTGTCGAGTCGCTCACATCATGACCAGCTATACTGTCTGACAACAATTATTCAGTTATAAAACAAGGCAGACATGGTATAAGTTCAATGGAATAATTTCGTAATTTTTTTAAAAGAAGAGTTTCTATTATATAACATTGTAAATTTGTATTTATAACCAGTGTTGATATACCAATTTAATTTTCATTTTTTTCTATGCAACATTATAAATATCATTTAACCAGACTTACTAAGTATTATGCTGGCATCATCTACAGTTTTAGCAAGGATTCCAGGAACATCAAGCGAGTTTACAAGAGGAATAAGGCCGTGTCTTGATACAAGGCCATACGAAGGTTTGACGCCCACCACACCGCAGTACGCGGCAGGATTACGTGTAGAACCACCCGTATCTGAGCCCAAAGCACTGTGAGGAAATTAATATAACATGGATAAGAAATCTGAAAATATTGGTAACGTAATTCATGTACTTATCAGAGTAAGGCAAATAAGAGGATGAATCTTTCCTGTGATATTCATCTCGAATTTATTAAATGTTCATATTTTGGACAAAAGCCATGATACCAACTGCACTGATCAGACAGCTAAAGTTGTTTTAATAAAATAAACAGTGAAAACATTTCAATATTATATATGCTCTTACACTTAGATAAACAAGTAGGGTATGACAATTTTGACACATTGTATAGTATTGAATGGTGTATACTGTCACTCGTAACAATTTTTCAAGATAACAAGACCTTCCAATATAATTACCCAAAGCATGATCCAGTTGCTACGGCAACTGCACTTCCACCAGAACTCCCTCCAGCAACAAACCAATCTGAATTATGGCTAGTTTCTGTTTCAGATGAGCTGACACTGGAGGTGTGTATAGTCCTGGTACCCTGCATGACTACGTTGTGATGGGAAATATGCTGTTCAGATTCATGCAACTGTTTCTGTTTGAACTTATACTTCCAAGGGTTGCGTACAGGCCCATAGATACTGTCTATACTGCCACATCTGAACAAAAACTCTCGAGATTTATCAAATAGGAAACAAAACACAATATATCATGTTTAAACATATCCAGCGAGACAAACTTGTTCAACTTTGTACACATGAATATGTGTTTATTGTACAAGAGATTTATAACAGATCATCTTAAAGAGAGTATATTGGCATTTAACTTTCAATCATTTTGTGTCACAAATAAACGTTACCAGTACAAAGATATACATATAACTTAGACATTTGTGTCACAAATAAACATTACCAGTACAACAAAGATATACATATAACTTATGCATTTGTGTCACAAATAAACATTACCAGTACAAAGATATACATATAACTTACGTATTTGTGTAACATAAACGTTACCAGTACAAAGATATACATATAACTTACACATTTGTGTCACAAATAAACATTACCAGTACAAAGATTTACATATAACTTACACATTTGTGTCACAAATAAACGTTACAAGTATAAAGATATACATATAACTTACTCATTTGTGTCACAAATAAACATTACCAGTACAAAGATTTATATATAACTTACACATTTGTGTCACAAATAAACGTTACCAGTACAAAGATATACATATAACTTACACATTTGTGTCACAAATAAACGTTACCAGTACAGAGATAAACATATAACTTACACATTTGTGTCACAAATAAACATTACCAGTACAAAGATTTACATATAACTTACACATTTGTGTCACAAATAAACGTTACAAGTAAAAAGATATACATATAACTTACACATTTGTGTCACAAATAAACATTACCAGTACAAAGATTAACATATAACTTACACATTTGTGTCACAAATAAACGTTACCAGTACAACAAAGATATACATATAACTTATGCATTTGTGTCACAAATAAACATTACCAGTACAAAGATATACATATAACTTACTCATTTGTGTCACAAATAAACATTACCAGTACAAAGATATACATATAACTTACTCATTTGTGTCACAAATAAACATTACCAGTACAAAGATATACATATAACTTACACATTTGTGTCACAAATAAACATTACCAGTACAAAGATATACATATAACTTACACATTTGTGTCACAAATAAAAGTTACCAGTACAACAAAGATATACATATAACTTACTCATTTGTGTCACAAATAAACATTACCAGTACAAAGATATACATATAACTTACTCATTTGTGTCACAAATAAACTTTACCAGTACAAAGATATACATATAACTTACACATTTGTGTCACAAATAAACATTACCAGTACAAAGATATACATATAACTTACACATTTGTGTCACAAATAAACATTACCAGTACAAAGATATACATATAACTTACACATTTGTGTCACAAATAAAAGTTACCAGTACAACAAAGATATACATATAACTTATGCATTTGTGTCACAAATAAACATTACCAGTACAAAGGTATACATATAACTTAAGCATTTGTGTCACAAATAAACATTACCAGTTCAAAGATTTACATATACATGTAATTTACACATTTGTGTCACAAATAAACGTTACAAGTACAAAGATATACATATAACTTACACATTTGTGTCACAAATAAACGTTACAAGTACAAAGATATACATATAACTTACACATTTGTGTCACAAATAAACATTACCAGTACAAAGATATACATATAACTTACACATTTGTGTCACAAATAAACATTACCAGTACAAAGATTTACATATAACTTACACATTTGTGTCACAAATAAACGTTACAAGTACAAAGATATACATATAACTTACACATTTGTGTCACAAATAAACGTTACCAGTACAAAGATATACATATGACTTACACATTTGTGTCACAAATAAATGTTACCAGTACAAAGATTTACATATAACTTACACATTTCAATATTATATTGCTGCTTTTTTATATGCCTTGGTTTTCAGAAGCTACCATACATCAGTTCATTTTTTCACCTTTCCTATTTTGAATGAACTGCCTTCTGTATTCCCGTCACCCACCAGTGTGACAGTGTCAATAATTGTGTACAAGCACATAGTTTACGACTGACATAAACACTTAAATACAGGCAATGGGCTTTTATTATAGAATCTGTTTACTAGTATATAACTGCTTTATAAGGTTAAGGTACGAATGAATCTTGGACACAATCTGAACAACTGGACAGAAACAAAGTCAGATCACTAACATTACAGTTGGAATGTTTTTAATTGTGTGCAAACACGCTACATAATACCACAAGTCCGTTCTTTACGATGTATATCACCCTTGCTACAATTTGATCAGACAGAAATACTACCGAGTCAAAAGTTACATTCGTACATTGTTTCCATTTAATTAATGACATGGTGTTTAGGAATGGAACATATACATAATGAATAATATTACAAGTCCATTCTAAAAATATTGTTTGTGACAATTGCCTGCGCATATGTTTAAATTTTTATTTCAACCGGTAGGTTTGTGCGCGGTTATTTTCGGATATCTGTGGCTATGTTTGGCATGTTTATGGAGACCAATGTAAATATTGCACAATATTTTTTCACATCCTACAATAATTTATTATCAATATTTTAATTAGTTGTAATTTAATAACTCCAAGGTTAATTAAGATATTGAATCAGTATATGGTCACTGTTTTAACATACAAAGCAAGTCTCCATTTGCAGCTTTTTTGTGAAATTTGTCAAAATACCCCTTTAACAATCTTGTTGGGTGTCATGGTTGACTGTCTTAAAACCACTAACCTCTCACCACTGAAGTCATGTGTTCAGGTCCAGCTCGGTCTGGAGACTTCATGTATTACTATCAGGTCCATTTCTCCCTTTATAACAATTTGTCTGTCAAGTTTATTTGTTAAAACTAGTGTGTAACATATCTGTGTTCAGTAAAGAAGGGAAAGGGATGTAGTATTTAGATCTCTAAGTAACACAAGAGACAAACTTAAACTGTATATATATAAATACCCCATAGCAAACTCGTCCATGTTAGTTTTGCCAGTGATGACAGCCCCCTGGTTAACCAGTCTCTGTACCACAGTGGCATTATAGGGTGGTACATAGTTCTCCAGCATGTGGGAGGCACAAGTTGTCTTGATACCGGCCGTACAGAAATTATCTTTCACAGCCAATGGCACACACTCTAGTATACCATAACCTGAAATGGATGATTCTACATGTATGTATATCACTTTTAAATTATTTTTATATCAGTTAAGTGGAAAAAATAAATAAAGTTAACTGACCGGAAAGCAAAAAGGATACGTAAAACTAAGGTTCAGACTGATCCATACCCAAAAGTTTCTGTGGATTCCAATAAATGGTTGCAGACATGATTCTTCATTCAAACATTGAAAAAGGCTGCAACTCAAAATTCGCCAAACCAGAATGTATTCATTTAAGTCTGATCCTTCTGAGCAAGTTTCATTGAAATGAGAGTATTGGTTCCAGAAAAGAGGCATGGACAATATTTTTAATTTCAACACTGCTGTAACTCAGTAAACAAGAGCAGTCCATAAGACAGAGCACTCGACAACTGTAAAATACATGTACTTTAAACTTGCGTGAACTTTATTTTGCTCTGAATTGTCCAATCTTATTTATTCACAAAATGTTGAATTTGCGATATTCGAAAAGTGAAATCAAAAATGCATTTTTGATTCTGATATCCTAGAATTGTCACTGCATTATCGTATTAATCAAGTGTATATATATTGATTCATGGTCAATGTTATATATATTGATTCATGGCAAATGTTATTCAGTCTTTATTCATGTTCATTAAACAGTAAATACATAATTAGATATGTGTTCATTCCTCACTCTTCATGAACTGGTAAACATGTCACTATCTGTTTTTGCACTCTTTACATCTCACTACACCGTTACACCACTTTTTCCCACAGTAACATGATTCTTACACTTAAAAACAAGGCCTATGTAATTTGGTTTTGAAATATTTTCAAAATGGTTCATAGTAGTTGTGATTTCTTGCTGCAGATGAGTACAGCAAAAGTTGGTATAGCATATACTGCAATAAGACATCAAAAGTGACTTTGATAGGATTTCAAAGTTCCTTTAATCAAAGTCAAAGTTCTTAAATCAAAGACAAAGTTCTTTAATTAAAGTCAAAGTTCTTTAATCAAAGTCAAAGCTTCTTTAATCAAAGTCGAGTTCCTTTAATCAAAGTCGAGTTCCTTTAATCAAAGTCGAGTTCCTTGAATCAAAGTCAAAGTTTCTTTAACCAAAGTCGAAATTCCTTTATTCAAAGTCAAAGTTTCTTTAATCAAAGTGGAAATTCTTTTATTCAAAATCAAAGTTTCTTCAATCAAACTTGAGTTTCTTTAATCAAAATCAAAGTTTCTTTAATCGAAGTCAAAGTTCCTTTAATCAAAGTCAAAGTTCTTTAATCAAAGTCAAAGCCTCTTTAATAAAAGTCGAAGTTTCTATTATCGAAGTCAAAGTTCCTTAATCAAAATCAATGTTTTTAACCAAAGTCGAATTCCTTTATTCAAAGTCAAAGTTTCTTTAATCAAAGTCAAAGTTCCTTAATCAAAGTCTAAATTCTTTTAATCAAAGTCAAAGTTTTTTTAATTCAAATCGAAGTTAAAGGTCTTTTACAGTTTATTCCAAGTCAAAGTTTCTTTAACCAAAGTCGAAATTCCTTTATTCAAAATCAAAGTATTTTTAATCAAAGTCAAAGTTTTTTTAATCAAAGTCAAAGTTCCCTTAATCAAAGTTAAAGTTCCTTTAATCAAAGTCAAAGGTCTTTTATAGTTTAATCAAAGTCACAGGTCCTGTATAGTTTAATCAAAGTCAAAGGTCTTTTAAAGTTTAATCAAAGTCAAAGGTCCTTGATAGTTTAATCGAAGTCAAAGTTCCTTTAATGAAAGTCAATTCAACTTCTAATAATCCTATAGCAACGTTTTGGTTCTCCAAGCTAACCTTAGACGATGTCACATCTTTACTTATCAAGGTGATAGGTCCAGAGTGACCATGACACCATAGCATTCCTACATTTTTCACAAGACTGACCATTTAAATTTACCTGGGCATGTGCAATACTTGCATTTCTAAAAGTCTATAAATCCAGTAGTGAGCGAATGTGTGCATTGTCTAGTATTAATTTGATATCATAAGGTCAGTTATAGGTTAATAGGTTAAAATTGGCAATTTTGAACTTGATCTGATGTACTGTCTAAATTTTTAAGTATATGTCAGTATATGATTATCATACCTTGACCATTGGTGCCGGCCACTGATTGCTGTATATCTTGTACCTGTTTCCTAGCAACTCCTGGTGTCTCAGTAATAAATGCATTTAGTTCCCTAACTTTTGCTGTTCTTTCAATGCATTTCTCACACAACTCCTTGGCAGATATCTTGCCATGTTTGACTTGCTGAATTGCCTGCAACATCAAAGTTATCTTAACAGTTCTAAGTTCAAATGTAACATTAAACATTTATTTATCTATACCGTATTTACCCTATGTATTGGGACAGCAACAAATAATTAATTTTTTTGCTGTCCCAATACTTATTATTTAAAAAACAATTATTTTTTTTACTGTCCCAATACATAGGGTGAATACGGTAATTTCGGTATTTCTATGTTCCGTATAGATAACGGTAAGCGTACATTTTAATGTAGCATTCAATAAAATATCACAGATATAACTACAAACAGTTACATAGCAATTAGGTATGTACACTAATTACATAAATAAATAATTCAATTACCAAACCTACGTTCGTGTTTTCATTTGTTTTCTTTAATCCATTGTTTTTTAATCCAATTGACACAAACCATAATCGTTTGTTTTCAATTTGTATAAATACAAAACACCCTTATCTGTAAATTGTATTGTAATTTCCTTTTATACTTTGCAAAACTTCAGTCTCGATGTAGCGTGCCCACGTGCTTTGAAGTACGCCGACCAAAACTCTTTTGATGTATGCCGATACAAGTGCGTCAGTTTGACACAGTTTGAGAATTAAATAAAGGGGCACTATAGTTAAGATTATAACAAAGATTTTTTATATTGAAATAGAAAATAATTAAAGGTAATTGTTTGTTTGAAACTAGGTGTGGTTAAAAAAATAACATTTTCCAATCAGAGAACAGTTGTCTTTTTGACGATATAATTGGTTGAAATCATGCTGCCTTTATACGTCCCGAACTTACTCGCGCTTCTTTTGATGACTCGCGCATAAATGCACCCCAACACATATTTTAACCATTGACAAGCGAGAGATTTCCCCCCAAAAAAAGAACCAACTTATTTTCATAATTTTTATCGTCACAAAAATGACCCAATTAATCATTTAAAATAAAACAAAGTATTTTGGAAAGTCCCTCGCTATTCATTTGTAACAATATGTTTTGACTACAAGTTTGAGTTATGCATTCACTTCGCTACATTTTACCGCAAACATAATACACGCCAGAGGGTCAATAAATTATCTATAATCTATACTGGAACTACATATACCCCAGTCTTAAATAAAATGAACACGGCATGATGTCAATTTCATCATACGAACATGTCACGGATACACAATAGAACAAAGTCAGACTGATTCCACAAAAATTACCATTGCAGTATCGGTAAAGTATAATAAATAAATGTGGTAATAAGTACTTATCTTATGGACACGAGTGATGCATTCTCTACCGGCATTTATACAATTCTATATCAAGTTATATTTGGTAAAAAAAAAATAATGCCGATAAATTTTCGTGTAATATATTTTATTATGCATAAAACATCAATACATTCTTACAGTCTCTATACCCATTAAATTTAAAGAATTGTATGTTCATTACATGCTTATGTCTATTTCTTTTTCCACGGACACAATTTAATTTTGACCTTTTGCCAATATGCGGTGATGTCAACTCTGACAGTTTCTTGCATCACTTTAACGTCTCGTGTCATTTCACTTCGACGAAATGAACATGTGTTTAAAGATAAATTAATATCAGTTTGTTGTGGTGTCGTGTAAACAGTTGTCAATCATACAACAAAACAGCGTCATAAAATCGGTGTTTAGATATAAATAGGTCAGTTCATTGGGGAATTGTGTAAGCAGGCTATGTACCACCTGATTGTTTAATCACACGTTTACAAGCAAAGGAACGATGCCCGAGGCAATGTTTTTTTTTTCATGTATAATTCGGGATTAAAACTTATAACAAAGGAATTATTTAGTTACAGGTATGGCAAATTATAGACTTTAAATAATAAAGAGAGCAATAACTATTTTACCTAATCTTTAATTATTATCAGAAATAGAAAATTACGATGTACAGGCAATGTTTTTCATGGATATTTTGGGATTAAAATTTATAAAACTTCGCATTTTTCGGAGATAACAATGTCCAAAAAAAATAAAAATATAGGTGTCCCAAAACTTAGGGACGAAAAATTATCAGATTTTTAAAAAAATTCTAATGTGTCCCAATTCTTATTATCAAAAAAATAATTATTTTCCTGAAAAATAAGGGTATCCCAAAACATAGGGTGTCCCAATACATAGGGTAAATACGGTACATAATAATATATTGCCATAGATGAAATCTACTTGTCAATTTAAGACAGTATTACTCAAAAAAAAAAAAAATGAACAGAACATTTTACTTATATAGCTGATAGAAGCCTCTCTATGAGAAGTCATTTTCAGTGCCATGATTTGAATAATTTGAAATATTTTTATTTGAAACATAAACACTGAACACTTGTTTATGCTACATGTAGATACCCAAGGGCAACATGTTGAGACTGCCATTTGTCAAGGAGACCAGAGTAACAGTCAAGGAGGCCAGGGTAACAGTCAAGGAGGTCTGGAAAATAGTCCAGGAGGCCAGGGTAACAGTCAAGGAGGCCAGGGTAACAGTCAATGAGACTAGGGAAAGTCAAGGAGGCCAGGGTAACAGTCTAGGAGGCCAGTGAAACAGTCAAGGAGGCTAAGAAAACAGTCAAGGAGGTCAGATTAACAGTCAAGAAGTGTAAGGTAACAGTCAATGAAGCCAACGTAATAGTCAAGGAGGACAGGGTAACAGTCAAGGAGGCCAATGTTATAGTCAAGAAGGCCAGTGTAACAGTCAATGAGGCCAGAGTAACAGTCAATGAGGCCTTGCACATTGGACCGACTACTTTAAATCCATTACTTGCATTACACTAGATATCTTTCTGGGCTAGTCTCATTTCATCGCTGTGATAGAGGTGAGACTAGTCTCTTCCAAATAAAAAATATAAACAATTTAGCTCGTTTGACAACGTGCTTTGATCTGTTGATATGCACTACTTTCTGGGCCTGTCAGATTTGAGATGTAACAGTGAAAGAGGCAAGGATAATTTTAGTTTTAAACTTATTTATTTTACATCAATCTTATAACTTAGACAAATCATGCTAAAAGTCTTCCTGGGTAGAACCAGTACTCAGGATAACAGGCAAGGAATGAATGAATGAATAGGGTTTTATGGCGTACCTACACATTATAGGTTATTCAACGCCAACAGGAAGGAAGATTCCAGGTTCACTCTAAATGTACAAAAAAAAAACAACAAATTAACATACAGACTAAATAAAATACATCAACAAATGAATATGCAGAATGAACCTGGAACTTTGATACTTAAATTGTTGCTTCTTACGACATGTATGAGCCACAGTGGTCCTATTCTTGCTATCACTCATATGGCTCCCTGGAACAACACAGGGGTTTATAATTTAACCACAATAGTGAACATGACAAAAAATGATAAAATGAACATGACACCCATTCGGAGGATTCCTACTCCTCTTAGATCGACAGTGATTCTATTCTAAGCCGGAACCACACGGGCTAACCTGCTAACAGGCAAGGACAATATGTGTGGGTAATATATAAGCAAATCCGAAATATACAAATAAATAAACGATAATACTGAAAACCATGAAAATTACAAAGTAAATGAAATACATTTACCTCTCGTAATGTCAATGACAGCATTCTCGCGAGGTAAATCATACATTAGCACCGTTTTAGCATGCTCGTGCGAATTACATTTATTATATTTAATTGAAAGTAAGAATCACAAAAGTATCAGATTATCACTTACACCCTTTTAATGTGGTTTAATTTCTGTTGAATTTTCTAAACAAATCATAGACATAAGATATTTTTCATGACCCTTCCCACCAAGAAACAACATCAATGGCAGATTCATATGTCTCTCCTCTTAGGCGTTTCTCGACATCGTAACTACGTCTTAAATTAGGGACGTTAAGCAGCCGCTCACGGAGAGCTCGAGTAGATAGTTAAATCAATGCAATAAATACAGCTAGGAGCCCCATAGATAGTTTGTGTAATCAATGCAATAAATACAGCTAGGAGTCCCATAGATAGTTTGTGTAATCAATGCAATAAATACAGCTAGGAGCCCCATAGATAGTTTGTGTAATCAATGCAATAAATACAGCTAGGAGCCCCATAGATAGTTTGTGTAATCAATGCAATAAATACAGCTAGGAGCCCCATAGATAGTTTGTGTAATCAATGCGATAAATACAGCTAGGAGCCCCATAGATAGTTTGTGTAATCAATGCAATAAATACAGCTAGGAGCCCCATAGATAGTTTGTGTAATCAATGCAATAAATACAGCTAGGAGCCCCTTAGATAGTTTGTGTAATCAATGCAATAAATACAGCTAGGAGCCCCATAGATAGTTTGTGTAATCAATGCAATAAATACAGCTAGGAGCCCCATAGATAGTTTGTGTAATCAATGCAATAAATACAGCTAGGAGCCCCATAGATAGTTTGTGTAATCAATGCAATAAATACAGCTAGGAGCCCCATAGATAGTTTGTGTAATCAATGCAATAAATACAGCTAGGAGCCCCTTAGATAGTTTGTGTAATCAATGCAATAAATACAGCTAGGAGCCCCATAGATAGTTTGTGTAATCAATGCAATACATACAGCTAGGAGCTCCTTAGATAGTTTGTGTAATCAATGTAATAAATACAGCTAGGAGCTCCTTAGCTGGTTTGTGTAATCAATGTAATAAATACAGCTAGGAGCTCCTTAGATAGTTTGTGTAATCAATGACCCTGACTGTGAACCCCAAGTACGTGGGTCAATGATGAACATGGCGACCAGCACGTGTGTATATAGAGATATAAGTACGTTGTTCGATGATGAAGATGGCGACCAGCACGTGTGTATATAGAGATATAAGTACGTGGGTCAATGATGAACATGGCGACCAGCACGTGTGTATATAGAGATATAAGTATGTTGGTCAATGATGAAGATGGCGACCAGCACGTGTGTATATAGAGATATAAGTACGTGGGTCAATGATGAACATGGCGACCAGCATGTGTGTATATAGAGATATAAGTACGTTGGTCAATGATGAAGATGGCGACCAGCACGTGTGTATATAGAGATATAAGTACGTGGGTCAATGATGAACATGGCGACCAGCACGTGTGTATATAGAGATATAAGTACGTGATCGATCAAATGTTTCGTGTTTTTTGTTATTATATGAAATTTCGTTTCCATTAACAATGTAAGCATTTTGAAATTTCATTGAGGAAATTGTGTTATTATTTTGTTCAATTAATCTGCCGCAATTGGGATGACTGTAATAAATGTTGTAATGACTTGTGGAACAACCCATTTGTTTATGTTATGTTTGTAATTGTACGAATTTTATATGTATATGTTGTAAACATAAAATTATGCTATAAGTTATGCCGGATTAAACAAGATTTTGTAAACATAATATCATGCAATAAAATATGATAAAACTAAACCCTATGTAGAAATCGAGAAGGATTCTTAAATTCACTTATATTTGCTGCATATAAGGGATCTGGGTGTACTGTACGTTTTACTGCTGTAAGTCACACATATATGCTGCAGATAGACTGGTATACTGTACGTTTCACTACTGTGAGTCACACACTTATATTTTCTGCAGATGGACAATGGTGTACTGTGCGTTTTACTGCTGTAAGTCACACACTTATGTTTTCTGCAGATGGACAATGGTGTACTGTGCGTTTTACTGCTGTAAATCACACATATATGCTGCAGATAGACTGGTATACTGTACGTTTCACTACTGTGAGTCACACACTTATATTTTCTGCAGATGGACAATGTTGTACTGTGCGTTTTACTGCTGTAAGTCACACATATATGCTGCAGATATACTGGTATACTATACGTTTCACTACTGTGAGTCACACACTTATATTTTCTGCAGATGGACAATGTTGTACTGTGCGTTTTACTGCTGTAAGTCACACATATATGCTGCAGATAGACTTGTATACTGTACGTTTTACTACTGTGAGTCACACACTTATGTTTTTTGCAGGCGGACAATAGTGTTCTGTGCGTTTTACTGCTGTAAGTCACACACTTATGTTTTGTGCAGATGGACGTATTGTGCGTTTTACTGCTGGAAGTCACACACTTATGTTTTCTGGAGAAGGACAATGGTGTACTGTGCGTTTTACTGCTGTAAGTCATACACTTACGTTTTCTGCAGATTGACAATGGTGTACTGTACGTTTTATTGCTGTAAGTCACACACTTATGTTTTCTAGAGACGGACAATGGTGTACTGTACGTTTTACTGCTGTTAGTCATACACTTGTGTTTTCTGGAGAGGGACATTAGTGTACTGTACGTTTTACAGCTGTTAGTCATACACTTATGTTTTCTGGAGAAGGACAATGTTGTACTGTACGTTTTACTGCTGTTAGTCACACACTTATGTTTTCTGCAGATGGAAAATGGTAACTGTACGTTTTATTGCTGTAAGTCATACACTTATGTTTTCGGCAGATGGACAATGGTGTACTGTACGTTTTATTGCTGTAAGTCACACACTTATGTTTTCTCGAGAAGGACAATGGTGTAATGTACATTTTACTGCTGTAAGTCATACACATATGTTTTCTGCAGATGGACAATGGTGTACTGTACGTTTTATTGCTGTCAGTCATACACTTATGTTTTCTGCAGATGGACAATGGTGTACTGTACGTTTTACTGCTGTTAGTCATACACTTACGTTTAATGGAGAAGGACAATGGTGTACTTACGTTTTACTGCTGTATGTCATACACTTATGTTTTCTGCAGATGGACAATGGTGTACTGTATGTTTAACTGCTGTTAGTCATACACTTATGTTTTCTTGAGAAGGACACTGGTGTACTGTACGTTTTATTGCTGTAAGTCATACACTTATGTCTTCTGCAGATGGACAATGGTGTACTGTACGTTTTACTGCTGTTAGTCATACACTTATGTTTTCTGCAGATGGACAATGGTGTACTGTACGATTTACTGCTGTAAGTCATACACTTATGTTTTCTGGAGAAGGACAATGGTGTACTGTATGTTTTATTGCTGTAAGTCACACACTTATGTTTTCTGCAGATGGACAGTGGTGTACTGTACGTTTTACTGCTGTCAGTCATACACTTATGTTTTCTGCAGATGGACAATGGTAACTGTACGTTTTACTGGTGTTAATCATACATTCATGTTTCTGCAGATGGACAATGGTAACTGTACGTTTTACTGCTGTTAATCATACATTTATGTTTCTGCGGATGGACAATGGTAACTGTACGTTTTACTGCTGTTAGTCACACACTTATGTTTTCTGGAGAAGGACAATGGTGTACTGTACGTTTTACTGCTGTAAGTCATACACTTACGTTTAATGGAGATGGACAATGGTGTACTGTACGTTTTATTGCTGTAAGTCATACACTTATGTTTAATGGAGAAGGACAATGGTGTACTGTGTTTTAATGCTGTAAGTCACACACTTATGTTTTCTGCAGATGGACAATGGTGTACGGTACGTTTTACTGCTGTTAGTCATACACTTATGTTTTCTGGAGAAGGACAATGGTAACTGTACGTTTTACTGCTGTCAGTCATACACTTATGTTTTCTGCAGATTGACAATGGTGTACTGTACGTTTTACTGCTGTTAGTCACACACTTATGTTTTCTGGAGAAGAACAATGGTGTACTGTACGTTTTACTGCTGTTAGTCATACACTTATGTTTTCTGCAGATGGACAATGGTGTACTATACGTTTTACTGCTGTAAGTCATGCACTTATGTTTTCTGGAGGGGGACAATGGGGGTACTGTACGTTTTATCTCTGTAAGTCATACACTTATGTTTTCTGGAGAAGGACAATGGTGTCTTGTACGTTTTACTGCTGTTAGTCACACACTTATGTTTTCTGGAGAAGGAGAATGGGGTACTGTACGTTTTACTGCTGTCAGTCATACACTTATGTTTTCCGGAGAAGGACAATGGTTTACTGTACGTTTTATTGCTGTTAGTCATACACTTATGTTTTCTGGAGAAGGACACTAGTGTACTGTACGTTTTACTACTGTAAGTCATGCACTTATGTTTTCTGCAGATGGACAATGGTGTACTGTACGTTTTATTGCTGTAAGTCATACACTTATGTTTTCTGGAGAAGGACAATGGTGTACTGTACGTTTTATTGCTGTAAGTCATACACTTATGTTTTCTGCAGATGGACAATGGTGTACTGTACCATTTACTGCTGTAAGTCATACACTTATGTTTAATGGAGAAGGACAATGGTGTACTGTACTTTTTATGATTGTAAGTCATACACTTATGTTTTCTGGAGAAGGACAATGGTGTACTGTACGTTTTACTGCTGTAAGTCATACACTTACGTTTTCTGGCAAAAGACAATGGTGTTTTGTGCTTTTTACTACTGTTAATCATACACTTATGTTTTCTGCAGATGGACAATGGTGTACTGTACGTTTTACTGCTGTAAGTCATACACTTACGTTTTCTGGCAAAAGACAATGGTGTTTTGTGCGTTTTACTGCTGTTAGTCACACACTTATGTTTTCTGCAGATGGACAATGGTGTACTGTACGTTTTATTGCTGTAAGTCACACACTTATGTTTTCTGGAGAAGGACAATGGTGTACTGTGCGTTTTACTGCTGTATGTCATACACTTACGTTTTCTGCAGATTGACAATGGTGTACTGTATGTTTTACGGCTGTTAGTCATACACTTACGTTTAATGGAGATGGACAATGGTGTACTGTACGTTTTACTGCTGTTAGTCATACACTTGTGTTTTCTGCAGAGGGACAATGGTGTACTGTACGTTTTACCGCTGTTAGTCATACACTTATGTTTTCTGGAGAAGGACAATGTTGTACTGTACATTTTACTGCTGTTAGTCACACACTTATGTTTTCTGCAGATGGACAATGGTAACTGTACGTTTTATTGCTGTAAGTCATACACTTATGTTTTCTGCAGATGGACAATGGTGTACTGTACGTTTTATTGCTGTAAGTCACACACTTATGTTTTCTCGAGAAGGACAATGGTGTACTGTACATTTTACTGCTGTAAGTCATACACTTATGTTTTCTGCAGATGGACAATGGTGTACTGTACGTTTTATTGCTGTCAGTCATACACTTATGTTTTCTGCAGATGGACAATGGTGTACTGTACGTTTTACTGCTGTTAGTCATACACTTACGTTTAATGGAGAAGGACAATGGTGTACTTACGTTTTACTGCTGTATGTCATACACTTATGTTTTCTGCAGATGGACAATGGTGTACTGTACGTTTTATTGCTGTAAGTCATACACTTATGTCTTCTGCAGATGGACAATGGTGTACTGTACGTTTTACTGCTGTTAGTCATACACTTATGTTTTCTGCAGATGGACAATGGTGTACTGTACGATTTACTGCTGTAAGTCATACACTTATGTTTTCTGGAGAAGGACAATGGTTTACTGTACGTTTTATTGCTGTAAGTAACACACTTATGTTTTCTGCAGATGGACAGTGGTGTACTGTACGTTTTACTGCTGTCAGTCATACACTTATGTTTTCTGCAGATGGACAATGGTAACTGTACGTTTTACTGCTGTTAATCATACATTAATGTTTCTGCAGATGGACAATGGTAACTGTACGTTTTACTGCTGTTATTCATACATTTATGTTTCTGCGGATGGACAATGGTAACTGTACGTTTTACTGCTGTCAGTCATACACTTATGTTTTCTGCAGATGGACAATGGTAACTGTACGTTTTATTGCTGTAAGTCACACACTTATGTTTTCTGGAGAAGGACAATGGTGTACTGTACGTTTTACTGCTGTAAGTCATACACTTACGTTTAATGGAGATGGACAATGGTGTACTGTACGTTTTATTGCTGTAAGTCATACACTTATGTTTAATGGAGAAGGACAATGGTGTACTGTGTTTTAATGCTGTAAGTCACACACTTATGTTTTCTGCAGATGGACAATGGTGTACGGTACGTTTTACTGCTGTTAGTCATACACTTATGTTTTCTGG
The DNA here is from genome assembly GCA_029582155.1 of Panopea generosa. Classification (NCBI taxonomy): domain Eukaryota; kingdom Metazoa; phylum Mollusca; class Bivalvia; order Adapedonta; family Hiatellidae; genus Panopea; species Panopea generosa. Next base: position 54,669,849 of record CM055898.1, read on the forward strand.
AGAAGGACAATGGTAACTGTACGTTTTACTACTGTCAGTCATACACTTATGTTTTCTGCAGATTGACAATGGTGTACTGTACGTTTTACTGCTGTTAGTCACACACTTATGTTTTCTGGAGAAGAACAATGGTGTACTGTACGTTTTACTGCTGTTAGTCATACACTTATGTTTTCTGCAGATGGACAATGGTGTACTATACGTTTTACTGCTGTAAGTCATGCACTTATGTTTTCTGGAGGGGGACAATGGGGGTACTGTACGTTTTATCTCTGTAAGTCATACACTTATGTTTTCTGGAGAAGGACAATGGTGTCTTGTACGTTTTACTGCTGTTAGTCACACACTTATGTTTTCTGGAGAAGGAGAATGGGGTACTGTACGTTTTACTGCTGTCAGTCATACACTTATGTTTTCCGGAGAAGGACAATGGTTTACTGTACGTTTTATTGCTGTAAGTCATACACTTATGTTTTCTGGAGAAGGACACTAGTGTACTGTACGTTTTACTACTGTAAGTCATGCACTTATGTTTTCTGCAGATGGACAATGGTGTACTGTACGTTTTATTGCTGTAAGTCATACACTTATGTTTTCTGGAGAAGGACAATGGTGTACTGTACGTTTTATTGCTGTAAGTCATACACTTATGTTTTCTGCAGATGGACAATGGTGTACTGTACCATTTACTGCTGTAAGTCATACACTTATGTTTAATGGAGAAGGACAATGGTGTACTGTACTTTTTATGATTGTAAGTCATACACTTATGTTTTCTGGAGAAGGACAATGGTGTACTGTACGTTTTACTGCTCTAAGTCATACACTTACGTTTTCTGGCAAAAGACAATGGTGTTTTGTGCTTTTTACTGCTGTTAGTCATACACTTATGTTTTCTGCAGATGGACAATGGTGTACTGTACGTTTTACTGCTGTAAGTCATACACTTACGTTTTCTGGCAAAAGACAATGGTGTTTTGTGCGTTTTACTGCTGTTAGTCACACACTTATGTTTTCTGCAGATGGACAATGGTGTACTGTACGTTTTATTGCTGTAAGTCACACACTTATGTTTTCTGGAGAAGGACAATGGTGTACTGTGCGTTTTACTGCTGTAAGTCATACACTTACGTTTTTTGCAGATTGACAATGGTGTACTGTATGTTTTACGGCTGTTAGTCATACACTTACGTTTAATGGAGATGGACAATGGTGTACTGTACGTTTTACTGCTGTTAGTCATACACTTGTGTTTTCTGCAGAGGGACAATGGTGTACTGTACGTTTTACCGCTGTTAGTCATACACCTATGTTTTCTGGAGAAGGACAATGTTGTACTGTACGTTTTACTGCTGTTAGTCACACACTTATGTTTTCTGCAGATGGACAATGGTAACTGTACGTTTTATTGCTGTAAGTCATACACTTATGTTTTCTGCAGATGGACAATGGTGTACTGTACGTTTTATTGCTGTAAGTCACACACTTATGTTTTCTCGAGAAGGACAATGGTGTACTGTACGTTTTACTGCTGTAAGTCATACACTTATGTTTTCTGCAGATGGACAATGGTGTACTGTACGTTTTATTGCTGTCAGTCATACACTTATGTTTTCTGCAGATGGACAATGGTGTACTGTACGTTTTACTGCTGTTAGTCACACACTTATGTTTTCTCGAGAAGGACAATGGGGTACTGTACGTTTTACTGCTGTCAGTCATACACTTATGTTTTCCGGAGAAGGACAATGGTTTACTGTACGTTTTATTGCTGTAAGTCATACACTTATGTTTTCTGGAGACGGACAATAGTGTACTGTACGTTTTACTACTGTAAGTCATGCATTTATGTTTTCTGCAGATGGACAATGGTGCACTGTACGTTTTATTGCTGTAAGTCATACACTTATGTTTTCTGGAGAAGGACAATGGTGTACTGTACGTTTTATTGCTGTAAGTCATACACTTATGTTTTCTGCAGATGGACAATGGTGTACTGTACGTTTTACTGCTGTAAGTCATACACTTATGTTTAATGGAGAAGGACAATGGTGTACTGTACTTTTTATGATTGTAAGTCATACACTTATGTTTTCTGCAGATGGACAATGGTGTACTGTACGTTTTACTGCTGTAAGTCATACACTTATGTTTTCTGGAGAGGGACAATTGTGTACTGTACGTTTTATCTCTGTAAGTCATACACTTATGTTTTCTGCAGATGGACAATGGTGTACTGTACGTTTTACTGCTGTAAGTCATACACTTATGTTTTCTGCAGATGGACAATGGTGTACTGTACGTTTTACTGCTGTAAGTCATACATTTATGTTTTCTGCAGATGGATAATGGTGTACTGTACGTTTTACTGCTGTAAGTCATACACTGATGTTTTCTGCAGATGGACAATGGTAACTGTATGTTTTACGGCTGTTAGTCATACACTTACGTTTAATGGAGATGGACAATGGTGTACTGTACGTTTTACTGCTGTAAGTCATACACTTATGTTTAATGGAGAAGGACACTGGTGTACTTTGTTTTAATGCTGTAAGTCACACACTTATGTTTTCTGCAGATGGACAATGGTGTACTGTACGTTTTACTGCTGTTAGTCATACACTTATGTTTTCTCGAGAAGGATAATGGTAACTGTACGTTTTACTGCTGTCAGTTATACACTTATGTTTTCTGCAGATTGACAATGGTGTACTGTACGTTTTACTGCTGTTAGTCACACACTTGTGTTTTCTGGAGAAGAACAATGGTGTACTGTATGTTTTACTGCTGTTAGTCATACACTTATGTTTTCTGCAGATGGACAATGGTGTATTATACGTTTTACTGCTGTAAGTCATGCACTTATGTTTTCTGGAGAGGGACAATGGGGGTACTGTACGTTTTATCTCTGTAAGTCATACACTTATGTTTTCTGGAGAAGGACAATGGCGTACTGTACGTTTTACTGCTGTTAGTCACACACTTATGTTTTCTCGAGAAGGACAATGGGGTACTGTACGTTTTACTGCTGTCAGTCATACACTTATGTTTTCCGGAGAAGGACAATGGTTTACTGTACGTTTTATTGCGGTAAGTCATACACTTATGTTTTCTGGAGAAGGACAATAGTGTACTGTACGTTTTACTACTGTAAGTCATGCACTTATATTTTCTGCAGATGGACAATGGTGTACTGTACGTTTTATTGCTGTAAGTCATACACTTATGTTTTCTGCAGATGGACAATGGTGTACTGTACGTTTTACTGCTGTAAGTCATACACTTATGTTTAATGGAGAAGGACAATGGTGTACTGTACTTTTTATGATTGTAAGTCATACACTTATGTTTTCTGCAGATGGACAATGGTGTACTGTACGTTTTACTGCTGTAAGTCATGCACTTATGTTTTCTGGAGAGGGACAATTGTGTACTGTACGTTTTATCTCTGTAAGTCATACACTTATGTTTTCTGCAGATGGACAATGGTGTACTGTACGTTTTACTGCTGTAAGTCATACACTTATGTTTTCTGCAGATGGACAATGGTAACTGTATGTTTTACGGCTGTTAGTCATACACTTATGTTTTCTTGAGAAGGACAATGGTTTACTGTACGTTTTACTGCTGTAAGTCATACACTTATGTTTTCTGCAGGTGGACAATGGAAACTGTACCTTTTACTGCTGTAAGTCACAGACTTATATTTCTTGCATATAGACAATGGTATACTGTACATGTTACTGTAGGAAGTCATACACTTATGTTTGCTGCAGATAGACAAAGGTTAACTGTACATGTTACTATAGGAAATCATACACTTATGTTTGCAGCAGATAGACAATGGTATACTGTACGTGTCACTATAGGAAGTCATACACTTATGTTTGCTGCATATAGACAAAGGTATACTGTACATGTTACTATAGGAAATCATACACTTATGTTTGCTGCAGATAGACAAAGGTATACTGTACGTGTTAATTGTGGAAGTCATACACTTATGTTTGCTGCATATAGACAAAGGTATACTGTACGTGTTAATTGTGGAAGTCATACACTTATGTTTGCTACAGATAGACAATGGTATACTCTATGTGTTAATTGTGGAAGTCATACATTTATGTTTGCAGCAGATAGACAATGGTATACTTTACGTGTTAATATAGGAAGTCATACACTTGTGTTTGCTGCAGATGAATAATGGTGTATTGTACGTTTTATTATAGGAAGTCATACACTTATGTTTGCTGCAAATAGACAATTGTATACTGTATGTGTTAATTGTGGAAGTCATACACTTATGTTTGCAGCAGATAGACAATGGTATACTGTACCTGTTACTGTAGGAAGCCATATACTTATGTTTGCAGCAGATAGACAATTGTTAACTGTACGTATTACTGTAGGAAGCCATATACTTATGTTTGCAGCAGATAGACAATGGTATACTGTACGTGTTACTGTAGAAAGCCATATACTTATGTTTGCAGCAGATAGACAATGGTGTACCGTACGTGTTACTGTAGGAAGCCATATACTTATGTTTGCAGCAGATGGACAATGGTGTACCGTACCTGTTACTGTAGGAAGCCATATACTTATGTTTGCAGCAGATAGACAATGGTATACCGTACGTGTTACTGTAGGAAGCCATATGCTTATGTTTGCAGCAGATAGACAATGGTATACTGTACGTGTTACTGTAGGAAGCCATATACTTATGTTTGCAGCAGATAGACAATGGTTTATTGTATGTGCTACTGTAGGAAGACATACACTTATGTTTGCTGCATATAGACAATTGTATACTGTATGTGTTAATTGTGGAAGTCATACACTTATGTTTGCAGCAGATAGAAAATGGTATACTGTACCTGTTACTGTAGGAAGCCATATACTTATGTTTGCAGCAGATAGACGATGGTTTACTGTACGTGTTACTGTAGGAAGCCATATACTTATGTTTGCAGAAGATAGACAATGGTAAACTGTACGTGTTACTGTAGGAAGTCATATACTTATGTTTGCAGTAGATAGACAATGGTATACTGTACGTGTTACTGTAGGAAGCCATATACTTATGTTTGCAGCAGATAGACAATGGTATACTGTACGTGTTACTGTAGGAAGCCATACACTTATGTTTGCAGCAGATAGACAATGGTATACTGTACGTGTTACTGTAGGAAGCCATATACTTATGTTTGCAGCAGATAGACAATGGTATACTGTACGTGTTACTGTAGGAAGCCATACTGTTATGTTTGCAGCAGATAGACAATGGTATACTGTACGTGTTACTGTAGGAAGCCATACACTTATGTTTGCAGCAGATAGACAATGGTATACTGTACGTGTTACTGTAGGAAGCCATATACTTATGTTTGCAGCAGATAGACAATTGTTAACTGTACGTGTTACTGTAGGAAGCCATATACTTATGTTTGCAGCAGATAGACAATGGTATACTGTACGTGTTACTGTAGGAAGCCATATACTTATGTTTGCAGCAGATAGACAATGGTATACTGTACGTGTTACTGTAGGAAGCCATATACTTATGTTTGCAGCAGATAGACAATGGTATACTGTACGTGTTACTGTAGGAAGCCATACACTTATGTTTGCAGCAGATAGACAATGGTATACTGTACGTGTTACTGTAGGAAGCCATACACTTATGTTTGCAGCAGATAGACAATGGTTTATTGTATGTGCTACTGTAGGAAGACATACACTTATGTTTGCAGCAGATAGGCGATTGTTAAGTGTATGTGGTACTGTAAGAAGACATACACTTATGTTTGCAGCAAATAGACAATTGTTTACTGTACGTGTTACTGTAGGAAGACATACATTTATGTTTGCAGCAGATAGACAATGGTTTATTGTATGTGCTACTGTAGGAAGACATACACTTATGTTTGCTGCATATAGACAATGGTATACTGTACGTGTTACTATATGAAGTCATACAGTTATGTTTGCTGCAGATAGACAAAGGTATACTGTACGTGTTAATTGTGGAAGTCATACACTTATGTTTGCAGCAGATAGACAATTGTTTACTGTACATGTTAATTGTGGAAGTCATACACTTATGTTTGCAGCAGATAGACAATGGTTTATTGTATGTGCTACTGCAGGAAGACATACACTTATGTTTGCAGCAGATGGACAATGATGTATTGTACGTGTTAATTGTAGAAGTCATACACTTATGTTTGCTGCAATGGTGTACTGTACATGCTAATGATGGAAGTCACACACTGGTGTTTGCTGCCAATGAACAATGGTATACTGTACATGCTACTGCTGCAATTCAAACACTTATATTTGCTGCAGTTGGAGAATAGTATACTGTAGTTATGTTCTAGTTCTGTATGTCATAAACTTATGTTTGGTGCAGATGGACAATGGCGTAATGTACGTGTTACTGATGGAAGTAATACACTTATGTTCAGTGCAGATGGACAATAGTATACTGTACATGTTACTGCTGTAAGTAATACACCTGTTTACTGCAGGTGGACAATGGCGTTCTGTACGTGTTACTGATTGAAGTAATGTGTTACAATTTGAAAGATACAGTGAAATTGTCTGTTGCTCTCTGCAGAGAACTAAACTAATAATACACATTTGTGAATCACACAAAAGGACTACTTTTTTTTCACAATATTAATACAATGATAATTAATTGGAGTTCAATAACAAACAAGTATTTCAGTAAATAAGTAGTGTTTATTTGTATAAAAGGAGGATATCAAATAAAAAATGAAAATACAGAGTTAATAAAGACATAGATGTTATACACAGAACTTTGCATAGAATTACTTAAAATACATACAGGAACATCATTTCCATTCAGTTATTTATTAAAGTCTGCAAACTTTAAATTCTTTTTTCATTCTGTCAGGTGCAACTGGACCTGTTTGTTTGATACAGATGTATAATTCAAGCATTCAACAATTACAACATAATTATGTATACTTTGCAGTTTACTCAGTTCAATCTGGAATACATGCAGGTGCTTATTAAAGCAAACAGGAAAATCTTCAACATTATAAATTAAAGTAGTTGAAACAAAAATGAGAATAAAACACACATGGACATGTATATGATTAACAAGGTATAACAGCCTGGAATGTATTAATGAAAGCCAAGAAATGTTACTCTGAGCAAATATATAGAACATATTAAAGCTACACAATCAATAATCAATGTCTATGCATTGTTGGCAGTTCTTACAAGCCCAACAACAGCCCAATCTTTCAGTAATTATATTTGGCAAAAAAAACCCATGACTATGGAAATATGAAGTAATGTGTAAATATCAAAAAGAATTTAACCAAAAAAACTTATTTAGAATTTAACAAAAAAAAAAACAGAAATAAGAGCTAAAGCACATTATAGCTTAAATGTATACTTCGTGTTATTAGAAAAAGTCAGATGTTTAAAGTACTGATTGTGTAGCTTTAAAAATAAGACAATAGAATGGTTTTATGATATGGATATCACTGGAATAATTATTATAACAGTAAGAATGAGCACATGGAATCTTGCCTGCCATCAATTTACACTGAACCACACAAACTATCATACACAGTGAAATCTGCTTTACCCATCACCTGAATTTGGCACATTCAGCATTGATGTTTCTTAAAAAATCATTGTACATCAAAGAAAAATAGCATTTTTTTACTGCATTATTTCTTATTACAGTAAAACTTTGCCCTCATCATTACTGATTAGTGTTCATGATTAACCAATGGAAACTTGCAAATCATTCCAAACATTGTGTAATCAACTGGCATTACAGCTATAGCTAATCTGAATTGGCCAGTTGCAAGTGTTTGTGTGAATATTTAGCATCATTTTTATGCCATCGAGGACTAACAGACAATCAGTTAACCTGACCACTCTTTCCTAATATCCTGGAAGATTAACTAGTACTCAAGAATACCTATCTCTGCATGTAAATGATATTTTTTCCATCTGAATCAGGGACAATTGTCAATAAGATGCCATTTTGTATATCAATCATCAAGGAGACTGTGACCGAGCAGGCATTCAAACTCACAACCCCTGGATTGAAAGTCAGATGTGCTACAGACTGAGCTTACCAGACCCGGCCCGTGCATGTGAGAATGGATATAAGCGAACTGCTCTACATTCATCAGTTACGTGCACCATATAGACATTTCTCTCTAATTCTGTAAATCTCTTCTAATAATGTCGTTTGACATTGTCATAAAGACTGATATAAAGTGATGATTCCCTAACGTGTTAAACAAGGCATGGTAAGGTTTACACTCGTAAATGGGTTTTACATTTATTACACCACATTTAATGAAGGACCCTTATATTAACAATTATCAGAAGTGGACAGTTATCTCCAATTGGTCAGTTACCTTGGTAACAGGCAAGATAGAAATTTATAGTAAAACATACATGTCAATATTAAGGAATGATAGATATATAAACATGAAATATATTATGCAAAGAAAGCAGATTCATAGTGTATAAATCATTCAGCAATTGAAATATGAGTAGAAAAAAAAATATACATTGTATATAAATGTCATTTTTTATTTAATTTTAACTGCCATGGTCCTACCCTGCTATCTCTCAGTAATCAGGCCCAACATTTAACTGCCATGGTCCTACCCTGCTATCTCTCAGTAATCAGGCCCAACATTTAACTGCCATGGTCCTACCCTGCTATCTCTCAGTAATCAGGCCCAACATTTAACTGCCATGGTCCTACCCTGCTATCTCTCAGTAATCAGGCCCAACATTTAACTGCCATGGTCCTACCCTGCTATCTCTCAGTAATCAGGCCCAAAACTTTCATTTCTTGTAATAAATATAAGTACTCAGATCTACCATTATTAAGATGTATAAAACAAGTATGACTCCCTCCAAAAATATATGAATAGTATGTTCAATTTATAGTGCAAGTGAATTATCTAATGAATGTAAACAATTATTGTCGGATGGAACAGACTTATTGGGGAGGGCAGCATAATAAGATTTTGGCATATGGCCAATCTAATATTAGTTTCTAATTAGGATTTAAAATTAGTATTTTGGCAAATATTCAACACAAAATACTATCACATTTGTATACCTTGTAAATTCCAGAATTATTACTCTTTCCTGTGTGTATAATTCACAACTTCAATTGTTTGGGATTATAAGTTTTTCTTAATCATTTCACAGGCAAGTAACAATTAACTAGGTATTTAACTGGGTAATTAACTAGGTAATTAACAGGGCACCTATTTTGTTCTATTATAAAATGGGAAGGTAAATACTTCCTTGTTCGAGCTGCTCACTTTAATATGAAAACATACACATTGCATTAAAGGAAGCAATTTTACAGCTTAAAGCAACAAATTATAATGAACAGCAGAATATGTCATACGTGCTAGACATCATATATCAAAGTTCTGTTTTACATAAAAGTAATATAACAATGCATTGTATCAAACACTTAGAGTAGAGAGGAAAACTCATTGAGATTTTTTGTAGCATGCATATTTTTGCAAATTCTGGTTTTCAATAATTATCTCAGCTTCTATTCATACCAAGAGTGCAAATAAATGCTTTTACTCAAATTCCCAACAAAATAAAACCGTTCTCATCATTTTCCGAGCACAAAATTTGTATACTACCATTTAAAAAGCAACATTACTTGAAACTTTTCTTCAAAACTGCAATATTTTTAATTTAAGACTATTTTGCAAGCCATAGGTCAGAACATTACAATACATAAAATGTAACATACAGATATGACTTATATATTGTATGTACAAAAAATCAGATGCCTGTAGATTTTGAATGATTTATTTGCCAAATAATCAATTATTATCTACTATTTTATCAACATTCAGTCTCGAAATGAGAGTTTTCTTTCTTTCTCTATACAAGTCTTTGATTGTATATTCCAACATTGATTATGAGAATGTAGCCGGTACAATGGAGAACTCTTGATAAAGCAGACTGATGTATACTTGTTTTATTACCCTGGTATATTTGTTTATTTATGATTGTTAGTTTTACAGAAAACAAATCTATTTAAATAACTTCTGAAAGAAAATGAAGCAGTAAACAATGCCATGGGTTACACTTCACCAAGTGTTATACATATGAAGTAATCTATTCACAATACACAAACTAGCTTTAATACAAGTTTTAGTCATTGCCTTTGTATAATCTACAAGTTATAGGAGAAATTGCAAAGAAGGCTTAATCTGCAAAGCATATTTTTAGAAATTTTATTTCTTCTTCTTCCCAATAAGGCAATGAGTCTTTCAGACTGTAAAATGGCCAACTGGTTTATTTATAGAGATTTTATTTCTTCTTCTTCCCAATAAGGCAATGAGTCTTTCAGACTGTAGAATGGCCAACTGGTTTATTTATAGAGATTTTATTTCTCCTTCTTCCCAATAAGGCAATGAGTCTTTCAGACTGTAGAATGGCCAACTGGTTTATTTATAGAGATTTTATTTCTTCTTCTTCCCAATAAGGCAATGAGTCTTTCAGACTGTAAAATGGCCAACTGGTTTATTTATAGAGATTTTATTTCTCCTTCTTCCCAATAAGGCAATGAGTCTTTCATACTGTAGAATGGCCAACTGGTTTATTTATAGAGATTTTATTTCTTCGTCTTCCCAATAAGGCAATGAGTCTTTCAGACTGTAGAATGGCCAACTGGTTTATTTATAGAGATTTTATTTCTTCGTCTTCCCAATAAGGCAATGAGTCTTTCAGACTGTAAAATGGCCAACTGGTTTATTTATTTATACTGGTAAACGTGTTAAAATTTTAATAATGCTTTTTTCTGACCAAAAACATCTGCAGGATACAGATCAAATAACAATGAAAGGTTCAGTATCAAGGTAACATTGTTTTTTCAAAAAGAGAAATTTGAGTAATAAACTGCTGACACTCTCTTTGAAAAAGTTTGCCAAAATGTTATCATTTATCTAAATATCATGTCATTTCATCCCTCGATCAGATTCATCTAACCAGCAAATATAAGAAATCAAACTTAAAAAATTTATAAAGTAGGTACATTATTTTTTTTATATATGAAAGTGTCTATGCAATAAAATGTTTATGATTGGTTTTCTGTCCGAGTAGGACTCGTTATACACCTGCAATATGAATACCACAGAATTCTCAGATATATCTCAATCCACTAATGTGTCTTCTGTGATGAATATGAACTTCAGATCTCCTAAGTTCATCAGTTTTTGGATATGTGACAAAATGTGGTATTAAAAAGTATACATGTGTTATTGCATAGACTTCAATGGAATATTTTTCAATATTACATCTGTTTCATGGATAACATGAATAGATACATACACAGTGTTGAAGTTAACTGTTCCTATTGTAAATACAACACAAAACATGTTATAAAACACATATGAAAACATTTTCTTTAGAAGTATTCAGTAATACAAAATAGGTTTTATCAATGCTCTACTGGTATAAGCTGATTAGTTTATTTTTTGACAATTATTTTTGTGTTTTAGTGAAGGGTGTTTGTATATTCCATTTACCTCTCACAACTCAGTAACCCCCCACCCAGCACCACCACCAAGGAGAGGGGTCAAACTGGACCAAAAGTAAAAAACTTGTCAATTTTATTATTATCATCAGGTGATGATTACCAAGGCATGAAATTCAGTTAGTATTAAAATTATAGTATTTTTTAAAATACAACCTCCAACTGTCAGTAAATCTTCTCCTGTTTTAAAAATCACTTAAGTAACAGAGAAACCAGTAATCAACACACCTACTAATTGCAGTAATTTTTTATAACTTGCCTTACATTCTAGTACAACAGTACCTGAATCATTGTGTGGACTGTATCTGGCCACACTGACCTACATGTACAACACACTTGTAAAACACATTCCAGGATTGTACAAACATTTTGTATTTTCTTAACTAGTATCGTTTATATGACAGAAGTACAATGAGCTGACCTTTTTAAACATGATATTATAAATTGTTGGTGCCCCAACAGCAGATGACAGACAAACCACTACTGCATGTCTTTATGGTCTATGACCAGTTGAACTAACAAACAAAACAAACAAACTATTTCATATATATATATAAACATGTAACAGATTCTGATTAATAAGTAACAAAAATAAAATACATGTATCCTATTTACACTGGTATAAAAAATATAATTTTTATGTACAAAACAATTTTCAGCTTACATTACGGGTATTTTTCTTTGAAGAAGAATTACACAGAAATACAAGTTACAGTCTTGTTTGTATATTGTATTACCTTTTAAAAAAAAAATAACAGCAATAGTTATAAAATGAGATCATTTATGTAACTAAGTTAACATCCTTTTTGTTTCTTTTTGATAAATAACCATATTTTTTCTGTTAAAACTGTTACCCTGCTTTTGTTCACTTCAGTCGTTTTTGATATACAAATGTAGCACATGGTATCAAGTAAAGTTGCAGTAAATTCATCAACAGCATAAAAATTAGCACATCATTTTATTAACACAATATGGCACACTATGAATTAAAGCTACAATAATAAAATAGTCTGGTACCAGTATCAACACTTTGTCCTAAAAGGTATCATACTGCTGGTCGTATTGACCAACCATTCTTGAAAAATATTCTTAGGCTTGAGCTGAAAAATTCAAATGACAACCTTTAATATCTAGTTTACGATGGCAGATAGAATAATTTTGAGTTTCATTGACTACATATTAGGTGTCCCTATATGCTTGCAAAGTTTGGTCTCAAAAAATGGTATTCAAGTGATTTTTTTTAAGTCCAAGAATATTTTTAAGACTAGTTAGTCAATATGACCCCAGCTCTTTTACCCATGATTGTGTCATGCCAATAAGAGCTTTTTTGTCCAAAATAGAAATATAAGAGCTTGTTTGTCCATGATGGTACATACCATTATCATTGTTCAAAATAGAAATATAAGAGTTTGTTTGTCCATGATGGTACATACCATTATCATTGTCCAAAATAGAAATATAAGAGCTTGTTTGTCCATGATGGTACAATACCAATAAGAGCTTGTTTGTCCATGATGGTACCATACCAGGTACCATGCCAATAAGAGCTTGTTTGTCCAAAATAGTAATATAAGAGCTAGTTTGTCCATGATGGTACCATACCAATAAGAGCTTGTTTGCCCATGATGGTAAATATCAATATCATTGTCCAGAATAGACATATAAGAGCTTGTTTGTCCATGATGGTACATACCAATATCACTGTCCAAAATAGACATATAAGAGCTTGTTTGTCCATGATGGTACAAAACCAATAAGAGCTGGTTTGTCCATGATGGTACCATGCCAATAAGAGCTTGTTTGTCCATGATGGTACAATACCAATAAGAGCTTGTTTGTCCATGATGGTACCATGCCAATAAGAGCTTGTTTATCCACGATGGTAAATACCAATATCACTGTCCAAAATAGAAATATTAGAGCTTGTTTATCCATGATGGTACCAACCATACCAATAAGAGTTTGTCCATGACAGTACCATACCAATAAGAGTTTGTTTGTCCATGACAGTACCATACCAATAAGAGTTTGTTTGTCCATGACAGTACCATACCAATAAAAGTTTGTTTGTCCATGACGGTACCATACCAATAAAAGTTTGTTTGTCCATGACGGTACCATACCAATAAAAGTTTGTTTGTCCATGACGGTACCGTACCAATAAGAGTTTGTTTATGACAGTACCATACCAATAAAAGTTTGTTTGTCCATGATGGTACCATACCAATAAGAGTTTGTTTGTCCATGACGGTACCATACCAATAAAAGTTTGTTTGTCCATGACAGTACCATACCAATAAAAGTTTGTTTGTCCATGATGGTACCATACCAGTATTACTGTCCAAAATGGTATTATAAGAGCTTGTAGGAAGATATGTCACAACTTTGTTGTAAGCAATACATTTGTATATTAAACATGGTGGAAAGATATGTTTGTTTAAATGGGGTTAAAGATGTCATTTTCAACACATGACAGGCAATATATATCCAGTATTATTGGTGGCAGTAGAGCCACCATTCTTTCATAAGTAACTGGCAAACTTTTTAACATCAAGTTTGTGGACCAAGCTGGGCTCAAAGTGACACAGCAATGAGAGTTAAGTGGTCATAAGATGACAGCGTCCCAGGCCATTTACACTCAGTTGTCAACTCTTCATGTCATTTACACTCAGTTGTCAACTCTTCTTTTCATTTACACTCAGTTGTCAGCTTTTCATGGCATTTACACTCAGTTGTCAGCTCTTCATTGCATTTACACTCAGCTGTCAACTCTTCATGCCATTTACACTCTGTTGTCAATTCTTTATGTCATTTACACTCAGTTGTCAACTCTTCATGCCATTTACACTCTGTTGTCAGCTCTTCATGGCATTTACACTCAAATGTCAGCTCTTCATGGCATTTACACTCAAATGTCAACTCTTCATGGCATTTACACTCAATTGTCAACTCTTCATGTCATTTACACTCAGTTGTCAACTCTTCTTTTCATTTACACTCAGTTGTCAGCTTTTCATGGCATTTACACTCAGTTGTCAGCTCTTCATTGCATTTACACTCAGTTGTAAACTCTTCATGCCATTTACACTCAGTTGTCAATTCTTTATGTCATTTACACTCAGTTGTCAACTCTTCATGCCATTTACACTCTGTTGTCAGCTCTTCATGGCATTTACACTCAAATGTCAGCTCTTCATGGCATTTACACTCAAATGTCAACTCTTCATGGCATTTACACTCAATTGTCAATTCTTAATGTCATTTACACTCAATTGTCAATTCTTCATGCCATTTACACTCAATATGTCAGCTCTTCATTTCATTTACATTCAATTGTCAACTCTTAATGTCATTTACACTCAATTGTCAACTTTTCATGTCATTTACACTCAATATGTCAGCTCTTCATGTCATTTACACACACTTAATATGTCAGCTCTTCATGTCATTTCACATCGTTTTGACCTTATCTTGTGTATAACAAATTGTGTCTTATCTGTATAGTTACATTAGTGTCACATTCTGCATAAAAAGTTGTCTGTAACATGACATTGTGTGCAGCACATGTGTGCCATATGTGTGACATTTGTGTACATAAAACGTTTGTGTTACATGACTATGTGCTACAAGTGTATGTCACATAATTGTATGCTATATATGTAACAGCTGTACATATAGCACGGTATGTAAAATATATGTCACACTGTATTCGTGTAAAAGTAGTAAATGTACTGCCTCCCTATGCCTAATGTCTCTCAAAAGACCAATCTACATAGTTAACACATGAAAAACAATCTTCAACAAATATACAAATTCTAACAAGTAAATTCTATAATAATTTTATATATATATAATTTTATGAAGTCGTACAGCTCAAGTGTAAATATATTTTTATACTAAAATATTTTTTTTTTTTTTTTTTTTTCTCATTTGAAACAAAATTAAACTGAATGAAACATTCTATATTTTTGATTTTTACACTTGCATATTTTATACAATACACCTCAGTCAATAAATGCACATATTACTATATTTTTGAGTATCACACTGTTTTAGCAACCGTTCAAAATGGACTATATTATACACACCATGTAGAAAGTAATGATATGCCCTCATACACAGTAATACAATTAATCTATAAAATCAATAACAAAGATTCATTTATTCATTTATATATATATAAAGAGCTATCTATGTAAACAATGTAAAAATATATATAATGTTGCAATATGGAGTATTACTTATACTATAACTACATTTGTAAATACTTATGTAACACACTGTACTAATCTATATAACATGTCACACAGTACCTATATAATACAACACTGTGTCCCTGCTTGAACAGCTTGAACTTAATAAACATACAATGGTTCCCCCTTTTTTTTTTTAACATTATCATTAGCTTTATTTTCTGAACAAGTCAATATACAAGACTGGTTCCCCTCTTTTTATAGAGGAACTGGTTTGAGAGTAACTTTACTTGTGTAAGTAAATTGACAAGACTTGTTTCTCTTTTCTGACAAAGGGAATTGTCTGAAAGTTACTAACATGAACAAGTAAATATACAACTCTTGTAGCAGGGGACATAATCAGTACTTTTAATACAAGTAGAACACACTTTCTCTTCTTTTGACGGAGGACATTAGCAATAACTTTACATATAAACAACACTAGTAGAGGAGACTAATAAAAGTACTGGTCCCCCTTTTTGTTTAGTACACACTTGATAGCTCATCATGAACAAGTAAACAACATGAAAATGATTAAATAATTTGTTACTGGTACTTCCTTTTTTGACTGAAGTATTTAATTGATACTTATGTGGCCATCCATTGTTAATTTTAGCCACATAAATTGAAAACAGACCAAACAACTGTTGCTATTAAATAGTTTACATTGCACAAATAATTTCCTTACTCTAAAACCTTGACACTCAACTATTGATTTGCGTGAATATTTCTTGTTGCAATTTATATAATTATATATATATATTTTAAATACCACTTATAACCATCTTAAAATGTTTAAAATGACACCGGGATTTCAACTCAAAATAATGAAAGCAAGTCAATATCTTAATTATGAAACAAATGATAGAATGAATATCTGATAAAAACTGACTTTGGAACATACAAATGATATACGAGTTATTCAAGAAAAAAAAAGGAAGTTTTCCATTGAAAGTTTCTCTATAGTGATTGTCTGGATACAGCAATGCAGTTGTTTTGGATTATGACCATCAATGAAAAACATCAATGAGAAAACCTTAAAGGGAATACGTTTAAAATTGACTAAAAGCATTTTCCACAATATATTAATTTTTTACATTAGAAACTATTAATGGAGCACTATAAGAAAAAAAGGTGTTGCTATGGTAATGAAAACAAAATAAAATTCTTGTTCGAGATTTGAACTCCGAGCGACACTCTGTAGACACAATCCTTATGCTATGTAGGATTATATAAATATCGGCAGTATGAATTTAAGTTGAAACTTCACCGCTTACCTGGATTTAATCGATGATGCCAGGAAAACATTTACAGATCTCACTCAAATGTCGGTGATAATACCGGTAGCAAGTTTAAATCCATGTTTTTTTTACTATAAACAACAGTATTTAGCAACAGACAAAGATCAGATAGTCACAATTTATACTAAATAATACAGTTATACCAGTTTTTTTATTGATTTGAAAAGACATAAAGACTGGTTATGTTGCTTTAAGTCACCAATAAAACTAAATGCTGAAGGGCTGCAATGTAGAGCTGGTCAGTACAGACCCGAGATCGAACACTGTCTCATTTTTGTGAACATTTTACAAGATATGAAGTGGACACAACTTATTTTACCTATTTCTGACTAAGTGTGACCATGAACTTTGACTGATGAACTTAGGTCTTGATTGAAACAGGTCGTCTGATTATGTATGGTGAACATTAATGTATTTCAAAATCTGTCTATGCATGAGAAAGTTATAACCCAGACAATATCAGACAGAAACACACACACACACACACACACACATACACACCAAACCGTCATTGTGATGACAATGTTAAACTCACCGCCAGCAGGCTCAACAGACATGCACATGAAGACAATAATGGACCACTACCATAGTACATAGTTAAAGCTCACAAACATGCAAAAAACATAAAAATACTAAACAAATAAAATATATATAATTATGAAACAATATTGCAATACAAAACTACCGGTATGGAAGAACAAGTCTGATTAACTTTTGGATTTGCTGTGATTAAAGCTGTACAAGTACTACCACATTTTCCACACTGAATGACAACACAGCTGAAGCTATGGGTCATTACCAAAACATTTTGTCTACACAAGCTTATCTAATCTCCTTGTTAACAGAGATTATTGGTTCAAGCCTCTTGCCAAAACAGATGACGTATCATCAAAGTCATTTATAGCTCTGTCTTCATCTGCACATTTGCATACAAGGATTGTCCTGTGTTTGTGTTTTCATACAGGTTTTCTTCTTGCTCTGTTGTTTTTATTAAAAAAAGAGAGGATTTAATAATATTTCAAGAACAATCAGATATAATTTCAATATTTAATTGTGGATAGGTATTTATTTTAAATAAATATCATTAATTGAAGAATAAGACAGGGATTTCTATAGTTCACAAAGATGTTTTAGATCTCATAGATTTCTAGAAATCACAGATTTCTAGTTTTCATAGATTTCTAGAACTAACAAAGATTTCTAGAATTCACAAAGATTTCTAGATTTCATAGATTTCTAGCTTTTACAAAGATTTCTAGAATGCACTTAAATTTCTAGAATGCACTAAGATTTCTGGAGTTTGCAAACATTTGTAGATTTCACAATATACAAACAAATGAAATTTCTTTTATCTTTATAAAGGTTAAATTCTTGGTAGAATGTAGTTTACTTAAACGTTATCATATTGCTGATATTGTAATATCTGTTGTGAAATTTCATTAGTGCAATATAGAATGATGGCTATAAGACACAGTAATGTGCAGAATGATCATACTGAACATATAGAATCAACATATAACAGGTTTTCAGTTAAAATAAGTTAATTCAAGATCATTGAAGCAGTGTTTTAAAAGCAAAATACCATGAGGAACTCTTCTGAGGTTTCAATAAAACACTAGTTTCCAAAAGCAGTGTTTTTTTAGGAAATATATTTTACAACCCGAAGAGATTTCCTCTCGACACAAATATCCTTTACTTTAACAATTTAATTAAGTATAAAAAATCAATTTGAGAAAATATGCTTTTCCCTCCAGATTTATCAGGTTGTTATTTTTTTTTAACAATATTAAACAATAAACAACTGATACATACCAAATCCTTCATTTTGGTAAATATTTTCATTCTTCCTTTCCATGATCTCCTTCACAGAGTCGTGGATGAAAATATATTGTTGCTGAAATATACAAACATGGAAAATATATTGTTGTTAAAGTATACAAACATAGGCAATATATTGTTGCTGAAATATGCTGTGGATCACCTATAAAAAATCGAATTTTCAAGCTCCTTTTTCTCAAACTATATATCATCAGAACTCATTCTTCCCTAGAACAATCACCCTTCCAATTTATATTAAAGCCAGTACCAGACTCGATCAATTTACAGCTAGTCTGGCCACAGTAAAATTCTAAACAAGTCTTGTTTTTACCTCTGTCTGTACCATGTGTGGCCTGTTCTCTCTCAGTTTCAGAACCATGTCAAATATATCAATCTCTGCGTTGTCATCATGCTCATTGATGAACTGTATGAGGTGGTCCAGTGCTATGTATGTGCCAGTACGACCTACTCCAGCACTGAAACAATATTCAAATTGTTTTTATTTATTTTATTCATTTATTAACTATAACATTTTGTTAACATTCTTTCTTTTCTCCCAAGATAAAATCGATTATTTGAGAAATGGCAATAATAGA